>JAJOZX010004228.1:207500-350000 GCA_023014485.1 Bathynomus jamesi | reverse complement strand
GTTATTTACGGAGTTCCCAAAGTGAAGAAAGGCTATCTAATCTTGCCTTAATTTCAATTGAAAAAAATTTCCTCAAGAAGCTTATGGAGAATCGAGAGTACTTTTACAATTTGGTCATCGAAGAATTTTGCAGGAAAACTAGGAGAGCAGAATTTCAATTCAAATAATGCTTCACAATTATTTAAGGTAAATTTTAAATTTGTATCTTTTTCTTTAGATCAATTCGGTAACTACTATATATAAATATGTCTAATTTTTTGTTCGCATATTTAAGCCTAACATTAAATGAACTTTCCTTCAAAGAGGTCCCCAAAAGTTTGTAAAACACCTTTAACTTGCTAAGTTTTATGTAAACAATATGCAAAGTTTGGGCAAGAGGGTTAGGCGGATGTTTTTCTTCCATTCCATAACATTGCATGCCTGAACAAAAATGTCACGAGTCGCCACTGATATATATATATATATATATATTTTTTTTTTTTTTTTTTTTTTTTTTTTAGTTCGGGAAGAACCGATTCGCCTCTATTTAAAGGGCATATCTCAGCGGAAAAACAAAGAAAAAGTGAGAGGAAAGACAGAGGAAAAAGAAAGGGTGGAGGGGACAGTCGAAGTGGAAAAAGACCAAGGATGACAAGGACTGCAGGGTCGAGCCCCACCATCCTTGGGTGCTAGGGCCGGTAGGGCGCACGTGAAACCTCCAGGAACAAGCACGTACAAACGAGCACAAAGAGCACTCAAGAGCACGAGCTTAGAACCCCCTTGCGGGGATATATATATATATATATATATATATATATATATATATATGATACACACAGACCGTGCATGGAACAAGGAACTCTCCTGGGAAAATTAAATCCACTGTAGTCCGAATAAGTAATGGTAAATGACAAACACACTAGTTTTTTCTTTTTCATGATGTTAGCCCGACGTGGGCAACGGGTCACTCGCAAAAAGGCCCCAAAAATATAGCTTCCCTCACGAGCCATCTGCAAAGCAAACCGGATCTAGGATGTTAATAAAATGTTTAACAGAAAATTAAGAGAAATGCTAAAAAATAACTATAATGGGCTTTCTAAGCAGTTTCTTAGTATCAATCCGTCACTCGCATATTTGTACGGTTTGGTAAAAATACACAAAGTTAATAATGCCATGAGGTCTATTGTTAGCTCAGTAACCTATAAGCTAACTAAATGGTTAGTTAGTTTATTAACGCCGTTAGTTGGCTCTATTTCCAACTTATTCCAAGTCACATATTGTAAATAGTATGGATTTTATTGACAAACTGAAGTTTCCTCATGACCCTAATTTCAAATTGTTAAGTTTTGATGTATGCTCGTTATTCACAAAAGTCCCTGTTGATGACCTACTTGATTTTTTAAAAGTTAAGATCTCTGAATATTCTTTCCCTGTTCAACACAACACTCTTATTGAGTTAATTAAGCTTTGCGTCAAAGACTGTAAATTTCAGTTTGAAAATAAGTTTTATGCTATGTCGTTTGGATTGGCAATGGGAAATCCCCTCTCACCTGCATTAGCTAACTTATACTGTACATGGAATTTTTTGAAAGCAGAATTTTGCCTACTTTTGTTAATTTTAACCTTGTTTGATACAGGTATATAGATATTATATGCCTTTGGTCCAATAATTTGGATGTTGACTTATTTCTTGGTAGGCTCAACAATTTAGTCCCATCTATTAAGTTCACGGTTGAAAAAGAAAATGATGGAAGCTTATCTTTTCTGGATCTAAAAATTCGGAGATGCTTTACTCAGTTCAAATTTGAAGTTTATCGTAAGCCTACTAATAATAACTCTTATGTGCATTTTTGTTCCGACCATCATCCCTCGATTAAATCTTCTATTTTCTCTGCTGTGTTTCTTAGAGCATTGAGAGTTGTCAGTCCTGAATTTTTAGATTCTGAGTTATGCAATATCATGAATATTGGTACTAAATTGTTATCCTATTTCATTTTTAGATAACTGCCTTAGGAAAGCCAAGAATAGGTATTAGATTAGTGTAACTGTAAAGGAATTTGAGCGTAAAAATATCCTTAGCCTACCTTACCATGTTAATTTTCAATATCTTCCGACTTTACTTAAAGCAATTGGTATCAATGTAGCCTTTAAATATAATAATACTGTTAAATCACGCCTAATAAAGAATAGCCTGGATAATGTGGTTGGCTGTGTGTATTCGATCGGATGTACACAATGTAACTCAGTATATATAGGCCAAACGGGTAAAACGTTAGATATTAGGGTAAAACAGCATAAATATGCGTGTAGAACAGCAAATATTTCTAATGCATTTTTAACCATACTTATAGATGTAATCATAGTAGCAAGTGGGGTAGTTCTAAAGCGCTCGTTAATTGAAAGGAATATTCTAGAATGTGCATTTATCCAACTTAAAAATAATTTCAACAACAGTGCAGGAATGTATAAAATTGACAATATCCGGTTAAAATTCCTTTTGCCTTTAATTAATTAACTCTTGTTAATTATGTGCTAATCTGTTTTTCCGTCCCGCTGTATATATTTTGGGCATCTCGCCTTCTCCCTTCATTCTCTGACGAGGTATACTTCTAAATACACGAAAGGCTTTGGAATCATTTTTCTTTTTCTTTATGGGTTTGCATCATTCATTCATTTCGTGTTTAATTAATTGTGAAATTCATCATATATATATATATATACAAAATCAGAATGGTTCCCTGAGACAATTATATGTTAAACACAGACCGTGCATGGAACAAGGAACTCTTCTGGGAAAATTAAATCCACTATAGTCCGAATAAGTAATGGTAACTGACAAATACCACAGTTTTTCTTTTTCATGATTTTAGCCCGACGTGGGCAACGGGTCTCTCGCAAAGAGATCCCATAAATATAGCTTCCCTCACCAGCTATCTGCAAAGCAGACAGGATCCAGCTTTGGGACATGGATCTAGGGTTTAAAGCAAGCCTAGATCCCTACATTCGGACTATAGTGGATTTAATTTTCCCAGAAGAGTTCCTTGTTCCATGCACGGTCTGTGTTTAACATATATATATATATATCATGCGCCTCGGTGGTGTAGTGGTTAGCGTCGCTGACTATGAATCCATCGGCCCCGGGTTCGAGACCTGACGGCAGCCGGCTCGCAGCAAAACCCAGCTGTTCATCCTTCCACACAATAAAAGAAAGTGGTTGGTAGATAAATGGGTACCCTAGGTGGCCTAGTGGTTAAGACGCTGGGCTGCTGATGGGGCGTGGTTCGGATTCCACGTTAAACTGTAGGTCTAAGGTGGAGTGAAAAGCTTGACCTTCGTCAGAATGAACAATTCCGGCGGAAGGTAACCAAAGGTTACCAAAGGTATATATATGGGATGAATTTCACAATTAAACACGTGAAGTGAATGAATGCCGCGTTTTTATTTTTCCTTGTGGGTTTGCAGCATATATATATATATATATATATATATATATATATATATATATATATATCACAATGCCTGTAATTGTAATAAAATAAAAATTACAATACAGTAGTTACAGTTTTAGGTAACATACATTTTATAAAAAATTTTAACACGTGCTAGATGCAATTTTTTTTATCAGTTCTGCATTTGTGATGGTCATAATAAAAATTGAAATTTGGCCAATCTAATTTTAGTATAATATGAAATTGAAAAGAAAAACATTAATATATGAATCACCAAATTCCTTAGTAAATTTATTTAAAAAAAAAAATCACTTCGCACTGCTGCTTTGGTAACGTTTATGACGCAGAAATATTCAGCTAGGCTTATACGTATATCATTAAATAAAAATTCTAGAAGTTTTTGGCAATGAGTGGAATAAACGTTTTCAAAATTTTTTAGAATATTCACTTGAATTATGTCGAAATAAATATACATAGCGTAAATTTTGTCCATTCCTTCCCGTACCCCGAGGAAACCTTAATACGTACCGTCGTACCCCAGTTTGAGAACCCCTGATCTAAGGCCTATTTCCTAACTTCATAATTCATCTTTTAAACCTAACTTGTTTTCTATTTATACATTATGAATTCTATTATTGTTATATTCACCCACTACTACTACTACTACTACTACTAATAATAATAATAATAATAATAAAAAATCCCGATTTTACAATCCCAGCACAATCAAAGATTGGTACCAATTCGACCGCATATCAAACTGGTCTTTGCGCACAAGTTTAGCTGCTTTAGCAAGATGAATTGCTCCATTATCAAAGCTCTCGGTGCACTCCCTAGGTGTTCATCAAATACGAGGAATATTTCTTTCATCCTGATGAGCTCTTAAGTCATGGAAATGGGCAAGAAGTGTCTCTTTTTTTTAATTTGGTACTGTGTATTCTACCATCATTTTACGCCAAGCTGACATAGACATTATAGGGTGGTCCACAAAATGGAAGTATTTTAAATTCTTCCTCCCAGGGTTTCATTAGGTTCCTTTTCCCAAAAAACTTCTCTGAGCAAAATTTGGGTTCAATCGGTTAATATTTAGAGGTGGCTCAACTACCCCCAGAAGTCCACATTCATGGCTTCTGGGTCCCCCCCATATATATGGGTATTATCCGTTTGTTGGCGGGGGTATTATGGCTGACCAGGCCACTCATTGTTGCCCAGCTAAGATTGTGGACTTGTTAGAATCAGGAAACCTCTTTCCGTGCTCATCCACCACACTTAAGAGAAACTGGAGTTGATCTTCTCCTTTCGTCAGAGTTCCGCTGAAGGTCTGAATGAGAGCTACTGCCCTTTCAGCATGATCATTAACTACTTTGATGTTTCCTATGATTCTTTTAGCTTCTTGGAAGTTTTCATTCTCCTCCCAGGTGCTGGGGTCATCATCAAGAAAACTAATATTGATCGGTAGGGCCTTAAGAAGCTTTAATGAGTTCTTTGTGGCAAGAGTTTCTAATTTCAGTGTTGCTTTGCATTCCTTGAGTCTTCTTCTCTTTGAGAAGTCTAATGACCCCTCCTTTTCCCTCATACACTGGACCATGATTCCCTTGGTGTCTGGTGCAACAGCTTGATCGAAGAGAGCAAGGGCCACCAGCTCTTCTGATAAGTACCATAGGTGGTTTTCAAATTTCTTGAGAGCTGCTTTGGCCACTTTCTGGTCATGATAGTCCTTTAACTTTTGGATAAGATCCAGATCATTCTTCGGAGCTTGTGATGGAATAGGAGCAGTGATCCAGCTTTTTAAGTAGATTAGGACTCCAAAAAGGGTAAGGGTTTTCAGGTCCTCCTTCTCTCGAGGAGTCAGGGTGATTTGATTTCGAAAAAGCCACATTTTGATGGCATAGATAACTTTAGCCATCCACCTTGCATAGTGCGTGCCAGCAGGACGTTTGAATGTGTAACTTTCAATTTTTTCACCAAGAAAGATCAAAGAAAGTTCCAAAAACTCTTTATAGTCATCTCGAAAATTTCCAGTGGCCAGATGTTCTTTGGCAAAGGCAATTATTTCATTTCTGAAAGGATCAACTTGTTCCTTCATCTCATCATCATCCTGTGATGTAGAGAAGGTTTTTAAATCAATGTAGTCCCACATAGATTGGAACCTTTTGAACAAAAGTGGCTCATGGGCAGAAGATGAACCATGGACTGCTTCAAACACTCCTCCATACATGACTTCCATGCAATGATGCCTACAGGCAAAATAGAAGAGTGGTCGACCAAGTTTCTGTTCCAGAAGAACGCATGCTCCCCTGTTTGTTCCTGTATTTGATGCTGTAGTATCTGATAACATTCCGATTATTGACTTATCTATGTTCCATTCGGAAAGAAGATTATACACTGCAGCTGATTGAGCTTCCCCTGTTCCACTTGGTAGTTTGGGAACACCAAGCAGTTTTGAATCACCTGATTCAACTGAAGAGACAAGGACTGGGAGTCTGTCTACCTTTTCACTCTTGGCAAGTAGATTAGGGATCAACTTCCCATCCCAGTGGACAATCGAAATACTTGGACTAAAGCTAGCTTTAATGGCATGGGTTATTTGCCTTCGATCCTCTCTCGGTGCCTTTTGATTGAAGAACGAGAGATGTTCACCTCTGAAAGATCTTGACCAAGGCTAGATGCAGTTTCAGCTAATACAAAGGTGGCCCTCCTGTCACTGATGCCAGTCCTGTCCAGAGCAGCAGCCAATTCAGGAGATATGATATTCTTTGCTGCCTTTTTCTTTGGTGGAGTTGGTCCGCTGGTAGATGGGGGATTAATAAGGTAATCTTCATCATCTCTTTCTGATTCACATAAAGACTCAGAAGAACAACTTCCCTGATCTAGCATAACTTCCTGTGAAGCAGCATATTTTTCTTCTTCAGCTTTCCGCTTCCTATTTACCAATTTCATTTGCTTCTCAGCAGCTCTCTTTTCTGCCTTGTCAGTCACCATATCTGCAGAGACCATTGATCCCACTCGTCCCGCTTTCCTTTGTTGGATCAAGAACTGCCGGTCTTCTTCATTTTTGATTAAGGTAAAGGCATCAGCATGGGCGACATCAAATAGGTTCTCCATTTCTTCCTGAAAGGTTTTCTCTTTTTCTAATTGAGAGTTGCTTTTCCTCCCAGCATTCTTCTTAATCGCTTTCCACTCCAAATGTAGAGCCTGAATTTTGTGAAGAATGTGATCTTTCCTTTGAGTAGGGATTCAGGCTCTCTCCCAGAAGAGACGCAATTCTTCAAAAACAGCTTCTGAACTAGGTTTGATCTCCTTCTTCAAGACTTGATGATGGTGGAGGAACATGCGGAGGACCTGGCCACGGGAAGGCAGCTTGGCTCCAGTGATTGTTTCCTCTGACTTTTTCATTAAGTAAAATGTACGTTTATTTGACATTGCAAAACCTGTAAATTTAATAAATCTATCTGAAAGAAAAATAATCATTAGTTAATGTATCTGTAAATAATGTTTCTTTTAATTATTCACTATATTAATAAAGGGCATAATGGTATACAAAAAACAGCTTTGAGCCACCCCTAAAAGTTATTCGATTTGCCTTAAATTTTACATGAAATATTTTTTAGCTAAAAGGAACCAAATTATAGCCTGGGAGGAAAGAAAACTGAACTTCGATTTTTTACCCCATTCTGTGGACCACCCTAATAGACAATCAGCGTACAATTTTGACAACTCGGCTAATTTGAAAATAGGTAGGTGTTCTATTTCTCTACATTCCTCCATGTATTCTGCAAGTTCAGCAAAGACCAAGCTGTTGCTAATGTTGTTTTCTTCAGTGGTGTCTCTTTCATTGCACTGAGACCTTGCCTTCCTGTACAGGTCTCTCAAGCATGCCGGGTGATACTTGGCTTCTTGTGCAATAAGATCACCTGCTCTAAGTTTAGCGAGAAGTTTTCCTGTAGTTGTACTGTACATTTTCGCACTCGGGAGTTAAGTTCAAAGGCTGACGCACTGCGCAGCTCCTGGTTGTCCCTTCTTATCACGGAAGAAATAGGTACATGTAGAAGTCAAAGCAGTGTTATGTGTTCTCGTATACTTAGTCGAACTGCCCCCGCTACAGGTATCTGATGATTGTTGTCTTTTTATTGCCCTTTTGAGCTTTGTTGAATTTAATTTAATTTAATTTTTGGTGGCATGATTTATGCCACGATCCTTTATTTTTTATACAATCTTCAATTCCTTTGCCTTCTTCAAGTCTTGATAAGTTCAGTTGCATTGGAATGTTACCAAGCTGACGGTACTTTTCCAAATTATCATCTAAAGTCTCTAAACCAGATCCACAGTCAGAGCGCTTTGACTTTGCTGGACACTGAAGTGGCTCAGGCTTGTTGTTTTGACAGAAAATGCAGAGAAACCAGTTTGTGGTCAATAGTGACGTGGATTGTTTGGATGTCCCTGGCTGCTCTAGATCTCCTGCCTTGCATTAACTAGCCTGTGCTATATTTGGTATATTGTTCAGTACCATGAAACTTTCTAACAAATGACTATTAACTTAAAAGCAAGAAAAAATATTACTGAAGCAGGCTGAATTTGTAAAGGTTTTTACATTGTATAAATGGCGTACATAAAGTTCGTGCAACCAGGAAACAAGTTCAACATTGGCTGAACCTCAGTTGAATCCGAGTTGAGGGATAGCATATTTACCATTTTCACAGAAGTATGTCTGAACATGTTAGATAACCGCCATACAGGCATAATATGAGGGGCGGTCAGAAAATAAGTTTACACGGTGTATAATTTCGTAACTAAAGGACCTACATTGATAATGTTTGTATCAGGTGAATTCGTTAATCATTGTTGGCAACACTGCACGTCGATTCGGCTGCCATCTACCGTACATTGATTATACGAGTCAGTTGAACATAGCGGGTCAACTGGAACAGTGCCCTGTCATCTCTGCAACGATATTCCGAGTCTGTCAGTGGTCAAGAATTTCTCGAGGGCATTGTCACAGGAGACGAGACATGGGTTCATCACCGTACTCCGGAAACAAAACGTGCCAACATGGAATGGAAACACCATGGGTCCCCGCGGCCAAAGAAGTTCAAGATTGAAGTCCGCTGGCATAGTGATGGTTACCACAAAGGGACCACAAAGGCATTTTGCTCGCAGACTACATACAAAAAGGCACAACAATCAATGCAGCTGTATATTGTTCAACACTGGAACGTTTACGAGCGGCCATTAAACGTAAACGTCCTGGACTGCTCCGTAGGGCAGAGCACTGTTCCAGTCGAGCCGCCATGTTCAACTGACTCGTATAACCAATGTACGGTAGATGGCAGCCGAATCGACGTGCAGTGTTGCCAACAATGATTAAACGAGTTCACCTGATACAAACATTATCAATGTAGGTCCTTTAGTTACGAAATTATACGCCGTGTAAACTTATTTTCTGACCGCCCCTCGTATATCAACAATAGATCTCACGAGTGACTTAAATTCGCGGTTGATATATATTTATAAAAAAGCTTCAAAATACGCGAAATATTTTTTTCCGTGAAGACTTTATACCTAAAATCATTCAAGTGATCCCAGAGAACAACTAAGCAAAGTTTCATGCTTGTGGCAAAATGTGCACAATTCCTCCAAAAAATGTCTCATCCGCTGTGCTGAAAGTAATCCAGTAATCAAAACATTTGAGAATGCATAAAATTTGAGGGGATTTTTTTTTGTAGTAAGAATGCATGAAATTTGAAGGGGGTTTTTATTGTGGTGAGTGTGCATGAAATTTGAGAGGATTTTTTTTTTTTTAAATTAAGTGAATTTACAATTTAAAAAAAAAATTTGTGGTGAGGAGGTATTTACGTGACTACTACATGAGAAAACTAAAATACACAACAGAAGTTAAGGTAAAAAAAATTTTTTTTTAATGCGGAAAGTTGCTTGCTTTATTGTTTCGCCCAACGCCTTTCAGAACCCAGTTCATGGATTATCAAGAGATGGATGGAGAGATGAAGCGTCGATGGGGCTGCATAGAGCAGTTGTTGGATTTAACAATCACCGAAAATCGAGGGGTCAAGACCCTTCAGTTCTACCTCAAGCCCTTCCTTCAAACTCCTTTGATCCATTCAGCGAACTCTACCGTGGGTAAGGCCAATGTTCGACACACCCTTCCAGTGCGCAGACAACCTAAATTAGATAGGCAAATAGTGAGTTATGAAGCATGAAGAAGGGAAGGAGAGTTCCTAGTTGTTTGTGATCTCTTACGTGCATAACTCGTTAATCACTGTCAAGGCGTAACCATGGTAACAGAAGTTGAATTATTGCGAAGATGCGATGATTTAAATTGGTTCGTTGCATGATACTCAGAATGGACGTAAATTACAAGAATGAAATAGTTAAACAAACCCTGAATTGTTTTATTTTGTTTTACTTCCCAAAGCATGAAATTTAGTAATGGAAACTTTCTTTTTTTCCACTGTGTTGATTTACTATTATTTCTCTTTATTAAAGATCTGACTTCAAATTTATCCGTTTTTTTTTTGTTTTTTTTTTTTTTTTGTTTTTTCTCATAATGTGTAAAAGCTTTGTAAATATGTTTTGCGTGTAATTAATAAATGAAGATGAGATATTAAATAGTTTTCTTCCGCTTATTTTCTTTGATATTTCGTGTGCATTTTTATTTTGAGATTTTGTTGTGGATGAATTGAATTGCAAATTGGTCCAAGACCCGCAAAATACTTCGAATTCCTTGACTTTATTTTCTCTTATTGCTTTCTTTGTCCGAGTTGCTTTCAAAAGGAAGGTGTGGTTAGCGATCTCGTGGAAAGAACGTGGGAAGCATAATAATTACGCCTTTTATAAGTATAATAAGTATGAGTAGTATAATAATAAAGTACAATAATTACTGCAAGAATCTCTCTCCACTTCTGGTGAGTACGTAAGATCCGTGGAATTCAAGGTGTCAGAAGGGATTTTGTTTATTTACTCGACCCCAGTCATTGCATCGTTGGGAAAGTGGTACGTAGGTTTTATACGTAATTGGCAACAGGGGGTTTCGAATCTTGAAGGAGTAGACAAGGTACCAATCTCTCAACAGTTTTCCCCCTTCTATTTAATCTGCTCTCCACTTTTTCTGCTTTATTAATAATGGCATATTAATAAAAATCTAGAATTTTGTTTATTCATTTCTCGTGTCGTGCGTAATCTAAGATAAAGACACATTACTCGCGATTGTTCAGTTTAGTCCAGGCAATTTGTAGTTAGACCTGGGCAAAATTGCTTCAGAAGCTTTCTAAACTGTTTCCAGCTCAGGAACCATTGCCGAATAACATATCCAAAATCCGACAAAATTGGACCCCGGGAACACCCCCAAAAATGAAATTCAAAATGGCGGACTGGATGTTTCCTACGAAAAAAAAAATATATATAATTTACGCTTTTATTTATAGAGATACATTTGATGCTTTTTCTTTCAGTTGTAATGTTTTAAATAATTCAACAATATACAACACAACCAGTTATTACGCAAATATAATGTTATATAGCTTTTTACAGATTTTTATAATCAATAATACAACAATTATTTTTTTCCCAGTTTCAAGTTATGTTCATTACAGAAGAAGTGATACCTGGTCACAAACATACAGAAATTAATCCTCTTCATCACTATCATCGGATAGATTACCGGTACTTGGGTTGTTATCGCAACCACTGATTTGGCACTCGCCACAAGCGGCTGAACAGGGCATTCCATTACGCTTGCATCCACATCTTGAAGTAGCACATTTCGTCTTGCAGGAGCAGCGGATCATGTTGAGTAGATAATTTGGAGCTGGTGGCTTGTCGCAGGCTGTAGGGTAGTAGGAATTATTCTTTACATACCAACCCCACTGTTCTGCATCGATCTTCTCTTCTGTAGACTTCCAGATTAGTATTTGAAAGTATGTGCGAAAGCTGTGGTACTTTGTGGACGCATCGGTAGGTGGCAAACGTTCGGGTGTAACAAAAGATTTAGCTGTAGCTACCTTTTCAACTAACATTCGATGACGTAGTGCGTTAGTGGATTCAAGTGTTTTGCAGCCATACAACAGAAGCATTGCCTTTCTTCCAGCGGCTTCAATGTCAGAGTGTTGGCAACAATCAGAACAGAATGTATTTGCAACTGAACGGAGTTCAGCCACCTTCATCAGTGTGTCGAATGCTTTGGCTTTACCGATCGAAAAAATTCTGGATGTGCTATCACAGCCCGTGAAAGCATGCACAAACAGGAGATACTTGCAGATGTCATTGCCTAACAATGATTGAATGCTGAGAATATCATACACAGGATTAGGAGATGGTCCCCGTCTTATATCGCTGCGATAGTACAACTTGAAACCACTGTCCTTGGCATGGTACAGAAGGAGAATCAGCAAGTCGGTGTCTTCCCCTATTACTGTTGTAGTTGCATTTTCTGATGAGGAAACTGCTGCACGAACGATGTCCACATCAGCATCCCCATCTGCGTTGTGAACAGTACACCCGTGCTTCTTCAACATCTCACCTACGAGGGAAATAAATGCTTGCTTGTTGTTTTCATTAGCCAAGAAGTGTTCCTTCTGGCCAACAAACTTCATGCTTGGACTGAGATTCACATTTCTGCTTGTCTTGGTGCTGCGTCTTCTGTGGGTCATGTCCTTGATCGTAGGAGAGCTGCTGTAGCCATCAAAAACAATGATTGCTTTTCCATATGTTTTCAGAGTGAAATCGGCATATGAGTTGGCGATGCTGTCATATGTTTCATCTTGACGCCAGGAAACACGATGTAGTAGAGATCCACCATCCAATACGTACTGGTCTGTGCACTGAATTTCTTGAACTTCTTCCATGCGTAAAGTGTCAGTGTATTTGATTATTGCATGAGCTAGCTGAGACTTATCGGGTTTCCTCAAGATACTTCGTGATTCGAACAATGCAGGAGGATATGCACACAGTTCGTAACACATGACATCTTCAAGATTCATGTCTCCGCCAGTGGCAACAGTCATCATTCTCTGAAACAGTAGTGCAGGATCTACTTCTATATCTGAAGCATCAGTGATCACAACGGCAGAAGCAGATCCTAGTGTTTTCACTTTGTCAGATCTTTTGGCAGAATATGTAAAGGCTTGTTTCCCAATCATTTTTACGACAATGTTCGTACCGATTGAATGCAATTGATGAACGTTAACTCCAGGATCAGCAGTTAGCCCTGTTACAATGTTGCAGAGACCCGAGGTAGAATGGAATGGGGATAAGGATTCCAGACGTTCAAGTACTTTCTTCATGTCATTACTGTCCCTGATTTGTCTACTTCCCCTCATTTCCTTGTGCTGTTCACTACTTTCCAACAAAACTCTGGTGTATTCCTGCATTGCTAAGTTATAAGTGGAACACAGAGGCATAGAAAAGAGCCACGTTGTCCTTTGGATGTCTGTAAATCCACTTCCGCGTGTCAGTCCGCCTCTGCTTTTCAGGGAACGCATTAGTACTTGTTCTATCACCAGGTCTGTGCCGAGTCCGGCCCATAATCTGTCGCTTCTTCTTACCACAAACTTACCTTCCTGGAACATTTGTTAACGGTGTGATGTCGGCTGCTGCAATTATGGGGATGGTCTCCAGCATAGCTTGCAAGTGCAAATCCCACGAGCCGGTTCTGTCTGCTGTTATCAAGGAACGTGCAATGTTGATCATTCGCTGATATTCCAACCAGAGTTGACTTGTTTGCGAAGTAGATTGTAGGTCAGTTTTCTTCGCATCCAAAGTGGTAGCAATCTGAGACAATGCATTCGAAGATTCCACATCCTCAACTGATTGTTTGGCGGTCATAACATCGTCGAGCAGGTCACAAGCTTCCTTATGGAGGTCATGAGGAGTTCCATCTTCATTACGAGGGAAAACGTCTGCGACTAGTAAGGTACTAAGAGCTGCATCTACTATCATATGACCACGTATCGCTCTTGAAACAGCTTTTCCAGACATCATGTGTTGCACGGCATTTGGTCCGTATATTTCTTGAAGTACTTCAGACAATCCTGAACCATTCATAAGAGTACCGACTGCTCCCAAAAGATTCATCAGAGTGTGAAATGATCCCAGCATTAAAACAATGTCCTGCAGGTCTCTCTGTTCATTGATGATTTGGGAAGCTTTCCAGAACAAAGGCTGATCAAAGGTAATAATGCATGGGACTTTTTGATCGCGTGCTATCTTGCTCAAATATAGTAATGTCGAAAATATGCAGGTCATGTCAGTTGGCGACATATCTATGATGGGAAGGAACGTGATCGACGCCACACCTGGATGTGAGACACTTGATCCACCGTGAATTGCCTGCATTGTTCCGGACCAACTTGGACCTGATCTTTCTGCTGAAGATATCTGCCAGAGAAGACTAAGTCGACTTATGGTGGCAGTGGGTACTGGAAGTTCGCGGAATGAGATGTCCCTCAACATGCTTCTCGCGTGTCTATATTCCCTAATGTCAACGGTTGCAATCTTCTTAATGTCATTGTCACCAACATTACGCCTGTGAATAGAAGGGTGGATCTTGATCTTCGGAGTTATTGCGGCAATCATACCCATTCCATGAAAGGTATTCTTCCCATCCAAAGTGCAGACATCATGATCGACGTTATCTGCTGCTAGAAGGACTGCAGTGTTTTCATCAACAGTAAAAGAGCCAGACCCACTTGCCAGCGCCGCGTTTCTTTCGAATCTTGTTACTTCTGCATACGACGAACAGTAACCCAGCTGATGGAGAACGTCAATAAGGTACCTTGACCTAAAGTTGTGGTGTAGCTGAACCGACAAACCGATCTGTAGTGGACATAGTAATCCTCTAGGACGGGTTGCTTGCATAATGCTCTGCCCAATTGCACCTATTTTTCTTGAAGCATCCTGTCCCGCAAATGCTTTTGATAATAGCAATTTCAGACTGTTGGGAATGTAATCAAGAGCACTTTCTGCAGTGATGTCATTTGGAGATGGATACACATCTTTTCTAGGCGAGTCGACAGACTTGATATCACTTCTGATTATTTTTGCAGCAGCTTCTACTAGGTAAATCTTCTGTAGCTCTATATCTATATCACATTCTTTCGACTTTTTGTGATAATCTATAAGAATTTCATTAGCTGTCTCTCGTAGTGTTACTACATCTGCCTTCCCACTTTCACCTGATATTATGATCTTGTCTCCGTAACGTTCTAAAAGCTTTCTCTTCATGTGCCTGCGTTCGTAGACAGAGCTCTGACTTCCTTGAAGATATTCCTCCATTTTGGAAATTAGGTCTCCAATCAACAGTTGTTCATCATCATTCTCTTCCAGGTAAGCACAGGTCTGAAGGAATGCTTGGTGTTGCTCTTCATTAGTTGGTCTCCCTTTCTTCGAATCATGATCGTCGGAGGAGTATGCGCGAGGAATGTTTTTTCCACTTCGAAAATTTACGCTGCAGGTGTGATGGTAGACACAATCTGCAGCAGGAAGATCACGAAGATAATACTCCAGACGGCCTTTTACATTAAACGACCATTCATCGCAGCGGCTTTCACAGCACCTTTTTATGGTTTCGGAGAACTCTGTAGTTCTTATTTTGACATGCTCTGATTTTGGTTTGTGTTTGGAAAAAAAGTCCACAAAGGTATCACAAAACAAACAGTGAGTAGCACTGGAAAATGCGTATTCATGAAAACGAGCACTTTTCCTTGGTATTGCCTCGGCTGCGGTCTGTCGCTTCTTTATTTCAATGGTCTTTTTATCCGTAAACCTTTTCCTACATACAACGTGAACACTTATTCCAGCTGTTGCAACAACATCGCTTCCACGGCTGCGGCTGGATGCATTTATACCATCTGCTCCTTTTTGCGAGATGTGAACCACTTCCTGTCCGCTGTCCAATTTCTCCTTACAAATCACGCACAATTCTTCAGGGGTCTGCATTCTTGAAGGCGGACGCGCACACCGAGTCAGTCTGAAACAGAAAACACAAATTAATAAACTGTGTTGCAGTATTTAAAAGGAGTACATAATAACAGTTTTAAAGAAAATGACAAGCACAAATACGCAGATTTGATAGTGGGTAGTAGGAATTAAAGAGTTGTATATAATATAAGTTTATAAAGATGTAGCAATGTCCATTCTCACATACACTCCATACAGTATATTTTATTTACATTACGTGACGTCATAGTTTAATACTAGCCGCCTAATACAATTTTTAGTGTCATATAGGTTAATTTAGAAACGAAAATGTGTTTTAAAACATTTTACTGATCAAGAAAAACGTCATAACTCTCTCTACAAAGCGAAATTAAAATTTATTGTATTTCGTAGGAAACTGCCAGTCCGCCATTTTGAATTTCATTTTTGGGGGTGTTCCCGGGGTCCAATTGTGTCGGATTTTGGATATGTTATTCTGCAATGGTTCCTGAGCTGGAAAC
The DNA here is from genome assembly GCA_023014485.1 of Bathynomus jamesi. Taxonomy (NCBI): domain Eukaryota; kingdom Metazoa; phylum Arthropoda; class Malacostraca; order Isopoda; family Cirolanidae; genus Bathynomus; species Bathynomus jamesi. The sequence goes on along the minus strand of JAJOZX010004228.1, from coordinate 334,123 downwards.
AGTTTAGAAAGCTTCTGAAGCAATTTTGCCCAGGTTGAAGCTATTTTTGCTCTAGATTGCCTGGACTAGTTCTCATCTCTCGTGTATAATATTGATTTCTTGTATGATATTGGTATTAATACCTTCAATAATGACCTTGCATTTGTCATATCAATAATGATAATTTAAGATTAATATATACCTTAACTATTAATAATTCTTATTCATGATTTATGTATTATTAATAATAATTGTTTTATTTTTAATAAGAGCCCAATAAAGCCTAAACCTTAAGGGCCAAATTATTTTTATTTTTAATAAGAGCCCAATAAAGCCTAAACCTTAAGGGCCAAATTAAATAAAATAAGTAGTCCAGCTTCACAATGATTTATGTTATTGTAAATCCCAATGTATTTAATTTATTATTAATGAAGGTTATTCAATTCAATTCAAATACATCATTAGGAGAAAAAGTTTGCGCAGAAATTAGATGTGATCACGGCCGTTCACTCAAATGTGAAGGATGAGCAATACGACTGAAGTATTTAAGAGTTACTTTTACAGTAAAATTTTTACATTTGATTTTTTAAAGCTATTAATATTAACCTTAACATGTAGTTATTATAACTGCTTTTCTTCTTCTGACACGTTATTACTTATTTTAGGATTTGAATTTCTTGTAGGTTTAAAGTCTACGTAAAAGTATTTTAGTTGCTTCATCTCGCTTAACATTTGGGAGCCTCAGAGACGTATGACTAAGCCATCTTCACACACAACCTCATTAGTCATTATACAGTAACTTCATCCATTAATTATAGCATTAATAGTTTAGTGACGTCATCATTGTGCAGTAGGACGGTTGCACGTTTTCTTTTTATGCGGGAAGGAGGCGCCAGTGCTTTTTTTCAGAAAGTATGGAAAATGTTTTGTAGCACCTTTCAGTAATTACTTACAACTTGAAGAATGTTTGTACCGTTTTTTTCATAAAGGTTGTATTGTAGTTTCGGAAATAAGTTCACCTAGAAAGAAATTTTTTTTTAAAAGCAAAACTTACTCATTGGTAATATATGTATGTTTTTCTTGATATCACCCCCCCACCCCCCCGCAAGTGTTTTTTAAACTTGGTCATTACTGACTAGTTACTTTTTATGCTTTTCAGAAAGCTTTAGACCAGTTTTTTTCCTGCAAATGTAAGTTACAAATCTACTTTGATAACACTGGTATGCATCAATTTTGCTGTCAAGGGTTTTGTAAGTGATTCTTATAGTCTTTCCTGCTGATTTCGAATCTGCAATCCGTTTTTCTCAATCAGCTCAGGTTATCCGGCTATGGCCTCATGAGTAAAATAGAATTTTTCGTGATTTTGTCAAAGCGGAATTGGAACAGTAACATCTATTATCACTTGTTTCACTTGTATAATATCTTTTTTTTACTTTTCAGGCATATAGATAAAATATTTCATAATGAATAGAGCGTGTAAAAATGATCCCAATAGATTCTGCTACATATGTGGGACGGTTACCATGCCAAATAACCAGTCCCAAATCACTAAATTTGTGAAGGCAATGTATAGAGCATACTTTGGAATTAAGCTAGGGGACCAGGACAAAAATTTCGCCCCCCTCATATGTGCTGCAAGACGTGCATTGAAAATTTGAGAAGATGGAGCAAAGGCAGAGCGAAATCTTTGCCTTTTGGAATTCCCATGATTTGGAGAGAAGGAAAGAATCACGTGACAGATTGCTATTTCTGCATGACAAACCTCCAAGGTGGGCTTATAAATTTATTTTTCTTAAATATTTTGAAATCCTCGTATGAAACTTGACATAATATTCACCATAATGTATTATTCACCATATATAGCATAATATTCACCATAATGGTAATCATACATTTACATATACATATTGTTATAGAAAATACATTTACACATACATATTGTTATACAAGTTACATTTACATATACAATGATTGTATATTTTCTTTCTTTTTCGTTCATATTGTCCCCGAAGGGACAATATGAATGAAAAAGAAAGAAAATATACAGACTCCATCGACCTATTTCATATCTTACAGACCGCAGCCTTCCCTCACGAGCCGCCACTGTCTGAATGCTTCTTCTATTTCATATGCAAGTTTTATATCCATGTTTCTGTGTTTCTATTTTCAGGAGTTAACAAGAAGAATAAACACATTGTTGTATACCCTGACATTCCTTCTGCTATGAGACCTGTACCCCATGGTCCTGGAATTCCAATACCCGACCCACCTCAAACCCTGGACTTCGATGATTCTGATGATGAATCAATGACCAATGACCAGTCCCAGTCGTATATACCTCAAAATACCGCTTCAAATGAGCCGAGGCCTCTCAACCAGGCCAAACTTAATGATCTTACCAGGGATTTAGGACTTTCCAAATTAGCTGCCGAGATCTTGGGCTCACGACTTCGAGAGGACAACTTGCTGGCTCCGGGAACAACATTCTCCTGGTATAGGAAACGAGAGGAAGAATTCCGCAAGTTTTTTGCAGTGCACGAAAATACCTCTTCCTTAGTGTACTGCTGCAATGTTGAGGGGCTAATCGAATCCTTGGGCCTGCCATATAACGCATCAGAATGGAGGCTATTTATAGACTCGTCTAAACGAAGTTTGAAAGCAGTACTTCTCAACATTGGGAATAGGGTTGCATCAGTCCCTGTAGCACATTCCGTACAACTTATGAGAGCTACGATAACATGAAAATTTTACTGGATGCTCTCGTATACGACCAACATAACTGGAGGATCTGTGGTTATTTGAGAGCGTATAAGAACACTTAACTTCCCCACAGAAGTGATACAGTCCAATGCATAGATTTTTTTATCTGACAGAACAAATTCTCTAAATTCTTTAAATATTTTCATTTTTTTTCAGATTGTGGCATTTGTATTGGGAATGCAAGGGGGATACACGAAATACCCGTTTCCTCTGCAAATGGGATAGCCGAGCGGATGAGAAGCACTATGCACAGCGTGAATGGGCATCCAGAGAGAATTTTGAACCTGGGTCGCATAATGTCGTTTCAGTGCCCCTTGTACCACCAACAAAAATTTTGCTCCCACCACTTCATATTAGGCTGGGCTTGATGAAAAATTTCAGCAAATCAATGAATAAGGAGGGTTCAGCATTCCGATATCTCGAGAGTAAATTTCCTCATATATCTGATGCTAAACTAAATGCTGGGGTTTTTGTTGGTCCTCAAATTCGAACTTTGATCAAGGATACTCAGTTCGAAAACGCAATGACTCCAACTGAGAAGAATGCCTGGCAGGCATTCAAATCAGTTGTCACTGATTTTCTTGGCAAGCGTAGAAGTCCAGAATACGAGTCCGTTGTCGAAAACTTGATGGAAGCTTTCAAAGCTCATGGGTCGCGCATGTCCATAAAAATGCACTTTTTGTGGTCCCACTTGGAATGTTTTCCTGAAAATTGCGGGGATTATAGTGAGGAACAGGGTGAACGATTTCACCAAGATATCAAAATAATGGAAGAGAGGTACCAGGGAAACTGGGATATCAATATGCTGGCGGACTATTGCTGGTGTTTGAAACGAGACGTGCCCGAAGAAAAACACAGACGGAAAGCCAAAAAAACTTCATTCCTTCCTCAATAAACTTTTTTCCATATTCATTGTATGAATAAAAGTATTTATTCACACAATGTTTTCATTTTTCACGAGTGTTCTTATAATATTACTCGTATCTACATTGTTTAAGCTAAAAAAATCAATAAATTTGGGGATAAAATTGGACTTATAATAAATGGCCAATAGAGAAAAAACCTGACCTGATTGAGGAAAACCAATGTCATTTTCGAATTCAGCATGGTCGAATTATATAATATGAGTTGAAAAAACCCTCACAGCAGAAAAACATTTCATATGCATACCAGTGTAATTAGTAAAGAGAAGTACATTAATAAATCTAAGGTCTCGTATAGTTGGAAGAAAGAAAAATAATGAAGTTGAATTATCCCGGGATTACTTTTTTACGTGTTGAATATGACTCCTCGTTAACCCACTGCACAATCGATAGCGAACTTTCTTCTTTCTCTACTTTTGCCTAATTTTAGGGGAAGGCTTAAAATTAATTGCGTTCCCTGTTTTTCTCTTCTTTTTCCCGGTCGGTTGTTTGGTTGTGATCCGGGCATCTTCTCTACCATGCTCTCGTCCGTTCTTCATGCTGCTTATCTTCGAATTGTAATTTAAATCTAAATAATAATTGGGGGCTTTTCCAATGCTACTTTGGGATGGTATGTCATTTACAAATGATTCGGTGTGTGTGTGTCATTATTTGTGTACGTTTGTTGTTTATCGTTCAATATTCCATGAAAATGTCATTGAATCGTTCTCTATATACAAATATGAAAATAAATGTACTCCTTCTCCATGGATTTTACAAAATTTAAATGATTTTATTTCTTAAAAATAAATAATAACGTGACAAATTAATAATCCCTAAAATAACTGAATGGTTGATGTGTGCCTCGTAAGTCCAGCAATTGCTTCGTTCGCAATCCGCCTTAATCTTTCATGACATGGGGGTCTACCCAGGATTAGCCACCGCGGGGTTGGAAAGAGGGCGAGAGACCTCTACAAGTATGATGAGTCGACAAAGTTTCCCGGAAGATCTGCGCAGAAGAAGGGTGTCGCACTTGCATGGTGGCTCCATGGTAAATGAAGTGAACCAGGAGTCGAACCTAGTTTCCTCTCGCTTTTCTCTGAGCGCCACCGTGAGTCAACGTTCGGTAGCCGTTCCGCCATATCTTATACACTCCCACACGGTAGGATCAGGTGAGACCTCGATCAATTTGGGCCTATACTCTCAAGCCCTTAAATTTCTTACGGGTGGGTGGGGGGAATTTTTGGGTAATATCTCTCCCCTCCCCTTTTAAAATAATTTCTTTGTACTTGAATAGTTTAGAATTCTCTGAAAGATAGGAAGGTCATTTCTTGTCCCGTAACATTTTAAAGAAATAAAGATAAGAACTTTTCTCTCACGTTTTTATAAGTAAGAAAGCCCTTTATTTATATCTTCTTAAAGGGTTATCAAATTATGACATGGAAGACTACCGATCCCGGTCTTCCAGTAACGAGAGCAAGGCGAAGAAAATCCCTAGCAGCAAACACTTGGGGACAGACGGAAACAAAAATGGCGCTAACGGGTACTCGACGGACGATACAGAGTCGAGTAATTACACCATTGGAGAGAAGTTAGTAGTAATTTTTAAGTTACCCCCAGGATGAAAAGTATAATGTTTGCGGACGATACAACTGTGTCCTTTTCTCGTAAAGATGTCAATGTTGCGAAGGTCATAATAGGTACTATACTACTACTAAGTAAATAAATAATAAAATCTTTATTGGTGAAAATAAATATTACAACTACAATTTACAATATTACAATAATTCTTTACAGAATATATTTAGTTCCCAGCCTGAGTCGTATGGCCGTTAAGCTTTAGGTTTTACTGGGCTCTCAGATTAATTAAAAGATAAAAGCATTTCATATATAGGTACGATTTGGTAGTATAAATACTATGATTAATTATTATATGAAACAAACTTTGTGGTTATGGTTATGAAATATAAATCTGATTAATTATGATTACATATAAGATAAAACAAATTTTATAGTTATGTATAGGGTAATTATTAGGGTGGTCCTTATCTATGAGGTGAAAAAGTTTTCTTTGAATAGTTTTGGTCCTACCCTATCTAAATGTTTCATTTGGTGTGAAAATACAGCGTACGAAGTTTTTTGGAAAAATTTTAGTATCTAAAGGTCGCGCAAGGCCCTCAGTATTCACTATATGGAGCTGCGCAAATTCTCATGTGTCAGGATGCGTATGAGGTTTTAAACTAATTTCTACCAACCCAGAAAGGGTATTAGCCGTGTAATATGAATAATTATGTATACACTGTGTAATGTATAAATATACTTATTATTTGAACTTGGAGGTCAAAAAATGTGCCAACGTGGTTGCACGTTGTGTCAATAATTTGGAGACATTTTTTTATATACAAAACGTTTTGTCATAGTTTTTAATGATTACAAAATAAAATTTTCAAATACAAATAAAATTAATTTGTCATTATAAATTTTATTTAATGTTAAATTTAGCAACACTGTCTTTGACTATTGTGACACAGTTGGTGACAACGTTGGCAATTATCAATGGTAACAGTTAGTGACACGCGTTGCCAAACAGTATTTTTGTTGTGCGTCATATTTGTCTATAAATGTTTACTGTCTTTAGCATTAGTGATAGTGTGCCTGCTGCCGGTATTGTTTACACATACTGCAGGGTGTTCATAAAAGATCTGAACGATTTCAATCTTTATTAATGTGATAACCCAATAACATACGAAGAAACAAGTTTGTCCATGTGACTCCGCACAGCTAAAAGTTTTACATACACGTTTAATAAACTTCAACATGTGCGCCATTGGTCGCCCGTACAACATCCAATCGATATTCAATTTCTCGCCATGTGCGTTCAATCATGGCAGCATCGACCATCGCTATTGCATCCCTGATCCTGTTTCGTAGTTCATGGATGTTGACAACCTTGGGCTTGTACAAAAAAACAACTTTATAGTTGTTCTATCACTTAGACATGCTTCATATCTTATTTAGTATGAAAACTATTAACGAATCAAATCGTTCAGATCTTTTATGAAACGCCCTGTACTTTGGTTTATTTTGGGTTATTTAACTTATTTTCCGCTCTTTTCAGGTGTTAATTTTGTTTTTAATACTACTAAAAAGATTGTTTAATAAAAAGTGCTTATCATGGCGCCTCGGTCAAAGACGGTGTATTTCATAGACCGGTACGAGCAAGATATCAAGGGGTCCAAGCTGCCGTCCAATCGACAGGCACTGGCGTACTTCCTCCACTTAGACATGAAGCAGAAGGAGACAACACGCGAGGTGGTTTCATCGACGATCGAGAAGATCCAGGAGTTTTGGAATCGTGCGCGAATCCCAGTCCAGCACAAGCAGGATGCGGTAAAAAAGCTGGAGAAGCTCTTCGCTCGGTGTCAGGTGTTAAATAAGCGTGCCTGCCGTAAGATGGCGACGCAGGCCAAGAATGAGAGCGACTTTAAGGATTGCTTTGAAGATCTCTTCGACATCGCCCACGCCAATACTCTCAACACCATTAAACTCGACGAAGACAAGCAATTTCTCCTTACCCAACGTGAGAAGTGCCGTCGTGGAACGATGTCCTGTGTTGACAAGGTACTCGAACGGAAGGAGAAAAAGAAGCAAGAGCAAATGGCCGATGAACAGAAACGAAGGCAATCAACCGTCACGCTCGAGAGCTGCAGCGACTCCACTTCTTCTGAGGATTGTGACACCGATCCAGTTCCTGGACCTAGCTTCCAGACTCCTCCCAAGCGCGGTCGAAAGGAAATCCTTACATCGGCTCTCTCAGCAACGCTGGATCAAAGCAAAGTGTCCGATCGAGCAGCAATGATGATTCTCGCGGAGACAGCTAAGAGTCTCGGTCACGACATCACTGGCCTATCATTGAATCGGAGCAGCATCCCGAGGCAACGGCGGAAGAAACGGAATCCACCACCAACATACTAGAGACTTTCAAGCTGGACGTCCCTCTAACTGTCCATTGGGATGGCAAGCTCCTGCCCGACCTCATCGGAAAGAAGATGGTTGATCGCCTTCCCGTTATCGTGTCTGGAGATGGAGTCTCCCGGCTTCTCGCTATTCCCAAACTCCCCTCAGCTACTGGACGGGCGCAAGCTCAGGCTGTCTTCGAAGCTTTGAAACAATGGGGTGTTGAAGACAAGGTGCGAGCAATGTCTTTCGACACCACTAACTCCAACACTGGTCGCACCACAGGAGCGTGCGTCATCCTGCAGCAATTGCTCGGGCGCGTTGTTCTCCACCTTGCCTGTCAACACCACATTCTGGAATTGGTAGCAGCGGCAGCCTTCAAAGAGTGCATGGGTTCCTCCTCAGCCCCGGAAATACTCCTCTTCAGGCGCTCCCAAACACATTGGGAGCAAATCCATCAGGAGCGGCTTGAAGACTCCAACACAGACGAGGTTGTCACCGCTGCCATCGCTGACGATAAGGAAGAGCTCCTGTCTTTCTTCAGAGCCGCGTTGTTGGAGCAACAGCCTCGAGAAGACTACAGGGAGCTTCTCTAGATGCCCTCGCTGTTCCTTTGCACTCCACCTCCTCGTGGCACACGCTTCTTAGCTCCTGGAGTTCTGAGTCAAGCCCGGTGGATGTCAAAGGCTATCTATGCTATTAAGGTTTGGATGTTTCATTCACAGTTCACCCTAACGAACCGAGAAGAAAGGGATCTTCGTGATTTTTGCATATTCTTAGTGCGAGTGTATGTGAAGGTCTGGATCACTTCCCCTTTTGCCGTCAGCGCCCCACAGAATGATCTACGTTTCCTCCAATCCTTAGTCAAATACACACGCGTCAACCCAGGCATCGCCAAGGCGACTTCCCAGAAGATGGCCGCTCACCTCTGGTACTTGTCTGAGGAATTGGTGGGTCTTTCCTTGTTTGACGATGATGTCACTCCTGACAGCACGGACAACATGGTCGAGGCTCTGTCAAGTGTCGGCGGGAACGAGTATCCTCGTAAGCGAACCCCGGTAGACCTGGACGCCTTTGGAAGGGAAAAATGTCGCCGACTTCTTCATCAAGAAGACGAGGTCACTCTTCGTAACTCTTAGCATCCTGGAGCGAGATGGAGCAGTGACAGCGACTACTAGGCTGCGAGGTCGGTGGTGAAGACTCTTGCAGTCACAAATGATAGCGCCGAGCGTGGAGTTGCTCTCATCCAGCACTTCTCCGGGCGTCTTACTGAGGATGAGGAACAAATCCAGTTTATCCTCCAGGTGGTTGCGAAACATCGCAACTGTGTGCCGTGGGCCGTCAAGCAGACCTTAATAGGGCGACATTGAGTGGCTGGTCACCATGAGACCCCCGTTTTAAACGGACAATACCCATTTTTAATGGAAAGGACTCTAGCTGAGGGCCCACGGCTTTGTCAGTACAGTTGAAGGTAACAGTTCATTAACCCTTTCTGTCCCAAATTATTGTTTTGAGCTAAAGAAAAAATTTAACACTTAAAAATGTTAAAAATAGGTATGGAAAATAAACGAAACTTTTAGAAATTTATTTAATTAATTACACTAGAAATTATATGATTCCATTGACGCTATCAAGTAATAAGAGCAACTAACATGACTTCGGTACTTTGAATGAAACAAATAAAAGCAATATTTGTCCTTTGCTGAACACAACGGTAGACCATACTACTTAGAATGGAATGCATTAAAACAGTTTTTGTCCTTTGTTAAACATAATGGTACATCACACTTTCGGCATTTTAGACGAGAGTAGTCCTTCATATAGTTTCTGTATCTTTGTCTGGGTTCGAAATGCTCAGGCCAATGTCCAAAAAACTGCCAGATATTGTATACAGTTAAATGTACGGGGCTCCATTTGGCTTCAGCACCCACATGAGCTTCTTTGCAGTGAACAAAACAAACACACCAACACAGTCTGGATTTTTAATAATTCGCGATAATGTTCATTGTCATCGATTTCATCTGGTGTTGTTGCCCACACTCGATCATTTTGGTAGTTAGCCCGACGTGTTACGTAAACAAAAAATTCATCGGAGACAGCTAAATGCATGAAATCATCCACATCCCAATCTTCAAGATAATGGGCAAACCACATTCTGTCATTGATGTTAGGTTGAGTTTTTCTTGGCTTTGGAAGTTCATGCCAAGGCTTTAAACCTTGCCTATGACGGTACAGTCGAATGATCTCACCACTAACGATCTTTCCTCTCAACACTTTGATCTCTCTAGAAAGTCTAGCACAGCTGTTTTTCCGCTTACGCGTACCGCTTTCAATGATGTCCTTTGTTTCCTGAGAGAGTGGCAAATTTGGGCGCCCAGATTTGGTTGTATCCATTTTACATTCATCCAAAGTTTTATTCCAATTTCTTTTGACGAAGTCCTCGCTTCTTCGCAACTTTTTGGCAATCCATGAACGTGTTATAAAGGTGGCTCCAGCATCACGAGCTTCCCGAAATGTTATTGCTCGTATGCGATCTATCACACGTTGCCTCTCCGAATCACCAATTAATTGAGAAGCCATTATATTATCACTTTATCAGCTAGAGTAATTTTAATACCTGCAATAAATAAAGAATTTTATATATTTTTATAATCACTAAAATCTATTTCGATATTTTTGCGACAGTTTTTACCGTAGAAGACGTAAATAATATCCCCGACGTGGACGACATCGTTCCATTTAGTAGCGAGACTATTTTGGATGAAATAACTGTTTATGAGGTTGAGATTGCGCATTATATCGATAGGCTAAAAGTTAGCAAGGCTCCAGGCCCTGACGCTTTTTATCCCAGACATTTGAAAGATTTGAAAGACGTTATCGTAGGCCCCTTAACGAAGATTTTTAATCAGTCACTCGAAACGGGGATTATTCCTGAAGACTTCAAATTAGCTAACGTCACGCCTATTTTTAAAAAAGGCGACCGCGCAGTAGCTAGCAATTATAAGCCCATTAGCTTAACGTCAATTGTCGGTAAACTTTTGGAATCCGTAGTTAGGGATCGTATCATCGAACACTTAGAAAGTAGGTCTTGTTTAACTAATTTGTTAGAATTTTATAACGAAATAGTGCGCGAATACGATAGGCATAGAGCAGCTGACGTTATTTATTTAGATTTTAAAAAGGCGTTCGATACAGTTCCGCATAGGAGACTAATTGCGAAGGTCAAAGCGCACGGTATACGCGGTCACGTAGCTAATTGGTTAGAAGAATGGCTTCGTGCTAGGAGGCAGAGGGTCGTAGTTAATGGTAGTGAATCGGGGTGGTTAGATGTAGGTAGCGGTGTCCCACAGGGTTCAGTGTTAGGGCCATTGCTATTCGTAATTTACATTAACGATATACAGGGTGGGCCGTAAGTTTCCATACATAGGAAAAATAAACATTTTTTTATGGACAACCATTTTTATTTATATAATATGCTCTACATGGTTGCCATTGTTTTGAAAACACATTTCAATACGTGTTCCCCACTGTTGATGAACACGCAGCACAGTTGACGTTATGCTTGTAATGGCGTTGGTGATACGTTCCTTTAGATGATTTATGTCTCGTATCTTTTCCTGATACACCATGGCCTTCAAGTGCCCCCAAAGATAGAAATCAAGGGGGTGAGATCTGGGGATCTGGGAGGCCACTCCACAGGACCACGCCGACCAATCCAAGCATCCGGAAACTGCTGATCCAAATACCGACGCACGTGAAGACCATAAGTTTAAATTTTCCTATGTATGGAAACTTACGGCCCACCCTGTAGATGTAGGATTGCTAGTAACGTGTCAAAATTCGCGGACGATACTAAAATAGGCGGTAAGGTTGTTAACGAGGACGATAGAAATAGGATCCAAGACGATGTAAATAGGATTATGGAGTGGACAGATAAGTGGCAGATGCAATTTAACGTAGACAAATGTAAAGTTTTGCATATAGGTTCTCGCAACAATAATTACACGTACACGATAGATGATAGGGAGTTAGCGAGCGTTGACGAGGAAGTAGATTTAGGCGTACGCGTATCTAAGGATTTAAAGGTTAGGAACCAGTGCCTGGAGTCTTGCGCAAAAGCTAATAGGATGTTAGGCTTCATAGCGCGTAATTTCGAATTTAAATCGAAGGATATTATATTGCCCCTTTACAAGTCCCTAGTCAGGCCTCATTTAGAATATGCAGTTCAGTTTTGGTGCCCGTACTTGCGTGAGGATATTGATAGGTTAGAAAGGGTTCAGCGTCGTGCCACGAAACTTATTCCGTCATTGCGCAATAAGCCTTATGAAGATAGGATTAAAGAGTTAGACCTGTATTCACTCGAAACTAGAAGATTAAGGGGGGCTTATTGAAGTTTTCAAATCGTTAATAACATCGATAACGTAAATTTTTGACATTGTTCACTTTCGATAATAGTAACTCGCAATAACGGATTTAAGTTGCGTGGCAGACGTTTTCATTACTAATATCGCTAAAAACTTCTTTACGTTTAAAGTAATTGATAAATGGAATAATCTTCCCGCGTCAGTCGTTCATTCTACCAGCGTTAATGTGTTTAAGAACCGTCTTGACAGACATTTTAAAAATATTAACGTTGTTTAAAATTAAAAAAGAAAGTTAACAACAGGAGCTCTGGTGGTGGTGCTCGAGGATGAGTCTGTTGACTATGAATGCCAGCTTGTGACATGCCAGCGTGTGATGCCAGCAATAAAATTATAATAACAAAAAAAAAAAAAAAAATTAGACTAACACGAACGTAGATGTAGCTCGTAGCGTAAACTAACCCACTTTTTGTTTAACTTTACCTACTTTTTTACTTGCATGTCTGTAACTCTCTCTTCTGCATGTTTGTAGTTTGCATGGTGTGACTGTGAGTTAAGACTGTGTTTGCATGGTTTGTAAGCGTTCTTATTATATTTCTTTTCATCTTTCACCCCTCTCCTATTCTCTCCGACTATTTTTCTGACTTGTCGGCAGTGGCCGGCGGATGATGATGGTGAGTCTTTTTTCTCTTTTTCTGAATGAAAGTTAACCCACGAATGATAGGTGTTGCTCCTTACTTAACCCCTTATTCTCTTCTCTTCTCTTCTCGTAACCCCCTACTCTTTCCTTTCTCTCGGGCTAACCTTAGAGTGGATCTTAGGGTCTTTGTTAGCCTTAGCTTCTGTAGATCTGTAGATAAGTAAACATGTAAGCTGCAAATGGGAGGGGCTAAGGTTTTTTGGAACCCCTTATATTCAAGTGCCATAAGGCATCATTCAAACTAATCTGAGGAAATTACACATACTTTTGTTGATGATACTATATGGAATCGGTGGGACAGAAAGGGTTACACTCCATATAGTAAAACTTTGAGGACCTTGCGCGACTTCTAAATCCCCCCCCCCCCCCCCCCCCCCCCATTATACAGTGTTTCGTTTCTCCACCAAATGGAACATTTTGATGAGGTCAGACCGAAAAAAATTGAAAGTTGGAAAATAAGGACCACCCTAGTAATTATTTAGCACCAGGTATGGGGCAATTACAGTTAAAAAATAATTGATTACAATTACTTTGCATATGCTCAATTACAATTATTGCAGTTGGCAAGTGTAATTGATTGTAATGACAATTACATTGACAAGTTATAATTACATTTTTAATTAGTGAATTACAATCAATTACAATTACCCCATGCCTGTTTAGAACACAGATTTCAGTGAGTGTTGCTATAATGTTTAAACTTCGTTTTATAGTTCCTAAACAGGTTTTATTAACTCTATCACACTTTGCCATACATCATATAAGAAAGAACAATCTTGCATGGGAAAATGTTGTTGTTGTTTAGCCGATCAGCCCACCCTGATCAAGCAAGCCGGCGGCACGCAGGTAACCGATCGCCCTCTCCGGAGTGGACCAGAGGTTCAGCACACTAGTGATGTTGTGTTGTGTTCATTGTTGTGCTAGAGCGGTACAGTCTGTCATAATGTGTTCAATTGTTTGTGGTGTGTCCTGGCACAGGGGCAGGTGTCGTCTATGGAGTTGTCTAGTCTGTGTTTATATGTCCGTAAGTTGGGGGTGATGTCCCACATCGGAATCGTGCTAAGTTAACTCGATCCGATCTGTTCAGGACGATCTCTGACCTGTTAATGGGTGGCGGCTTCGCACCTAGGACCGCATTCGGACTGAGTCGTGTCAGTGCTTTGTGGGTTAGTGTGTGTGTGTGTGTGTTTTCTGTACTGTGTGATGTCTGTGGGGCGTGGTATGGAATGGAGTATTTGGTTATAATGTGTGTCTGGTGTTACCTTAATGGTGCGAGGGGTTGGTGCATGATTGTACATGTAGTGGCATGGGTGTTGTGGGTTAGTTATCGCTGCTGCCATGAATTGTGTTCCCCTCATGTCTAAATGTTCCCTAACTTTCAGTATTTTTGTTTCTGTGTGCAGGTGTTCTGTTGGTGTTGTTTGAGTGCATCCTGTAATGATAGGAAGTGCGTTGTTTTGTATTGTCTGTAAGGTGTTTGTGTGTGTTTGAGATAATGGGTGCCCAGCATGGGCTAGCATAGTCCATAACTGAGCGAATATATTGTTTGTATACGAGTGATGTTGTTTCCTGCTCGTGTCCAAAGTTTGTGCCTGTTAGTACCCTAAGCGTGTTAAGTCTTGACGTACATTTGTTTTTAATGTCCTGAATGTGGTTTGCAAAAGATAATGATGTGTTGTATGTGACCCCAAGTATTTTGGTCCTGTGAGTGTGTGGAATGTTGATGTTGTTTAGTGTAAGCTTTGGAATTAGCTGGTGTTCTTTTGTGTTGCTTGTAAGCAAGGTGATGGTTGATTTTGTGGGCGCTACTTTGAGTCTATTGTGTGTGAGCCAGTCTTGTATACTGTTTATGTATGTTTGTAGGTTATTTGTAGCGGTGTCGATGTTGTTGTGGGTGGATGTTAGAGTGATGTCATCTGCATATGATGATAAGGTAAGCTTGTTATACATGCATGACATTCCAACACCCATAGATAAGTTGAAGAATGTTGGTGAGAGAACAGAGCCTTGAGGAACCCCGTTCGGAAAAAGCTTGTTTTTGGATGACTTGCCATTAAATGTGACATGTGAATAACTTCCTGAAAGATAGTTGCTCAGCCACCTTTTGGTGTTATTGTGCATGTTTGTGTTGAGTATTTTGTTTATGAGAGGGAAGCGTGGGATAGCATCATATGCTTTACTAATGTCTATTGTTGCTAATAGTGTACGTTGAGCTGGTCGTCTGGAGTTGATGCCATCCATGATGTGCTGCGTGAGGTTAGTGAGTAATGTCGTGGTTGAGTGGTGAGGTCTGAATCCATGTTGAGTAGGCGATAGTGGAATGTGTGGGTTGGTGATTTGTAAGATTAGTCTTTCTGTTACTTTGGAAGGTGTGCATAGTAAAGTAATGGGTCTATAGGAAGCTGGTTCTGTTGGATTTTTGTTTGGTTTGAGTAGTGTAATAATTTTACCTTGTTTCCATATGTCAGGAATAATACAGTGTTGGTATGAATATGTGCTGATATTTGTGAGAGCTAGTATTCCTTGTGGGCCCAAGTGTTTAAGGTGTATGTTAGATATGTTGTCTGGTCCAGTAGCCTTCGAATTCTTAATGTTTTTGGTGATCTTGGTGGTCTGGTCTGTATTGAAGGGTGTAATGGTTGTGTCGAGTCTGTATGTTTTCTTGTGTCTGGCTGTTTGTCTGTCTGCGTGTTTCTGGTTGTTGTCTCTGTTTAAGCGACTTATCTTTGCGTAGTGATTAATTAGAATGTTAGCTTGTGTGTATGTTGGGATATTATTTTGTCTGCGACAGATAGCCGCGTGTGAGGTGTGAATGCCGCTGTTAGAGTGGGTAATGCTGTTTATAGTCTTGTATAGCCTGGATGTATCTGTGGAGTGGTTTAGTGTTATGAATTCCCTGAATGTTTGTTTGTTTTTCTTTGAGTTTGTTGTTTATTTCTGTGTTGAGCTGTTGTATCTGCTGTTTTATGGCTTCTGTGTGTGGTGTTTGTGTGTTATATTTGAGGGTGTTACGTTGCCTTATGAGGTGGGCTGTTTCTCTAGTGTAATTTGGGTTGTATTTCCTAATGTTACCCTTGGGTATGTATTTGTTTGCATTATTGATGATCTGATTACATGTCTTGAGTGTTGTATTGATGTTTATGATGGGTGTGCTGTTTAATGTGGTGAATTGTTCCTCAGTCTGTATTTTGAAGTTCCCAATCAGCTTTCCCAAAATATTGTTGATAACGCATCAGACACAAGGTTGTTGTTCAAAAGCTAGCAATAAGGATATTATCTGATGCAGATTTTCTTGATTACACCAGTGCATTCTTTAGAGTTAAAATTATTAAAAATAAAAGATAATCAAATTGGTACTTTTTATTTGTTTTATAAATGTATGAATAAAATTAATAACTTCGAGTAGATGAATAAATATTTTGTAATTTATCAAGAGATTCATTCATGCCAGACAAGGAACAGAAATAGGCATGTTATTCCTCACCTTTGATTGTCATTATCTCAAAAATCACCTTTTTCGTAGGGTTGACATTATGGAATAATTTAAGCATAGGTCTTCAAAATATTTCGAACGTAAGTGCGTTTAAAAGCAAGATTAATTGATTTTTCATTGTACGAATGCATTTAGGGATTAAATACTGTGTTTTGTTTGTTTGTTTGTTTGTTGTGTTTACTTTTCCTTGTCTAATTGTTGAATTACTATTAATTTTAAGTACCGAAGGTTTTATAACTATATTGACCAAGATTTAATGTATACTGCTGACAGAATTAATTTCTCATGCCAAGTTCGTCTGTGTCCAAAAGAATTACCCTATACACAACTATAAATCGTGTGGTATCTCGTATGTAAGCATAATTAAAGAAGAAGTATGGTTCTGATGGTGTCCCTCCTCCTGTTCTCAAGAACTCTGCTTCTGTGCTGACACCCTGCCGAGGCAAACTCTTTCGTCTTTCCCCCTCATCTGGTATTTTAACTTCCTGCTGGAAGTTCGCTTTTATTCAGCCTGTCCCAAAGATGAGTGGCCGCTCTCAACCCTCTATCGTCCAATTGCTTCGATTTCTTGCCTTTCTAAAGTTTTTGAAGCTATCGTTAATAAGATTATTCTCAAACATGTCTCACAATGTTGTTTCAGATCGTCAGTATGGGTTCCGCAAGGGACGCTCCACTGGCGATCTCCTTGCATATCTTTTTGTCGCTTGGTTATCATCCTTTAAGGATTTCGGTGAGACCTTTGCTGTTGCTCGAGACATATCAAAAACTAGAGTTTGGCACAAATCCTTAATTTCCAAACTGCTCTCCTCCGGTTCCTATCCTTCTGTCTGTACCTTTCTCTCTTATTTCCTTTCTGGCCGATCTATAGCTACGGTTGTAGATGGCCACCGTTTTTTTTCTAAGGCATTTAATAGTGGTGTTCCTGAGGGTTCTGTCCTGTCGTCCACTCTTTTCCTTCTATTTATCAATGATCTCTGAAGTTGCACTTCCTGCCCCATCCACTCCTATGCCGATGATTCCACTCTTCATCCGCTTCTCAAAGCGTCCTTTTCGAGTCTCTCCATGCTTCGCGTGAGAAAGCTATGGCGCACCTGATCTCTGATCTTTCTACTATCTCTGGTTGAAGCAGAGAAAACGTTGTGCCTTTCAATGCCTCAAGAACTCGGTTCCTCCATTTGTCTTTCATACAACTATACCCTTACTTTCAACAATACACAACTCAATCTTTCTTTTTCTCTTAACATTGTTGGTGTTTCCTTTTTTTTTCGTGATCTTTCCTGGAAAGATCACATATACTTTCTAAAATAGCTTCTAAGAAGTTAGGTGTGCTGTTCCGGCTCCGCAGTTTCTCCACCCCCACTCGGTTGCTGTCTCTGTACAGGGGTCTTGTCAGCCCCTGTATAGAGTACGCTTCTCATGTGTGGAGTTTCTTGACCCACGCAGCTCTACTTGAACGGGTGGAATCAAAGGCTTTTTGTCTCATTATTTCCCTGTCTCTTAATGACTGTCTTCAATCCCTCTCTCTTCGCCGCATCGTTGCCTCACTCTCTTTACTATCGCTGTTATAACGGACACTGCTCTTCTGAACTCTCTAACTGCACGCCTCCTCCTTTAAGGACAGCTTGCGGTACTAAACTTTTGACACATTCTCATTCCTTTTCTGTCCAACTCTCTAACGCAACGGTTAATCGATATTCTTAATCTTTCATCTACTCAACCTGTCAACTGTGAAAGAACCTTCCTCAACCCATCTTTCTTACTGCTTATAATCTTTCAAAGTTTTTGCGGGCATTCGCCTTTCGCCCCCTCCTTCCTGCTTAAAAAAAAAATCACATTTACATATTTCAAAATACTCCTCATAACTATGAAGTTTGTTTTATATAATAAGTAATCGTAATATTTATACTACCAAATCGTAACTACTTATATATGAAATGCTTTCATCTCGTAATTAATCTGCTCAGTGTGTAGTAAAACCTAAAGCTTAAGTAGAAATAAATAAATGTATAAAAAACATTATTGTAGATTGCAATACTGTACTATTTATTTTTACCAATAAAGATTTTATTCTTATTATACTAAAGTGGCGTGAGCGAGAATCCCTGTAATTTTTTAGGTTAATTGAAATAGTCTATTTCAACTTAATTTACCTTCCATTACTCGATAATGGGTCGCCCGGTGGCTCAGTGGTTACGGTGGCTGACTTTAAACGGTGAGAGACTGGTTCGCTCCTGCCTGCTGGGATAAGTTAGCCGCTTAACCCGTCATTGCTCGGGCTGAAGGTGATCTTTGGGGGCGCACTCGTCCCGACATCATGGGAAAATGAGCTTCTTGCTCGGAACGCTCGAATACGTTTATTTATTTAAATATATGAAAGAAGATGGGTAGTAAATAAGGTTGTTTACGTTTTGTTATTGTTAACCTTGCCTTTGCTTCCGCCCGAATATTTCATTCTGACGAAGGTCAAGCTTGTTGCTCAACCTTAGACCTACAGCTTAACGTGGAATCCGAACTACAACGCACCACGAGTGGTCAGAAATTACAAAGTTCTCGCTTGGACTCGATCTCACGACCTCCCGATCAGCAGCCCAGCGTCTTACCCACTAGGCTACCGATTTATTTACCAACGAATTTTATTGTATGGAAGGAAAACGACAAAACCTGTCAAATAATTCGAGATTGATTTTCGAAACCTTCATTTAAGGGAAATGACCCCAAATTTAAGTTCATTAAAATCTTCGCTTTATTTTTTGTTAGATAATCGTACAAAAAATGAAACTCCAACTCTGTTTCTTTCTCATAGTAACAGTGTTTGGCGAAATTCCAGATTCCAGACGCAGTTCGAAGACAGGGTTCGTAATAGCTTAGTAATACATTGTTTGGTTAGGTTAGGTTAGGTTAGGTTAGCAATTATGGACTTGTCTCCGAACTGCGTCTGGATTCTGGAATTTTACCCATTGTTTCCCTACGAATTGTAATACATTTTTTGTCATAATGTTTTATGATTCTTTTATGAATTTATTCGTCTTTTTATTTATGAATTTATTAGTTTATCGTGTTTAGTTTGTCTTTTATAAACAACTCATTAATGTCTTCATAGCGTAGTACCTTCTTACTGTAAAAAAATGAAGGTGTTTGTTTCAAACGCTCGTAAATGTTCCTTGCATTAGACATTAATCTTTTTTGCCTTCTGTAAAATTGGGGTCTTGCTCTGTACGAGATTTTGGAATATCAACATATTAAATACGTATTACGATATTAGACGCGTAACATGCTGAACCCCTCTTTTCCCATAAGTGGGGTGGGCGTCTACTCTCGAGTCACCCGAGATCGAGCCAGCTCAATCTCTAACTGCGGCGATGGTGAGAGTCGAACCCGGGTCTTCGGGGCCTGAATCCAGTCTCCAAACAACTTAGTTACGGAAACTAGAAATGTATTAATTATATTTAAATATAACCACAAATTTGACTCGTACAAAACCCTTTCAAACCACCCCTAATTTTTATATGAATACGTTTTAAGTACAATGACCATGGAAAAGGATGAGGAGGTTTTGGATGGCGTGATTGGTAGGAGCTCCTCTGACTGTGGAACCACGTGACGTGGGTTCGAGTCCCACTAGATTCTAGTACTTTGTTCCCTTTTCACTTTTCCACACTAATTTACTTGGCCTTTTTCCGCAATATTTTTCAATTAAATTTCGTTCCATTTTCAGTGACATTATTAGAGTAGATTCGAATTCGGCAACTTCACAAGGACAGAATACTCCTCCACATTCCCCTTCTACGGTCTCCTTGCGAGGAGGGACAAACAAGGAGGAGCCACAACGGACATCCTCAGATAAGGTCAGGACTCAACGAAAACGACTTCACCTTTTAGGGAAGTCGTACAGTCAAGATGAAAAAACGTCACTTCTAACAGTCCAGGAGAAGGTCAGAGGAGGAGTGTGTGCGCAGCCGTGCGCGCGCGTGTTTGTTCGTTTGCGTGTGCCTGCGGAGCTCTACATATATACATACGTAGTGTACACTCGTTTTTTGTTGAATTGGTCGTATGCTATCGAAAGGGAAGAAGACGGAGGTCGCGTCTTCTCAAGGATTGCGAAGGAAGGAAGAAACGAAACTGCTAGTTAACTCGGTGTCTGAATTGTTGTAGAGACCTTTGATGATCCTTTAAATTGATCCTCTTGATCCTTCACGCAATTTCCGTCTTATTTCCACCTCACCCGAATTCAGATTAAAAAAATTTGCATTTTTCCTTAACCAAAATATTGGCTGATCATTAAAAGTTTTAATTCGTTTGTCTCTAACTAAATTGGCGGTTTTCTCGTGCTCTCGCATTTGAAAATGATAATGAAGCGCATTGTTACGGTATATACTAAACCAAATTGGTATTATTATCCCACTCATTATGATTCACATTTCATTCGTCGTCCAAGAGCGAGAATCTCAAAGGAGATAATTCTCAAATCGATATATTCCCATTTCATACCACACTCATTCTCATCCACGGTTTTACCACTTTGGACTAGGTTGGGTTTTAGGAGATATGTGCTGTTCTCATTTGATTTGGCATCTCTACCGCGAATGCGAATGGGAGTGATAGACATTTTCTCAAGTGAAGAAACCCACTTCTCAAATGTGCATTTTCACTCGCGAACTACGAATAAATGTAATGATGGGGTTGTTTAACCTCTTTCACAACATCTAACTAAGGTCATATGACGGAGGAGACCTATAGCTTTACGTGGGATCCGAACCACGAGTCGCTACGTAATCTGGACATGGATGACGGCCCCCCATCTAACTACTATCCAGACCTAATGTCGCTGAACTTCGCTGATCAATGGGAAGTGGTGTTACGACATTAGCTACGACGTAGCCCCGCGAACTGCGAATGGGAGAAGAATGAGTCATTTTTAATATTTGTATTATCTGACGAGAGTCAAAGGAGATAGGAAGTGCTGGAACTCCCGTTTCTCCCGTCACTGGCCTCCTTAGCTGATCTTTTTCCGTGTCTCATCTACCCTCTGAGCAGTCCAGCATGCTCTCAAACACACTTGTCCCTCTATTCCTCATTACACATACATGCATCTTACACATTACGCAACCTTTTTAAAATTTATATTTAAAAAAAGAGAAAACTGGCATAATTGAGCCTTGGGGAAACCTTGTTTTTGGCTCGCTCGCTCGCTCTTCTGTGGATGGGTCACTTTTGCGGGCGCTCGCCCTTAGCCCCCTCCTTCCTACATAAAAAAGAAAAATCACATCAGCGGTGACTTGTGCAAAACGAAACATAATTTTTTTTCTAAGCATTGTTTGTATCATTCATTTGTAACATCATTGGAGTAGAGTAGATAAGCTAGACCTGTCATTCAATAAGTTACTGATGGTGACACGTCATAAGGTGACGCGAGACTATTCAAGTGCAGCGTTCAGAAAACCGCCAATAAAACTTCAAAACCAAATTCAGACCCTACCTCATGAACGTGTTAGTACTCGAGAGTGAATTTGCGTAGATAAATTAAGTGTGCTCGAGATTGATTGATTGATTGATTGCGTGCGTGAAACAGTATTTTATAGTGCTTGGTGAAGACCTAAACTTCGCCGATTGAAGGTAGGGGTTCGAGTCCTTTCTTTAACGCTTCGTAGCTCTCACGGTTTGTAAATTTTCTTTTTAGTGTCTTAATTATAGTTTTCATAGTAAAAAAAGTATTGTAAGTTCATTTTACTGAGGATTTTATTATTTATTTTATTATTCGTTTTTTTTTTTTTTAAGCATTACATTAACCTGTAAGAGTGTGATTCCTCCGAGAGCTTCTTCGTAGCATTGGAGTCTCCTCATTACTACAGTGAGACTCATTTTGAGATTAAAAATCTCCATCATTTTCCCTTTTAACATTTTAATTGATTTGCTGTTCGCTTTTTCATTCATGACCTCCCCTTTTTAATACGTAACATTTGTTGTTGTTGTTAAGTGTTTTTGATTTTGAAAAATAAATTTATTTTATTCTTTGAAAGGTTAATTGGCACAGTGCCACTAGATAAAAAATAAATCGCCCACCAAATGACATTACTTAGTTCCAGTGCCAGATTAAGGTTTTATTGAAGTTGTATGAAATGGACTTAATTTAGCTAAATTTATTTTGAAAGTGAAATATATTTTACTTTCATCTGCCTCATTTACTAATTTATTTATTTCTCTTTCTGAAGAAAAGCAATTGCTTGGAATTAGTATTAGTATTATTATTATTATTTATTATTATTATTATTATTATTATATTATTATTATTATTATTATTATTATTATTATTATTCCGTTTCATGCTTTCATTCATTGCATTTTTTCTTTTTCTCCTTTCCTTCTCCCCCCCTTTGTCCCTCTTCCTGTTCCTCTTCTCTCTCCCCTCTTTCATTCTCTATCTACCCTCAGAACATAGGTAGATATTCGAGCGAGCCTTCACTGGAAATCGATGAATCCGGCCTTCTTCCCTCCGAACAGGACACGAGCCTGAAACCACCTCAAAAGAAAAAAAATTTAGGAAGACCGAAGTTCTTCAAATTTAAAGCCAAACCAGATAAAACTAATAAATAAAACTCTTTTTTAAGAATTTCGTACGACAGAAACTAACTTTTTCTTTTTGATTTGAACTTTATTTCAAAATTGAATTATTTTTATTATTATTATTATTGCCAATAATAACCAATACAAATATTAATTATTTTCTTAACAACTTTTTATATTTACTTAGTTTGAAGATGTGAAATACAGTTGATATTATTTTGTAAGAACTTCATGTAGCCTTTAGGGTAGATATGTTTAACTGAAAAGCAATATTGAAATGTACGAGTTTGAAAGCTGCAGTTTCGTACCTTGTTAATAGTTATTAAAGTTGTGTATGTTAAGAATACTATTTCAAATTGGTTTTATTTATAGCACTTGTTTTGCAAATGCATTTTCTTTGTTATTCAAGTTAAGAAAGAGTTGAAATATATTTTGTACTTGAAATTTTTTTAATGTGTTCAGGTTAAGTTGTATTTTAAATAATTAAGAGTAGCGGAGATCACGTGATGATGGTGTTATTATGCTAATTGCCTTCTCTTCTCAGTGTGTACACACACACACACACACACACACACACACACACACACACACACACATTCACACACACATTAAATACAAGTTTTTCCGCCTGTAATGCCATTTCCTTTTCCAATAATGAGATTACTTTATATTTTTATTTCGTCTTGACCACATAGCAAATTTTTGCCACTTTCAAATTTGTTTTAGTAAAAATTGACTTTTGCTTTGCAAATTTAGTATTTTTGCCATTTTGTAGCGTTGGCTTTTTTATTTCGACTTAAATGTTGAGAGTGTTAAAATTAGGTGTAACCTGAATAATTATGATTCTTTAAATCAGAAGTTAAAATATTTTTTCTTTGATTAACTGTGATACGCAATTCTTAAGTTTAAGATTTGAACTGGGTAAAATACAAAGTTTCTTACTTTGGTCAAAATTTTATTTCCTTTTTTGTTAGTTCATAATCATATTTTTCCTAAGCTAAAATTTTCCAAGTTTTTTAACTTTACTGTTTCATGAAAATCTGCAAAAAACCTTCGTAAAATCCTACCCTGTAATTTTAACTAAGTTAGGAATGCTTTTTTGTTGAGTACTGTTCAGGATCTGTAACGTCGACATCAAGGTTTTTAAAAGTAAAAGCTCTCTCTCTTTTTTTTTTTTTTGCCGTTAACCCGAAGGCCCCGGATTCGAGACTCGGCTTGGAACTTTGGATTTCGGCTATTAATCCGTTTCACTGGGTCTTCCTTGACCGGGTAGATGGTAAAGGCATAGGTTCCCCTCTGTCACATGACCTTTGTCGTTACGAAGAAGGTTAAACAAAACAATATTATTTCATCTAAATATAAATAGAACTTGACGAAGCTTTTTTATTTTTACAGTTTCGTTCGACACTTGATTTTTGTAAATAAAAACAAAAAAAATTGAGTTACAGTAATTTTATTATTTATTATTATTATTATTATTATTATTATTATTTCTTGGAATTTTAAAAATAAAATTTAGAATATTTTTCAGTGATGCAAAAACTATTTTTATACTCTGTTAAGTGGAGATAGAATATAGGTAAAAATAATGTTATCCAGATTAAATCAATATTTTTTCATGCATTCCAAATGTTAGAAAAGCGTTCTAATCAGTGCAGGTGTTTTAATTTTTAAGGATTGTTTTGGTAGAATTCAAATAAAAAAAATTATTAAAATAGAATTAAAAGAAGTTAATAAAAAATCGCTGTATTTCGAATGTTACAAATTTAATACGTGAATTAGTGTTAATTTTTTTTTCCTTGCAAATTTATTACACGAGTTTTTTTTGTTTTTTTTTTTTTGACATTTTGAACAAATAGTTTTAGCTTATTTAATAACCGAAAACTTTAGTTAATATCTTCGTGTATATAGTAACCTGAAATGTGTTTGATGTATCATCGACCTTGGAGCATTTATTTTTTCCGGTGTCTTTTATATATAAAGAAATATAGTTCTAGTAGGACATAGCAAATAGAGCCTATTTTATACGTTGTAATAGGATCTGATTTGAATTCATAAACGTGTATAAATGTTCAATCCTTATCAAATACCGCTTACATTATAGAGGACGTATCGAACTCAGTCAGTCACTCCCCCCCGAAAAATGGTGCAAAATACTAACGACAATTTTTACTCCTCCGATTAATTTCATTGTTCCTCATTCAATCCGTTACATGCATGTTTCACAGCTTCCCAAAATGCTCGTGAATAACGTTCTGGTCGTGAAATTCAGCATTAATAAGCACAATGCCCTCCCGTTAACTAGAATAAGATTTTAGTAATGGTACGAGATTTAACTAATGGAATGGACGAATTTTTTTTAAGCCTCGAGTACCGAATAGGGTTTTTTGGTCTATCGAAAATGTTGTTTAATTCTCTTCAATTAAATCTCATTTTACTTTTAAGATGACGTTATTCGATGATTTTTGCGGTTCCTTTGTCTCGAAACTTAACAGCACTTTTTATGAATCAATCAAGTACTTAGAACGTTACTTAATTTCCCCCCGCCTTTATATGAATGAAACGAGAGAATGGTTTTCAATGGCACCGAGATTAACACTTCTGTATCAACATACACTCCTCCTTAAATTGTAATATTTCATCGCAGATTATAGGGATTGGCAAAATTTAGGTATTGCGCAAGTTCTTCCAATCCTTTCGAGCCCTTTATCCCTCTCAGTCCCCCCTCCTCCTCTTCAGATAATTTTCATGGATTTATTACTTCTTTGGAGGCTAAAAAAAACTGTTCTTGTATGACGTTAAGTCTATTAAATAATTCCTTTTCAGCAATCTCAATTTTGTTGTTTCCATTATTATTAATATTATCTTATCAGACTGGCATTAGTTCCTGCAACGAAGTTCTCATGCGGAATTTATATTTTCGTTTACTTGGTTTGGTGCATTTAACGACACTGTATGTGACCAATCACCTATTCGATTGATTTCCAATATCGATTGGAGGCCTTCGTTGACACTTAAAATATATTAAGGATGCAATATATATATAATATATACAGTACAGGGTATCTCAAAAGGTATGGCCTAAAAATAAACTTTTACAATATTTTTATTATAAATGATAGAGTTAAAGAACAGTGATAAAAACAGGCAGGAATTCTTTAAGTTTTATTTAATATAGTTAGTAAACCTCCACATGATATCCACCGTTCACAACAATTAGTCTAATTCTACGTTCAAATTCTAAGTTTCAGACAGGGAAATTACTCAGATTTCTAAATTCATCATTTAAGCAGTTTACGGCACTTAACTTTTGGCATCAACTACAGTACGAGGCTATTTCGTGTGTGAAGCTAAGGAGCTAGGCTAAATTAAGATAAGCACCTTGTTGCTAACTGCTTTTTTATGACATACGGTATGCGAATCACTTACACCAGATTTCATACGTTCAGCTTTTTTAGAATTTGAACGTAGAATTGGACGTTGTTGTGAATGGTGGATATCATGTGGAGGTTTGCTAACTATATTAAATAAAACTTAAAGCATTCCTGCCTGTTTTTATCATTGTTTTTTAACTATCATTTATAATAAAAATATTGTAGAAGTTTATTTTTGGGCCATACCTTTTGGGACACCCTGTATATTACTACAACTATTCAACTTCTGTTCTGTGATGGTTTAATTTAATATCTTTGCCAAATGTTTTATAATTAAAGTACGTACGAAAATGAAATATCTGGAAAACATCGGTAGTTAGTTATTTCAATAAAGTTTAGAGAGTTTTTTCCATTAATTAATCCCAAGAATTTGCGTGCGCGCACGCGCACGCGCATCTGTACACTTTTTTTTTTTTGCCTTTTCTTTCCTTTGACCCTTTGCTTTGTTCGGAGCTATAGGGCGCGTCCCTCTGTGGCCAATATGGGAATGCCTTCGTGGACTATTGGACTCGTCTGGAGACCCGGCTGATCTGCTTATATTTATTTTTCTCCTCCTCTCCCCCAATCCTTCTGGCTTTTTTTTCCCTACATTTCTCTCTTTTGGACCTTCACTTACCTCTTTTCTTGGACCTTGGGTGAGGGAGGTGGTTGTCTTCACTCGTTGTCGATCTTAAACCGAACTCAAGCCCTGTCCCTGCCATCTTTCACGTGCGTTGGATGAGAGTGGCCGCCTTTTAGGCACGGGGCTGGGTATTGGTGTATCTCCCTTGCGTGACATCTATTGACGGTGGGACCGTGTGTGCCCACGATTCGCCTTTCCCTTGTTAGAGTCGATGGTGGCTGGATGCGCGCGGGGGATGAAGCTTCCATTTTGTTTGCTATGGCTTTTACTACTTGGTTTACAACCTCTGCTTATAATTCTCGGACTACTACCACCATCAGCACTCGGGTGGTGGGCAACCAGGCCCTCTAGTCCTACCACTGGAAGACGCATCCTGATGGGGTTGACCCCCCTCGGGTGCCGAAACACTCGCTCCTCGTTGTTCAAAGCCTTCTCGTATGTCTTATCTTCGCAAGTCTTCTGACCCCTTTGTAGGGGCTGACGACTCTGACCCTGATTACCCTCGGTTTCTTGTCCTCAGTTCTTCCGCCGCTACCCTCACTCTCGCAGCGGGATGTTTTTGAGGTCTACGATGACTTCACTTCCCGTTGTGGCGATCCCCGACTGATGTGGCCCCAGAATGATGGATCTCTTGTGGTGGAGGTCTCTTCTAGAGCCCAACACCAGAAGGTTTCGTCCCTCTCGACCCTGGCTTCTGCTTCCCTGGATTGTCTCCCCCACTCTTCCTTTAACTTGTACGGTTGTAGTACATGCTCCCCGCCTTTTGAAATACTCAGAATCGGATCTTCCCACCCGCCTCTCCTCTCAGAAGGTGACCCGTATTTACCGCCCACTCCGTATAGTTCAGGGGACAAGGATGCCATCTCCCCTAATTGATCCTGACGTTTGCTCGTTCCCAGTTATCCGAGAAAATTAGGGCCGCTTATCTTCAATTTCTGGTCCGTCGTTATATCCCCAGACCACGCCGATGTTTTTCTTGCCAGAGGTTCGGACACGTCAGTAAGACATGCCAAAGTTCCCCGGTTATTTGTGTCGACTGCACGTCCCCGACACATGGTTCCTCCTGTTCGAATCCTCCACGCTGCGCCAACTGTGGAGAAGATCACGCTGCCGCTGCCGCTTCCTGTCCGACTTACGTATTCGAACGTGAGGTCCTGTCAGTTCGGGAAGCTGACAAGGTTAGCTTCCAGGAAGCAGTGCCCGCGTTAGGTCCCGATTCGCTCGTCCAGGCCTTATCTTTGCCCAAACACTGCGCTCCCTGTCCGCCCCGGACTTCGACTACCTCCGTACCATCCTCTTCCACACCCTATCATTCTAGGCCTGATCAGGCCTCATCCACCCGTCCCTCCTATCCCGTCCTCTACCTTCTCGTCGTCTCCACCCCCAATGTTCACTATTCCTCCCGCCCGTCCCCGCAGAACTTCCAATTCTACTGTCCCCATCTGCTCCACCTCAGTCGCGACTAACTCGCTTACTCGCCCTCCTGAAACCATTGCTGAGATTTCAGCATATATATCGAAAACCGCTCCCTCTTCTAGTCTCTCCTCCCCTCCGCGCTCTTCTGTTAAACGACCCATCGCCAACCCCCGGGGGTTGGATCCCTCTGCCAAACTCCCTTGTTCAGGCCCCCCCCGTCTCCTCGTCCTTTCACTTCCTCTCTCACCAGTTCTCCCTCTCCTGCCCCCATATCCCTCACGTCTTGCTGGCTCCTCTGAGATCCCCCGCTTCCCTTCGCGATGCCCCCGGCATCCTCTTCTGCACCTCCACCACGGAAACCGGATTCACCTCGCCCTACTTCGTATCTCCCGTCTCCTCCGCCCGGCTCCCTTCTTGATCTCCCGATGCCCCCGGCGTTCTCTCTTCCACCCCTACCCCGGAAATTGGACTCTTCCCGCCCCTGCTTTGCACCCTCCTCCCCGTATTTCCCGACTCCCCCCGAAACCCAAATCCCCTCAACTTCCTTTTACCCGTTCTTCGACCTCCTCCTCTTTAACCTGCCCCCCAGTCCCGTCTACTCGCGCCACTGGTCACTCTTTTTAAGTCTCGCCCGATAACGTCTCGTCCCCCATGTTTTCCGCAAGTGATGGCTATTATCCTCCAATGAAATTGTCATGGTCTTCTCCCGGGGGGAGGACTTACTTCTACTTATCAAAGATTTTTCCCCGTGTGTGTGTGTTGTCTGCCTCCAAGAAACCCAACTTGGTGTTCACCCTTTGCGACCCCTCCGCCTGATACAGCCCCTCGTGTGGGTACGGCCGTTTTTGTCCGTTCCGACATGCCGTCTACTCCCCTTCCTCTCCGTACCCTTCTCAAGGTTGTTGCGGCCCGGGTTTCCCTTGACTGATTATATTCTATATTTTCATTATGTCTCCCGTCCCATGAAGTTTCTGCAAACGATCTCTCTACTCTCCTTTTACAGCTTCCCCCCCCCCCTTCCTTCTACTGGGAGACTTCAACGCGCGCCATCTGTGGGGTGACACTCACCAACCAGTGGGGTGGTGTTGTGGTCTCCCTTCTCTCAACTCCTGTCTATTTTCTGAACACTGGTCAACCCACAGCCTTTCACCTCCAGACCCGTACGTTTTCCTCCATAGATCTTTCGCTTGCTTCTCTTTCCACCCTCCTTGATTTCTCCTGGTCTGTTACTCCAGACCTCTACGGTAGTGACCACTTCCCCCCCCCCCTCCTCCTCCGTACATCTCAGACTTTTGACTCCTCTGCTCTTCCTACCCGATGGTCTGTTGCCAAAGCTGACTGGCCCCTTTTCTGATCTGAAAGCCACATTTTTGCAGTCCCGAGTAACTTTCTGACTAGACGCTGCCTCCACCTACCTTACAGATCGTCACATGTGCCGCCTGTCCTCCATCCCCAAATCAACATTTCCCCGCACCTCCGCACGTATCGGCTCTTTCCTCTCTACTGCGCCAAAGTAAAATTTCCCCCCTTTTGCCCTCCGTCAGTTGTTTTTATCCCATTTCTCTACCCATTCTGACTATCCCTGTTTTCACTGACGGCTCTCGCTCACTGTTTGGAGTGGGTTGTGCAGTAACCTTCCCCGTCAGTGGTTCAGTCGCTATACCTTTCCCCAGCGGCTTCCATTTTTACGGCAGAACTCTCTGCTATTCTCTTGGCTCTTCGATTCCTTTCCCAGCTCTTACCTACATCTCTTGTCATCTATTCGGACTCCCGCAGCGCTCTTGAGGCCCTATCCTCACTCGTCTCCCTGCATCCGTTGGTGAGACAGATCCAGGACTGGCTTGTCCTTCTGGCATCACGTCGTAAGCTGGTCGCCTTTTGTTGGATACCTTCCCACGTCGGTGTTCTGGGCAACGAGTTTGCGGCGAGAAGGGTATCCTCCCTGCTGTTGACCCTAACACACCTTTCCCGGCGTCGGACTTCACGGTTTTCCCGAGATGCGCCAGTGGGAGGACGTTGAAGCCCACAATTCGTCAGTGGCCTTCCTCCTGTCAACGTGATCGACGCTTTGAAACCGCCCTGGTGCGGCTTCGCATTGGTCACACTCGTCCTACACATGGTCATCTTATGACGGGGGGGATCTTGCCCCCCCCCCTTTGCCTTTGCGGCATTCCTCTTTGTCTCACATTGCCTCTTGGTTTGCCCTGCCTTTGCCACTGCCCGCTCCCAGCTCCTCCTTTTCGGTCCTTCAGACTCCACTCTTACTCTTTCTCTTTTGTTGGGTGACTCCACACCTATACCGAAGGACACACTTTCCCCCCAGACTGGCCTCTTATTCTTTATTTAAGATGACTTTGGTATCATTTCTTCCTCTCTCTGCGATTTTTACTGCTTGCTCTCTCTTTTCTCACGGTCTTTCTTCCACTGTTTCTTTCCCCCTATTTCCTCGCGCTCTCTCCATATCTTAGTATCGGCGCGATATGACCTCGGCAGTCGAAGCGCCGGTGAAGCACTGCTATTCAATTCAATTCATTTCTTTGGAATTGACCGCCGTTTTAAGCCAAGAAAGGTTCATATCACGGCGAAACTAATTTACAGGCGGGATAAGACCCGCGACAGTTGGAGGAATTCAAATATAGAAGCATTAGAAAAAGAAGCACTCTCTGCCAGAATGGACCGAAGACGCATCGAGGCAGGACGGAAATGCAACTCTGGAAAGCGCTGCAAACAAAAGCTCGAATAAATAAAGCAAAAAACAAACACGTGCTCAGCTGTGAGAAGGACATGGTAATGAGGGCAAGGCTCAGGAGGATTGCCAGACATAAGGTGGCCATGGGTTAAACGAGTAAGTATGACCAATTCTCAAGCGAGCCAAGAGAACTTCCTTAGGCCGAGATTTATGATAAGAACAATTATGAAGAATGGGCTTGAGATGGTGGAGTTTGTTCACACCGACGCCATTCTAGTCGCGCTGCTACAACGACCTGAAATTGATAGCAAAGAGCTCCTCTGAGTAAATGGGGGAGTATCGTACCGGAGATGAATACTCCGAACAATCTTACGAGGGAGATGGAAAACCGCCGAAGCGGCCGAACCTGACGGAGAATGAGAGCCTTCTTTGTAAATATGAGTAGAAGAAGAGTGACAAATAAGGTGTCACGGAACAAGGACAACAAGACAGTAATAGGGATGGACTTACCGAAAAGAGAGAAATCCTCACAAAAAGAAATCTGGGGAAGAATCCACGGAGGAAGGACCTGAAACGAGACTGGGACGATTGGAGGAGCAGCAAGGGCATGGTGAGAGGAAGGTATGAGTAGTTGAAGCAAGGTGCCAAGAATCAACAGCAGTGGTTCCCAACCTCCGGTTGCGAGGGTCACTATATATTTATATACATATTTAAATTTTATTATAAGCCTGAGGGTCCGGATGTCTTGCTGGTAGCGAATTTAAGGTCGCAGCAAAAAAAAAGTTAGGAACCACTGATCTAGAGGAAGAGTTGTATCAGTGACAGTACAGAGAAGAAATGAAGGAATCCTGTGAGCGCGGTAATAGCACTTTTTGGAGATATGTACGACTGTACCGAAGGGGAGGGGAATCGCATTCCGCCTGAAGGCTAGCTACTGGTAAAGAATGAAAGGCACCGGTAACCAAGCGGAGACCACAGTTATGAAGAGGGTCCACAATTCGTAAACGAGAAACAGAGGTGGAGCCATAGACCTCGCAACCATAGTCAAGTTCTCAATGAACTAAAGAAATGTACAGGCGAAGGAGCGTATGCCTATCAGCGCCCCGACATGTGGGAGAGATGGTCTAAAAGTACAAGAGTACGCCGAGCAGGAAGTCTCAAATTTTTCAAGTGGGATACCCAAGTAAAACGAGAGTCGAGGGTGATGCCCAGGAATTTAAGTGTCCCTTATCGGGATGGGGTTACCGGCTAAAAACAACGAAAGAAGATGGGAAGGAAGAAGTCTTACGTCTATGAAAAGAGAGAGAGACAGTCTTGGCTGGTGAAAGGCAGAAACCCACAGACTTGCCCATCTTTTGACAGCATTAACTGCAAGCTGCACCTGTCTTGCAGCCACTCGCAGAGAATTAACGGCAGGATCATCTGCGTAGAGAAAACACACCTTGAAGGGGATAAAAAATTGACAACCTAGGTCATGACCAGAGAGAAGCAGAGAACGCTAAGGACAGATCGCTGCGGGACTCCTTCCAATTGTGTGGTTAAGTCGGAGAGAGTACTACCAACTCGAACTCGAGAAGTTCGGTTTCTTAAAAAATTATTAATAAAAAGACGGAGGAAGCCCACAAAATCCCTGGAACGGAGACGATGGAGGACATGAAATCCCCACGCAGTATCATATTCTTTGTGGATGTCAATAAGGACGGCCACAGTAATATGTTTGTGGGAAATGCTGTATAGAGATCATGGCTAAGAAGAAACAAAGGGTCAAGGGTACTGCGGAATTGATGAAAACCAGACTGAGATGAAGATGGGGGAAGGAGCCCTCGCTATTCTAGAATAAAGGACAGTCGGGAAGTGACCATCTCCATGAACTTACAAATACAGCTGGTCAAGGTAATCGGACGAAAATTTTGAGGGAGGGAGGCGTCCTTGCCAGGCTTCGGAAGAGGAATAACTATGGCCTCACGCCACCGAGAAGGAAACACGCCTTCAATCCAGATGCGGTTATAAACTAAGTAAAAAATATAGGTCCGCCCACTCCACCACAACGCTTCTTACAAACCTAACCCAACACATCTTAGATGGCTTCAACCAACTATCCCCCCCTGCCCGCACAGTCCTTGTTGCCATCGACATCAACAAAGCTTTCGACACTGTCCCACGCCACATTCTTGCACAAAAGATTATTGATCTCGACATCCCCACCAATGACAAGAAATGGCTTACTAATCTCATTGCAGGCCGACTTGGCAAAGTCATACACAAACAACACTCATCCAAAACCTACAGACTATACAATGGCGTCCCACAGGGCTCCATACTCTCTCCAATCCTCTTCAACCTTTTCATGCACGACCTCCCACAACCTCTCTCCCCCCATGTCCACGTCTCCTCCTATGCAGATGACCTGACCATAACAGCACAACACCATAACCGTAACACCGCCACACGCCTGATCCAGCAGTACATTACCAATCTGGAACTCTGGCTGACTAACAATAGGATGTCAGCATCCCCTCAAAAGTCCTCCATCACCCTCCTAACCTCAGACCGCCACGAATCCCAAGCACACCCGAGAGTCACCCTCATGGGACATCCCCTACCTCTAAACAAAACCCCAACAATCCTTGGCCTCACCCTAGACACACACATGTCCTTTTCCCCTCACATATCAAACATTTGCTCCAAAGCAACAAAAAAACTCAATGCTCTCAGAACACTCACCTCCACAACATTCGGTCAACAGAAGGAATCCCTCAGTATCCTATACAAACAGTTTGTACGTACTACCCTAACTTACGCTGCCCCCGCCTGGTCCCCGTCCATCTCCCACACAAACCAGAAAAAGATACAGGCCACACAAAACAGAGGTCTCAGAAGCATTACTGGCTGCCTCCGAACCACACCCATCCCACATCTACATGCAGATACGAAAATACTCCCCCATCGAACACCACATGAACATGACAGGGACTCAATTCTTCTCCAGAGCACTGGCCCCAGACTACCCCTGTCACCATCTCACATTACACAATCCCCCACCCCGCAACAAAAAACGTACTCCTGCTGCTCACTATTCACAGCTACTGAACAATATCCCCCCCCCTCCCCTAAACATCAACCCCATTAAACATCTCCACACAGAATTCACCCGGAAATACCTACTCGACCAACCACACAACACTGTCCTTCACGATACTCCCCCCTGTAGTCCATCAGAGCGAACAAACCCTCCCAAGGAAAACAAGAGTTACTCTGGCCAGGCTCCGTTCAGGCCACCACCCCTCCCTCCAACAATACAGACACAGACTCCACCTAGCTGACACCTCCACCTATCAAAAATGCTACCTCCACCCTGAGGACACAGAACACCTACTCTTACACTGCCACACTCTCTCTCAACAAAGACACAACTCCAACATTACCTCTCTACGAGACCTATGGACCCGTCCCACGGTGGTCGCGGGATACCTGAGCGCCGCCGGGTTCGCATAAGAGAACCCGGGGGCTACGAAGTAAGTAAGTATAGAGCTGAAATATGCATGGATTGTGGCATTTTGTAATGAATGCCATTCGGACCAGGTGCAGAGTTTCAATGAGAGGACAAGGCAGATTTGAGTTCACGTATCATCAACAGTGTTGGGCACTAAAGCGTTAATCCGATAACAGTTAATTAACGAAGTTAACTTTTTTTAACGGACTATTAACGGAAGTTAATTTCCATTTATCGTTATCGGACCAGTTAACTTCCGATAACGATATTTAGTCTGTTAAAGTCCGTTAACACGTTAACTGCGAGGAGTCATTCACGGAAGATCACCGCTCCGCGAATGAATTCAAACCGCCATAACTTCAGTCTGCCAATTCCGTCCTCTGCCGCAGTGGAACGGCTCTTCTCTCTCGGCAAGGACATCCTGAGGCCCAAGAGGTCAAGACTGGCAGTTGGGCCTAACTTTGAGAAGTTGGTCTTTCTGAAGGGCAACCAGCACATTGTGTCATAGTCTTTAATAAATGTGCCTAAAATTTAATTTTACCTTTCAGTTCCCGCCATAATAATTCTCTGGTAAATTAAAATTTAGTTAATGGTTAGTGGTTACAAGGGTTTCAAAACATGTAATCAGTACATTTTTTATTAAAAATAAAAAAAAAAGTTTAGCAAAAAAGTTGCAAAACTTGATAAAAATACAGTTAAATACCTATTTAGTGTTGGATTTTGCATAAATAAACATTTTCTATGGGTTTAAAGCTTTTTTCCTTGATTTTTTTAAATGTTAGTAAAGAAATAGTTATCGTTAACGGATTATCGTTAACTTCCGTTAACTTTGTAGTAAAATTATCGGATTATCGTTATCGGAGTTAAAAATTGGGGTTAACGGATTATCGTTATCGAAGTTAACTTTTTGGTTAACGGTGCCCACCACTGATCATCAACAGCCGATTGTAAGGTTCGTTGTTCGGACGGTCAAAATGGACCCGGTTCCAAACCGTGGCGATCAGGGTCGAAGATGTAATCCCGGAGTCCCTCCGGGCTTGTTTAAGGACTTGCCCGTGCCCTTTGCATGGCAATACGATTATCGGAAGATTTATGGCGGCAAAACCGGGGAGTAGCGATCTTCTCGTTCCGGACAGCTTCCGCACACTTCGGACACCACCAGGGTACACTGACCAAATGAGAAATACGCTGTCGACTAGGAATTGTCATCTCTGCTGCATTCAAAATCTTCGCACCCAAGAAATCTAAACAACCGTCTGCCGATAAAAAATCTGAGCGGTGCAGGAAACATAGGTAAAATTACGGTAAGACCCAGTCCGCTCTAGAGAAAAGCCAACTGGAGGAAGATGGCAGCTTAGTGTCGGAAACAATCAATGACAGCCGCACCGAGAAATGATTACTCCCGTAGTCAGACCCCAGAACCTCCCAGGAAAAATCCAGGAGAGCATCAATGGAACAAAAAGAGAGATCATTGCAGAAGAAAGTGTCAGTATGAACATGATAATAAGTAGGAGTACCCGAATTAAGACAATGGAAGGAGTGCGATGACATCAGGGAAATCAAAGTACCAGCCATGAAAGTGTCCCGAACATCACCCTTCACTGGGCTACAACTTTAAAATCGCTTAAAGTAAGAAAGGTCTAGGGAGTTGGTCAACAACTGCCACTAGCTACTCTCGAGAGACGGGGACGTGTGGAGGGAGGTAGACAGAACAGACGATATACTGTCGAGACAATGAAAGCCAGACAGCAACCACCTGCAAAGTAGATCGGAGTATAAGTGGGCGACAGGGGACAGAACTATGAACAAGGATGGCTGAACCACTTAGAGGACCGTGAGCGGGCAGGGGGCTCGTAAAGGAGAAATAGCCAGTGGGAGAAGGCATAGTCCGAGTACCCAAAGCAGGTTGGGACGTTCGTAAAAGAAGAGAGAGACCTTTATGGTTGGCAAAACTGCCGCGACAGTTCCAATGAAGGATGAAACTAAAATTAGCCATTGTATGGAAGATATAAACGAGAAAGGTTTAAAAGGGTGAAAGTTAAGAGTGTAGAAGTTAAAAGTATAAAAGTTAAAAGTTAAATTCGAAAAGGTAAAAGTTAAAAGTTAAAGGACTACCGACCAGAAACAATAGAACAAATACGACGGTTCTCCCGCAAGTCTATCTGGCCCAACGTGTTTGGGTTGGAGCCGCAGGCAGGGATCAGATGGGCGAGCAGGGAGAGATGAAGAAACAAGTACTGGAATGCAATACTTCCTATAGCGACCCCGACGCACTCCTAAAGGGGGAGTAGGAACCGAGGCATTGTCGGAACAAGGAGAGGCAGAACCAGAATAAACGGCCAATGGCGGAGGAACCGGAGAACCTGGGGAGGTTTCCTCAGCCATACGTTTAACACTCCCTCGACCAGCAGGAGGGTCCCCACAAGGAGGCAGCCCAGTAGACGCCATTCAGGAAGAGGAAATGCCACGCGGGATCGTTCGGGCTAAAGAAGGCCAAGGAGAAACGCATGGAGACTGCTGAGACCGACGCTGTGGAGAGCAGAATTTGGCCGAAGCAAACGATGAAGAAACTGGAGGAAGAGACGAGGCAGTAGGAGGTTTCCGAAAACGGTCAGGTCGCGAACGAGAAGCACGAAGAATGTCAGCAAATGTGACATATTCCCGAACAAAACGAGCACGAACTTGAGCACGAGCTTCAGGAAAAGTCATGTGCTCCCCGGTTTTGAGAGTAGCAACTTCAAATTCAAACTTATAAATAAAACAGGATGCTGAAGAAGCAGGATGGTTACCACTACGGTTAATACAAGAAGGGGAGTTAGAGCAAGGCATACCATGGAAATCCTGGCCACAATGAACGCAAATATGAGCAGACCGGCGACAGCGGGAACCAGTATACCCGAGTGTTTAACAATTAAAACAACGGGTAGGTGGAGGAACATAAAGCCGTACATCAAAACGGAGCCAATCATACCAGACATGAACTGGAGGCGATAGCTGGTCAAAAGTCAAGAGTAAGCGCCGGGTGGGGTGAAGACAGCCATCAACACGCTTCGTGAAACGATGTACAGAAGACACCTTCCACTCTACAAAACAGGAGCGGAGATCCTCTTCCGAGACGCCTAAGAGTTGAGGGGCAAAAGTAGTGCCTTGGCAAGAGTTCACCTTCGAATCGAGGACGCATGAGACCGACAATCGCCCAAGATGGAGATCGCAGCCAGAGCACTACTCTGATCCATGAAGCTCCAAAATATCCTCACGAAAGACCTGGGCGGAAGCCGCAAGGCTGCGAAAGACTGCAGCACGGTGAGAAAGCAAAGAACGAGAGGTAGTCGGTTTAACAACAAAAAAGGCGACAGGGGAAGTCGAGAGGGACGGAAATGTTGAAACCACGGAAACGGGTTTCCAAGACCGACGGATTCGGCAGTGTTCATGAAGGGGAGAAAGAGTACTCCGAGGAGCAGAACCCCGAGAAAACCCCTGAGAAGGAGCATAGGGTTCCAGAGTGGCAATAGTGGATATACGAAGGCGGGAATCAACCACATTAATAGAAGGCACCGGCAGAGAGAGCGAAGGGGAGGTAGTCTGGACAGGATCATCCCCGAAGAAACAACAGGGGGGGGGTAAAGAGGGAGAGAAGAGCATCCGAAACCGTAGTCCGAGAATTAGGTGCAGGGGTCGTAAGCCGAAGAGGAGAAGCCATAGCAAAAACAAAGGGAACGAACTTGATTCCCTGCGTGCATCCAGCCACCATCGACTCCAACAACGGAAAGGCGAATCGTTGGCACACTCAGTCCTACCGCCAATAGACGTCACGAAGGGGAAATACACCCATACCCAGTCCCCGTGCCTAAAAGGCAACCATTCTCATCCTATGCACGGTGAGGAACGGCAGGAACAGGGCTTGGGTTTGGTTTAAGGGCGACAAGGGTAAAGGGCAACCACCTCCCTCACCCAAGGTCCAAGGAAAGGGTCAAATCAAGATGCAAAAACAAAGCCAAATACGAGAAAAAATACGTGGCGGGGGGAAAGAAGGAAACAAAAGCAGGAGATCAGCCGGATCCCCAAAACGGGTTCAATGGTCCACAAAGGTAGAGAGAGCCATTACATCAGAGGAAGATGCATTCCCACATTGGACATAGAGGGACGCGCCCCATAGCTCCGAACAAAACAAAGGGGATATATTAGCCCTGTTCAAAAATCAACTTTTTCTTATTTTCATAGGTTTCTGTACTTTTTCCCATGCTTTTTGACCTGAAAAGGCCGAAAATCACAACCATTTTGACCTAGGTTGTTGGGAAGCATTGCCGCATGGAGCTTTAAGTTTTCTGCCTTGAAATCGGCCAAAAGCACCAGTTCCGGGGTCCCTTGAATCATGTTTTGCACTATAACTTTTTATCTAAACAAGATAGAGCAACAAAATAGGCACCAAATTAAAGTGTTTTTAATCCTCTTTCTAACTTATACAATTATGATAGTCTTGGAACAAGAAATGGCACATTGGTACATACAAAGATTTCAGAAATATCACAAAATTCGTTTTCTCACACTCAAGGCAGACAAGGCGCCTTATTCATGACACAAATTTGAGATTAACATTTTGTCACAAGTCTAATCGATCAAGAAGTGAAAGCATTACATGATGATTAATTTCATAATGACATTTACACAGTCAGTTGTTGAGAGTTTGTTTCTTGAAGCTGTCAAAGCGGCGTTTGTTGAACTCCACAGCTTGAAGGAGATAGTCCCTTTGCTTGGCATCTGTTGTTATGACATTTGCAGTCGCTCATCATCTTGACACCACGTTCAGCAATGTCATTCACCGCTTTCAGATTCTTAACATAGTCCAACGCTTTTCTGTAGTCCTCATTCTGTGGCCAAGACGTGACAGGTTCCAGAAGCCACTCGGATCCAATGTTCAGTGTGTCCAGCAGGAAATGTGATTCTGGGCCAATGAGATCAACCAGGGTGGTCTTAGCTGTGACTCTCTGGAATAGAGGCTTTCCTGTTCTGAAGCTGTCTGGCTTCTCAGTGGCATGTAACTGGGCAGCAATGTCGTGCTTCAATGTGTCACTCAATCTACTGCTGAGCAAGGCAAATGGCACGACTTCCTGCATCAGGTACCATTTGTGGTTTTCCATCTTATTAAGTACTGCATCAGCAAGCTCTGGGTCAGTTTTCTTGTACTTCAACATGTCCTGGATTAGACTTAGATCATTCACGGGAGCATCTGCAGCAGACATTGACATCATCCATACAGGAGTGTAGAACAGCGCAAGGAAGGTGTTGAGTCTTTCCAGCTTTGATACAGTGTCTTCGTCGTACTCAAGTTGATCTGCAAACATCAGCATTTTCATGGAGTACAGGTTTCTGGCCATCCATCTGGCCTGATGAATGGCGCCTGGTCGACTCCAGTGAATACCTCGAGGAGGCGTTCCTCCAAGAACAATGACTGTCAGTTCAGCCATTTCCCTGTAGTCGGCTCTTGGAAGCCTTTCTGCTGTTAGAATGTCTTGGAGTATTTCTTCACTGTTCTTCTTCTTTTCCTTCAGCCATTTGCTGTTGATAGCCAGCATCTTTGGGTTTTCCTTGGACAAGTCCGTCCAAACATCCTTCAGATGCTCAAACCAGGGATTACCTGGCCCCTTCACCTTCCCAAACAGCTTCTCCCAAACTGCTCCTACTAGAATTTCCAGGATGTGATGTCGACAGGCCAGATAAAACACCTTTTTGTTCAGCATTTTCTCTAGCAGTTTGGCAGCTCCTCTGTGAACTCCACTGTTACTGGATGTAGTGTCAAAAACAAGGGCAGTAACATTATCCGTAAGTTCCCATGTCTCCAGTAAATCCATTGAAGCCTCAGCCTGAGCTGTGCCAGAAGAATTGTCGATGACAGGTACTCCCAATAACTTTCCTTCAGTGTATGAAGGTGGACCAGACACTAGCACAGCTAAAGTCTTTGAGGTACTTCCAGGTTCACTGCCCAAGACATCTTTGAGCAACTTTCCATCCCAGTGTAAGGCAGCGTACTGTGGGGGTTTTCACAAAACTTGGACATGTGACTCTGGCTGATATTATACCTGGACAGCATTCTGTTGCGACGTGTTGTTGAGGTTGAGATGACGAAGTTATCCAGATCAGCCCCTCCAGCTTTCAAGGTGGCAGAAACCATGGCAGTAACTTGATTGTCTGATAAACCAACACGATCAGCTGTATTGCAGATGACATCACATTCCATGACCTTCCTTGGAAACGTCAAAGTCACACTAGTCACAGTGTCTTGATGGTGAGAACATCCAGGACGAGGCTGATGGTAATCCATGTCCTCTGTGTTAGCGTCGTTGTCAGTTGAGTCACCCCAGGTAATGTCATCCACATGAACAACTGCCTCTTGTTCTGCTGCAGCTGTAAAATAGTACAACATGTTAAGACAGTAATTGTTAAGTACATGCTAAATATCGCAATGAAGTAAAACTTAAAACTTTTTGTAACGTTCAAAGTAATTAGTTTTACCTTGTTCTTGTCTATGCTGCAGTCTTTCATTCCTCGCTGCTTGCTGCAGGGATCTTGTCTCAAAAATCTTGTCATGACCAGACATATGACCTTTCCTCTCAGTCTTTTGGTCTTCGTAGAACCTGATATCCTCATCTTTCTTCTCTCTGGATAACAGTCTGTTGTTCTGTATTTCCTGGATTGCATCTGGAGCTCCTATATCGAACAGGCTGTCTAATTCCAGCACAAATGCTCCTCTTTTTCCTCCAGGGTTACTTGCTCTTCCTTTGCTTTTCACCAGAGCACGATGTTTCTCATGTAGTTTCATGAAGAGCTTCATTGCGTTGTACTTGGCCATTGTCTTGATCCTAGCCATCTGCCAGAATGGGATGATAGATTCAACTGTTTCATATGCAAGGTCTTGAACCATGGTCCTCCCTGCATTTTCCGGTAAATTCTGAAGATTAAGGAAATACTGGAACGCCTGTCTGTTGGTGGGAAGCTGGGAACCACTGATAAAAGCTGAAGGGTATCCAACCAGGAAAGTTTCAGTGAGAGATCTGGTAGATGGCCCAGTTGACACCTGCCTGTGAACAGTACGTGGAGGTTCTGAGATATCAACTGTGCGCCCACGGAGCTCCCTCAGCTCCTTGCTTAATGCCATTGTGAAGTTGTAACTTATAGATGGTTTTCTAGATTCTGATTGAGTTTCTGTTGTTTCCTGAAAAATGATAGATAATTATTATTATTATTATTATTATTATTATTATTTATTTATTATTATTATTATTATTATTATTATTATTTATTAATTTTATGCTCTTTCATTTGATACCTAATTTGTTGCTCTATCTTGTTTAGATCAAAAGTTAAAGTGCAAAACATAATTCAAGGGACCCCGGAATTGGCGCTTTGGCCGATTTCAAGGCAGAAAATTTAAAGCTCCATGCGGCAATGCTTCCCAACATCCTAGGTCAAAATAGTTGTGATTTTCGGCTTTTCCAGGTCAAAAAGCATGGGAAAATGTACAGAAACCTATGAAAATAAGAAAAAGTTGATTTTTGAACAGGCCTAGGGATATATATATGAAAAAATTAACAATGAACAATTCCTATATTCTTATATAATTCGTATATTTGTATAAATCCATGAATCCGTATCTTCAATGTATATTTGTATAAATCCGATTTTGTATAAATCCTTATCTTTATATAGTCCTTATATTTATATAATTTTTATATTCAGATATTCATTTTTGCATCAGGACCAAAATCGCATAACGCAAGCTTCGATAAAATTTTGATTTGCTTTCTATTTTTGCCAAATAATTGGTGAATTGTGTCTTTTGAACTTACTTACTTAATAATTTTTATTAGATTTAGCTTAATAATGAAACCTGATCAAATTTTGCAATGTCCACTTTCTCTATACATTCTCTCTCGGTTATAAAAGATGAAGTCATGTCTTGCCTAACGTTTAATTTTAGCTCTTAAGCCTTTAATTTTTGCTCATATGCATGTTTAAGTGTAAAAATGCATATTTCAATTTTCATTTTTAGTTAACTCGGCAGATCATGATAATATCAGATCTGTCAATATGCGGTTTAAGATAAAAATATGGCTTCATCTTCAAATATCTTGTTTATCTGTTTAGACGTTGCCACAGCTAAAAAAATTTACCTTATCTTCAAATATTGTGCAAAAATAATGCAGTCTACAGAGAACAGAAACTAAGCAAGTCAACTTTAAATAATAATGATGTCTGCAAAATTCGGGTATATAAACCCATGTAAATTTTCAAATTGTTATTCTGATTAGACTGATCTAACTTAGAGGCTGAGCATTACCTGTAACATTTACACGAATACATAAACTCGTAGGAGAGACCCCCATACACTACATTCAACAACAACAACAACAGCAACAACAACCCTATAAATCGAGGCCGATGCAGGAGGGAACACCACCTCAGAAACAAGCCCCACAAACCCAGAATGCACGTCCTCCTCCTCCTCCTCAGTGTTTTAATTGCGATAGCTTTGGGCACATGATAAGTCAATGCAATTATTCCCCTCTGCTCCCACTGTCATGAACATGGTCATCGCCGTGGCGACCGACAAAAATGTGCTGACAAAGCCCCTGCAGGTTATAGGCCCCACTTCCAAAGAGATCACGACCACAGGGTCAACCACACTATTACCCGATGTACAAACCCCAATACAATCAACAAGGTCGGGTGGTCCGGTACGTAGACGTACCCGTTGAAGAATCAGTTTCTCCAGAGTACAGTTTCCAAGAAAACCCTCCAGTGTATGGTGATCCCGTAGAGTATGACTCAGGTCCTCCCATAGAAGACAGTTCAAGCCCTTTTTTAGATCCCACTGTGGAGGCAGCAGTCCAGCCTCCTCCCTCCTAGATAGCAATAATGAACCCAAATACACACACAAACTACCCATCAGGATAATAGATGCGAACCTGCTAGACTTAATATGCAGCACAGATAACCGAGATTTAACTGCTTTCCTAGATACAGGAGTACATGCGACATTAATTAAGAAACAATGTGCAGATGAGTTACTAGAAAGTATAGATTATAAATATGAAATTAAGTCACCTTCCTGTCAACTCGAGGAGTTACAGGCACACCCATACCTACATATGGAGAAATTTAATTATATTTAGAAGTTAGTAACGCGACATACCTCGCAAAATGTTGTATAGTGGACGCAGTCGCCACCTTTCAGACAGATATCTTACTAGGTATGGATTTTTTCAACCGGAATCAATAGGAAATTTACCCAGCCGGAA
Organism: Bathynomus jamesi; assembly: GCA_023014485.1. Taxonomy (NCBI): domain Eukaryota; kingdom Metazoa; phylum Arthropoda; class Malacostraca; order Isopoda; family Cirolanidae; genus Bathynomus; species Bathynomus jamesi. The sequence continues at coordinate 290,460 of JAJOZX010004228.1, read as the reverse complement.
AATTAGTTTAGTGTAGAAATAGGACACACCCTCTCTATGAGAATAATAGACAGCTTAATGCTAACAGAATCAGTTAAGTCCGGATTTCCGAAAGAAATAGGAAACCCACTCCAGTTTAAAGCAGTTCAAGTCAGTCGGTTGCATCCAGAGGGATAACCGCCCCAGAAATCAGCCCCCAGAGTAATCAGTTCCAATTGCTGGATCCAGGAGGATCAACACAGTCAGTTTCCAGTCGGTCAATTTCAGTTCAGCCAGTTTCAGTTAACTCAGCAGTTGAGATTCGAAATCTAACCGAAACGATTTTTCAGCCAATAAGGCAAATTTTAGTCGCTCAACCAGAGTCAGATTCACAATTTTTCATATGCCCTACAGAGCATATAACAGTAGCACCTTATGAGAAGATTTGTTTCCTAGCGAGAGTAGTAAACAGTCAAGGAAAACTATTAGAGTCAGTAATAAATGCAAAAAAACTTCACTTTTTTCTACGTGAAAGTCACAATATGATAATAAAAACCCACTCTAATAGACAGAGTTTATTTCCACAACAGTTTCGATGCCCACTGGCATCCTCTTCGGGTGGATACAGGAAAACGAATTCGTTTTCCTGTATCCACCCGAAGAGGATGCCAGTGGGCATCGAAACTGTTGTGGAAATAAACTCTGTCTATTAGAGTGGGTTTTATTATCATATTAGAGTCAGATCGTACTCTTATTACAGAGAAAAGTAACTTCAAGAGAGATGTTCTTATTGTCCAAGTCCTTAGTCATAGTCAGAATTCAGCTATCCCTGTTGTTTGTTTAAACAAAAGCCCTATTGAATTAACTTCAAATCAGAGAGTAGCAACTGTTTCCATAATAGAAATAAATTGAGATTTCCCCACCAGTATTATAAATCGTGTTTCCAGTTCCTTAGAGTTCAACCTTTCAGCATTAAAAGAAGAATATAAGAAATGTCTGGAGCACTCCCTTCAGGAGTCACCAGCCTTACAGGATCCCAAACTACTAGAATCACTTCTCGATTTCCTGATAAGAAATAGAGATATGATTGCCCTAAAGAGAGATCCTCTGGTCCGAACTAATTTGGTCCCTTTCGAAATCAAGCTGGAACCCAATTCCAAACCCATCTTCATTCCTCCCTATAGGATTCCACATTCCCAATTAGTAACTATTGAGGAACACATCAAGGACATGTTGGAACAGAATGTCATTCAGCCTTCAGCTGAATTCTTGTTTCCGAAAAGGACGGAACACCTCGCCCTTCTATAGATTTTAGACGCTGTTAGGAAATCTAGAAGAGGAAGAGCCATTGTTGTCCCAAGGCGATGTGATGACTAAGCTGATTGATGCAGCATTGCTTGTATACGAGTATATTAAGTTAAGGTGTGTGTATATATATATTCATCTCATAATTGTAAGGTTTGTGAAAAATTCACTTAATTTAGAGCTAGCATTTTTGGACTCTTGTGGCATCATTGTTTGGGTACTCTTGTGGCATCATTTTTTTGGGGTGGGGGGCACTGGCGCGTCCTTTCTACTCATTTGTTGAACGCGGCACTTACAGGACGTGGTCTTATAGAGAGCGCTCTTGCAATTCGGTTTGGTTGTTTAGATACAAGATTGTTGCATCGTGCAATGGTGCAGGTTGTGTGTTGTTGCAAGGTTTAGAAAGAAGACCATAAATAGTGCCCCTTTTGTTTTTTATCTTAATTTTATGCACCTGAGGGCTGAGGTAGGCCTACATCGAGTCAGCAACCCTGAGGTAGGACCTAATAGGACCTCCAAGTCCGTAAGTTTTAGTCTAGCTTAACTTGGGCTGTAGGTTGAACTGGCCCTTCAGTGCTTGGCCGTTCAGGCTCAGCTGGAATTCTGAACCCAATAAAATAAAAAATAACAGACGCCTAAACCACATTACCATCCCAGACCATTTCCCTATTCCAGACATGCAGGAAACAATTCTGAACGTAGGGAGAGCTAACTTCTTTTCATCCCTCGATTTAGCATCCGGTTATTGGCAAATGGAGGTCAGTCCCGAATCTCGGCATTGACTGCTTTCTCCACTAACCGAGGCCATTACGAATTCCAGGTTTTATCTTTCGGAGTCCGAAATGGGCCTGCTAATTTTTTTAGGTTGATGAATATAGTCCTTTACGACGTATTAGGTGTCGAAGGTCTCGTCTGTCTTGACGATATTATCGTTTATAGTTCGGATATAAAAACACACTTTCAACGTCTTCAGAATGTGCTATCACGCTTGAGAAAAGCACACCTTAAACTGAAACTTGCAAAGTGCAACTTTTTATAGGAATCCCTGGTACACCTAGGATTTCTATTATCATTCACTGGAAATATAAACTGACCAGCCAACTTGACACGGAAAGGGTACCCTGTACCTAAAACCATCGACGACGCTCGTGCATTTATTGGGTTTGTCGGATTCTATCGAAATTTTACCCCCCAATTTTCAAACATTGCTGAATCCATTACGAATTTGTTCCAGAAAAACGCTAAATTTAACTGGGAATCTGATCACCAACATGCCTTTGAAACTTTAATCGGTAAACTAACCTGTCATCCCATCCTCCACTATCCCGATTACACCAAACCCTTTGTCATAGCCACAGATGCTTCCTCCTATGGACGAGGAGCCGTCCGATTACAGGACGTAGATGGTGTGGAATTACCCATTGCTTATGCCAGTCAGCTTCTCTCTGCACCTCAGCGGAATTATTCTATTACGGATCGAGAGGCCCTCGCAGTATATTGGGCTTTGAAAAAATTCCGAAATATCGTCTATGGCTATGATGTAACCATCAAAACTGACTATAAGCCACTCACGTATCTCTTCAAGGACAAGCTACTTGAAGGACAGTTGAGTAGATGGGCTCTGTTGATTCAGGACTTTGCGGCAAAAATCGTATACAAACCGGGAAAACTTCAAGTTATTCCAGACGGATTGTCGAGACTCAAGCCCGACACCCAAATGAATAAGATATAAACTCTTCCTGTGTTCGACTACGAATGTCTGCAATACTCCGAACAACAGGACCAACACACCCAGAACCTTCGAGTTCGCCTGGGACAAAAGGAACCATCGAAGGTAAAAGAACAGTACAACCTAAAAGATAGGCTCGTACATTTTAGGAACGAAGATGGAAACGACCTCGTGGAAATACCAAAGGATCTCGCAGATATAGCCATTGGACTTTGTCACGACTCACCTTTGTATGGCCACATGGGGCCGGATCGCACCATCATGAGCTGAATGCCCGTCTTGTTTAAAACAAAAAGGCAACGTATCGTCCACAGCTCCCATGCATAAATATCCAGTATGCCAACGCCCCTGGCAAAGAACTGGAATGGACATACTGGGACCATTCCCCAAAATATCAAAGGGAAACTAGTATATCATTGTTTTTACGGACCACTTCTCGCGTTACAGCGAAGTAGTTGCCATTCCAAACCAGACCTCGGAAACTGTGGCAAGAGCCCTAGTGGAACGCGTTACCCAAAACCATACTACTCCTTCCATCCTTATTTCCGATAACGCCCTTAGTTTCACTTCCAAACTGTTCGAGTCACTCTGTAACATGTGTAAAATTAAAAACACGCACATTGTGACATAGTAGCTTAGTGGAAAGGCACAATCAGGAAATCTTACTAGCCCTTCGCCACGTTCTCGATGCATCCTCCCGTACATGGGATGATTCCCTCCGCATGGTACAAAGAACCATCAACAACGGCTATAACGTGTCTATCGGAGACACTCCTCATTTCGTCTTATATTACTACGACAAGCGGCTACCTTTTGATTTGTCCGACCAAATCGACCCGGCAGTTCTAACATCTTCCGAGATGGCAGAAGCAAATCAGCAACTAGCTGAACGATCTTTCAAAAATGTTTGACATAATCCGCTATGTCCTAGACCAACGAAACCAACAAATGGAGCATGAGCAACATAGGCGTCATCCCTGTCAACAGACTATAATCGTCGGTATGCGATGTTACATAAAGAGCGCGAAACCGCCAAGTGCTCATCGCAAATTATACCCAAAATGGGATGGCCCATATATGATTATGAAAAACCTCGGAAAGAACCGTTACGAAATCCTCGACCTCCGAGATCATTCCAAACTAAAGATTATTCACGCTGATAATTTGAAGATAGCTGCCGAATAACACCTTCCCAAAGAACATCTGCCAGGCGTTCAGGCCGCCTACCCTTCGAAAGATCAAGGTATTAACAAATCCAGCAGGGATAAAAAAAACTGAAGTGGTCACCCCGGAAACCACTACCCGTGACGAAGATTGGTACCTCGTAATACCACCAGTACTCGAGCCAATCTCTGAACAAGAAGAGGTCCCAGAACCGAGAGTCCCATCGGAACCAAACCCTGGAGAAACCCCTTCTAGAGGATCACTCAGTGGAACTCCACCATCTCCTCCAACTCCACCATCTCCTCCAACTCCACCATCTCTTCCGTCACCACTCTCACCGACTGATGATCGACGCACGGACCCTACATACCGCCCGCAAATGCATCAACCACACGAACTAGAACCTTCACATAAAAAGCGAACCCGCTCAGAATCCGAGCTTAACGGTTGACCCCGACTACCACCAAAGCGAAGCCGACCACTCCGCACAAAAACACAAGTATCCAAACGGTAACCCCCAACTCCGTATAATCTAAGACGGAGAAATGAATAAAATTGTTCCCCTTATAATTTTCCAGATTATTTACTCTTGTAGCCCAAGCATTAAAATTTCTACCGGAGTTATTATAGAAAAGTTTGCAGAAGGTAAATTTTTGAAAGGACACTGGGACCTTTTTATCAATTTGCAACCCCTGCTAGAATAAAAACCAATTTCCTTCAAATAAAAACCCAATTAAAAGCATTTGAAAGTAAAATTCACGATTCTGTTAAACATATCCCGGGAACAGACTAGATTAGTCGCGTTCTGTTAGAAAATACATTCGAAAATATTCAAACTACAGCACACACCCTATCAGATATATTAGCATTACCATGGATACAAACTGGAACTCAAAACTCAGCAAAATTTAATCAAAGAAATAAAAGGGGACTCATAGATATAGGAGGAAAAATATTCAAAGGTTTATTCGGATTAGCGACCGAAGAAGACATTAAAAGAATTGAACTCAAATTGAATCTCTTCGCGCGAAATCGGCAATGTAATGGATACATGTTAGAACAAACCATTAAGTCACTTCATGAAAACAATCGTTTCCTCCACGCCCTTTCGGACAGATTTACATACCTTGAATCCCTGTTAGCTAAATACAAAGAACACGAAAGATATCTAGAATTAGTAGAAATAATTAACCTACAAGTAACCCTAATCGATAAATATTTACAGCAAATAATTACGATTCATTCCAAAGTTTTGCGTGCGACCCATTTCCACACTAACACCATGGGATACACTTCAGTCCTTGATTCACACCTCTCAGACACAATTAAAATTATCACCCACATTCCCACTCCACCGTACTAATTACCCCCAATTTCTAGAATGATTGTACCATTTTTCGATGTACTCACTTATGACGTATACAAATTTCACCCTTTCCCAACACTACCAAAACAATTCTAATATCTATCGATTGTATCTACCCATAGTACCACCTTACCTTTTCCTCACCAAAGACCTTTCAGCATATTCTATGATGTCAGATAGCGACGTCCGGCATTGCAGATTCCCCAAACGAACAAACAACTCGTTTGCCCTCCACTCAAACCAGTAAATCTTCTAACCACTAAGTCCTGCTTTATCGACTTAATTCGTGACCGTCATGCCCCAGTATGTTCGCTTACAAAATTTCATTCCTCTAAACCGTCCAACTTCGAATTTGATCAGATATCTGGGTTTCTTTAGAGAAAAGGACTCCCGCTACTTTCGAGTGTCTTTGAAATTATTCCCTCATCACAATACCTATGGTTATTCGGCTACCAATTGGTTGTTCCTTGCGTTCAAAAACCTTCCACATATACATCCCTTATAAGGTTACCATTAATGAGTCATACCCCTTCCCGTCGCAAATTAAATTTAAACCCGTTATAGAAATTTTAAATCTCTCCATGAAGTTTGTAACTATCCTACCCGAACGCCATGCCCCTAAATGGAATGATCAATTGAGTCGTCTTAAAATTTCAGATGATAACCAGAATAACCTTTTACAAACACTACAACCTGTAACAATTTCTTCAACATCTGCCGTTAGTATCATTATTGTGTGTGCTATTATCCTTGATATATTTGTAGTAAAAAGATCATTCTTGGAGCAAAGGAAAACCAGAGACACCGAACGATGTGAAACTATTTATGCACGACCAAGAGTGCGTACCCAGACCACATCAACTAAACTTAACCACCCCGACTTATGTTGTGTATATAAATCTGTATTATAAAAAAAAGCATTAGTTATCTAGTTAGAATTAGGATGTTATATTATTGTATTAATGTCACTCTAGAGGGGAGAGCCCTGTAAAAATGAACAATGAACAATTCCTATATTCTTGTATAATTCATATATTTGTATAAATCCATAAATCTGTATCTTTAATGTATATTTGTATAAATCTGATTTTGTATAAATCCTTATCTTTATATAGTCCTTATATTTATATAATTTTTATATTCAGATATTAATTTTTACATCAGGACCAAAATCGCATAACGCGAGTTTGGATAAAATTTTGATTTGCTTGCTATTTTTGCCAAATAATTGGTGAATAGTTTCTTTTGAACTTACTTAATAATTTTTTTTAGATTTAGCTTAATAATGAAACCTGATCAAATTTTGCAATGTCCACTTTCTGTTTACATTCTCTCTTCGTCATAAAAGATGAAGTCATGTCTTGCCTAACGTTTAATTTTAACTCTTAAGCCTTTAATTTTTGCTCATATGCATGTTTAAGTGTAAAAATGCATATTTCAATTTCCATTTTTAGTTAACTCGGCAGATCCTGATAACATCAGATCTGTCAATATGCGGTTTAAGATAAAAATATGGCTTCATCTTCAAATATCTTGTTTATCTGTTTAGACGTTGCCACAGCTAAAAAATTTACCTTATCTTCAAATATATTGCAAAAATAATGCAGCCTACGGAGAACAGAAACTAAACAAGTCAACATTAAATAATAATGCTGTCTACAAAATTTGGGTATATAAACCCATGCAAATTTTCAAATTGTTATTCTGATTAGACTGATCTAACGTAGAGGCTGATCATTACCTGTAACATTTTAGCAGTAAATTACCGTAAGAAAAAGTCTTTATCTTCTCCTTCGAGTCCTGCTCTCTTCAGAAAACTTAGTCTTAAATAGAGAAAAATAATTTCCCGATCCGTTACAAGAAGAATCGGGGAACCTTCAGAGAATTTAATTAACTTAACAGAATCCTCCGATTCACTACAAGAAGAAATCGGAGAGTAGTATAGAAGAAAACTACTGCGATTCCCTATACAGTACCAGCTACTCCAGACTAACAAATCCGTTGCTGCCACCTAACCAGAACCCCCGTCTGCATACGCAGAACACTCCTCTATACTTACGTCGTTTCTATACATTAATATACTGCGTGGTCATTGCAGTTAAATGTACATATTCACGATTTGCGAGGGTGTCCTCTCAAGGCATTGGTTTCTGCCCTATGTAGGAGAATTATGACTTCTGACTATCGAGGCCCTGTGGTGTAGTGGTTAGCATATCTGACCGGCAATTGGAAGATCCTGGGTTCGATTCCCGGGCGGGTTACCTCATTTTTCATTTGTTCGTTATTTCTCTTCCTCGTGTGCAGAACACTCCTCTATACTTACGTCGTTTCTATACATTAATATACTGCGTGGTCATTGCAGTTAAATGTACATATTCACGATTTGCGAGGGTGCCCTCTCAAGGCATTGGTTTCTGCCCTATTTAGGAGAATTACGACTTCTGACTATCGAGGCCCTGTGGTGTAGTGGTTAGCATATCTGACCGGCTATTGGAAGATCCTGGGTTCGATTCCCGGGCGGGTTACCTCATTTTTCATTTGTTCGTTATTTCTCTTCCTCGTGTGCAGAACACTCCTCTATACTTACGTCGTTTCTATACATATATATATATATATATGTGTGTGTGTGTGTGAAATGAACCATAAATAATTCCCATATTCCTATATTATCTTATTCTTCATGTAATTCTTGTATTCATTTATATAGTTCTTGTATCCATTTTAAGAAAAAGTATCCATTTAAAAATTCATGTGTTATATGGTTCATGTATTTATATAATCCTGTATATTCTTATATATTTAACTTTATATAATGCCTATACTCATATGTATGTACGTGTGTGTATTCATTTTTACATAAGGACCAAAATCGCCCAACGCGAGTTTGGATAAAATTTTTGATTTGCTTTCTACTTTGCTAAATAATTGGTGACCTGTTGTTTTTTAAAATCTCATAATCATTTTTTTAGATTTCGCTTAATAAGGAACCCTGCTTAAGCTTCGCAGTGTTCATATTTTGTATACATTCTCTTTCGTTATAAAAGATGAGATCATGTCTTGCCTAAGCATTAAAATTGTACATCTTAAACCTTAAAATTTTACTCATATGCATATTTTAGTGTAAAGATGCATAGTCCGATTTCCACTTTTAGTTAACTTGGCAGATCATGATAACATCAGATCTGAAAAGTCGCGGTTTAAGATAAAAATATGGTTTCGTCTTCAAATATTTTGTTTACTCGTTCAAGCCTTACCACAGCTGAAAATTTACTTTATTTTCGAATATTGTGCAAAAATAATACAGCCTTTTAGCATTTAATAAATGATGTTAGCAGTTTTTGGGTATATAAAACCCCAGTAAAAATCTTCCATTGTCATTTCAGAAGCTAATTCAGAGGCTGAGCACTACCTGTACATTTTAGCAGTAAATTACAGTAAAAGATAGTTTTTACTTATCCTTCGAGCCTTGCTCTCTTCAAAAGAACTTAGTCATTAAACTTTCCGGGATACGCTATAAGAAGAGTCCGGAACCTTCAGCATTTTTAGTAAGTCTATCAGAGTCCTCCGAGCCACTATAGAAGAACTCGGAGAGTAATATAGAAGAAAACTACTGCAAGTCACACATCCGTTGCTGCCACCTAACTAGAACCCCCGTCGACTTCGAACCAACCCGGGTCATAGACGGAGGGGTTAACATATATATACAGGGTAGGCCGAAAGTCTGGATCCATAGGAAAATATTTATTTTAATACATAAATTTCAACAAATGGTAAATACTTAAAATGAATATCAACTTTAACTCGTAAATGCGTATCCGTGATACTGTACAGTGGTTCGTACTCCAGTATAAACAACAAATTATAACAAATGCTCAAATTGGCGGCCTCTGACATCGAGACACTTAGGGATGGAATTTATGATTTTTAATAATTCTTCGAATTGACGTTCTCGAGATGCATGTTTCATTTGATATCTTTCTTGTTGACTTTACTGGACTATTCGTTAAAGTTTCACATACCATTGCAGAGGTATTTTCATCAGTTGCAGTTTTTTGGACGACCAGAACGCCGTCGATCATGTACACTTCCTGTTTCCTTGAAACGTTTAAACAACTTGCCAACAGTCGCATGTGTTACTGGATGCTTATCAGGATGATTTCTATTGAATTCGGTAGCAACTTCTCTGTGTGTAGCGCCCTGTCTTGCGTACATGAGCACAAGTTCTACCCGTCTTCTGTTGTTAGATTCGAAGCCATTTCTGGGCTGAAATAAAAAAGTATTTGAGTATTATACTGGGTACGAACTACTGTACAGTATCACGGATACGCATTTACGAGTTAAAGTTGATATTCATTTTAAGTATTTACCATTTGTTGTAATTTATGTATTAAAATAAATATTTTCCTATGGATCCAGACTTTCGGCCCACCCTGTATATATATATATATATATATATTATATATATATATATATATATATATATATATATATATATATTATATATATATATATATTACTACGGTGGTGTAGTGGTAGGCGTCGCTGATTACGAATCGAATCCATCGGCCCCCGGGTTCGAGACCTGGTGACGGCAGCCAGTGCGCAGCAAAACCCAGCTGTTCATCCTTCCACACAATAAAGAAAGTGGTTGGTAGATAAATGGGTACCCTAGGTGGCCTAGTGATTAAGACGCTGGGCTGCTGGTGGGGCGTGGTTCGGATTCCACGTTAAACTGTGGGTCGAAGGTGGAGTGAAAAGCTTGACCTTCGTCAGAATGAACAATTCGGGCGGAAGCTAACCAAAGGTTACCAAAGGTATATATATATATATATAGCTATCATGCTAACAGACATGGACAGCGGAGTAAACAGCAACAGTATAGTAACATCCTTTGTAGACGATACAAAGATCAGCAGAAAAATCAGCGATGTAAATGAAGTGGAGGCCATGGAGGACAAAAACAAAATATACAAATGGTCAGAAGACAACAACATGATATTTAACACCGAGAAATTTCAACTCTTTGAGATATTATGCTCCAGATAGACAGGAAATTCAGAAAAGCATGAAAGCGATCGATCTCGAGGGTAATAATGACCAATGATGCGAAATTCGAAACACAAAATCAGATAGCGATAATTAAAGCAAAAAGAGTCGCGGGACAGGTACTAAAAACGTTCAAAAGAAGAGACAGGACAGTAATGATTCCTCTGCTAAAAACACTGATTATACCAAAACTTGAATATTGCTCAGTTTTGACGTCCCCATATAAAAAGGAAGATACTAATAAACTAGTAAACTTTGATGGCTGCAAAGAGCTCAACTACTGAGAAAGACTACGTAAACTAAATCTGTACTCCCTAGAAAGAAGAAGAGAGAGGTACAGTGCTTACAAGAAGTCTCACGCCTCTGTCTCGTCCCAAGCTCGTCTGTTAGGTATAAAATGGGTAGTCCTTATGGCAGCGGAGGTGTGTTCGGATTGGTGCACATAACTGCTGTAACCCAATCAATGACGTCCATTATTACGTCACTTCTGCTACATTTTAGTGTTTAAAATACAAATGATTAAGAAGCAGAATGACCAAGTTTCGGGATGTTGGGATGGTTATGGAGCAATCCTAGTCATCATAATATTAGCTGGGCATTACATTATACCGTCTCAATATATACTGTAGACTATAGAGAACGACTAATTCCGCAAATATCCCAAATCATGGCATGATACCTAAGTTATTTTGACGCAGGTCTAAATTATTTGCTCAAATGCAATGATTGATATTAAGTAATTGTTGGGAATTGTTGTCAATATTGTTGTTTGTGATACATATCCTACGTGAAGAATCTAATGACCAAATTCCTCAGTGAACCTCTCACGCGCTCGCATTTCGAGGAAGTCACGGTCGTCTCACTAATAGATAGTTTATCCATTGTTTTAAGTGGTAACCTATTCCATCTTATGAAAGTCATTAGTCTAAAGCAAGACTGGTGGGCCGTGAATCAGAGAAATTTGCATTTGATTTGTTCATCGTAATTATTACGTAATATAGTATACTGTATATAGTAGTATATAAGAGTTTATTGGTAGCATATCATATGACAATTCCCATAAACATGTGATGGCCTCGATGTTGCCAGTTTTTATTTTTTTCCTGAAACTATTACCTTCTCATAGTTTGTTTCAACAATGCATATATTATCATCTCCACGAGCGTAGACATTGCAAGAAAAGATCCATCCTCATTCCACTTCCTTCATTAAACCTATTATCGCTTTTACTGTCCCTTCCTTCCATCCTTCAATGCCAGCGTTCTTGAACCTAGCACATAAATTATATAATATGGAATCTAACACCTTAGATCTCTACGCATTCATGTTACTTGAAGACGCCTGTGGGCTTGAGGGGTAGTCTATAGATTATTACGGATGACCTTGAACGCTCCAACTATTTAAAAATGATTATTTATTACGTACATCATATGACATAATACACACATGAATTTAAGTATCTCTTACACTATAGGAATGGAATTTAATCCTACCAGAGTTAAAAAGTCGCAAAATATGATAGATTAGTTTGTATTAAGCGGTTACTAAGAGAAAAGGATTTGGGATAGAGCGGAAGGCAGAGAATATATTTTCCCCGAGTTTCGGTTCTTATTAACGTTATATGGATACATTGCCGATGTCCCTGCTGGAGACCTCTGATGGGATGCGGTGTGATCAGAGAGAGAGAGAGAGAGAGAGAGAGAGAGAGTTACAAGGAGTTACAAGGAAAAGAAGTACCCCAAAAGGCCTTGCGGCCCATACCGAGGAGGTACCAATGGCAACGGGAGCCAGGGAAAATTTTGTAAAAGTTTATTTTTCTTTCAACTATCCTAGCAGTAGTAGAAAACTGAATAGTAAAGTAGAAGGCTCTCTCCCCACCCTCCGCTCCCTCCCTGCCAGAGGCAGGTACGGAAAAAGGTTGAAGAAAATACCTTGACCCTGGAAAAGTAGCCAAGGAAATTTTACAGGAAAGTGGAGAATATATAAATAGCTCTATATTTAGCTTGCTCACAGAGACACCGAGCAAGCGAACTCCTGCAGAGTTTTCTGAGGTTTTAATCTTAAACTATGAGTGTGTTCAGTACTTTGTCTAGCCTATTTTTAAACAGATTTACACTTTGACTGGAAACAACCTCTGAGGGAAGTTGGTTCCAGATATTAACTATTTTATAGGAAAAGAAATTTCCGCAGACTGAGGTCCTAAATGTCTTTACACACTCAAATAGTGTGCAAGATTTCGTCTAACCTTTTCTTAAACTGATCCACAGAGGAACTGTTCACAACTTCCGAAGGTAACCTGTTCCATGTGTCACAGATCTTATACGTAAAGTAATTCCCACACACACTAGTCCTAAACCGTTTCAAATCCAACTTCCAACCATTGTTGCGAGTTGGGTTATCATTTAAACTAAACATACTTCTAAAATCGACATCGTTGAACCCTCGTAAGAGCTTGAAAACCTCGATCAGTTGACCGCGCAGCCTCCGAGTTTCAAGCGAAAACAAGTTCAGGGCGCGTAACCGTCGATTGTAGCCCATATGCCTAACGGAAGGGATTAACTTTGTGGCCCTCGCCTGCACTCGCTCCAGCCTCTCAATATCTTTCCTGAGGGTGGGCGACCAGAACTGCACAGCATACTCCAGGTACGGCCGAACAAGGGAATTGTACAGTGAGAGCACAATCTCCTTGTTCCGAAACTGAAATTGCCTCCTGATATAACCCAATAGTTTCTGGGCTTTCTTTTCCACCTCTACACACTGTTTCGTAAACTTAAGGTCGCTGCTAATTAGCACACCCAAGTCCTTTTCTAAATCAGTCACCTCGATATTACTGCCCAACATCGAGTAGTCCGACTTGGGATTGGCGTAGCCAATGTGCATCACTTTGCATTTACCCAAGTTAAACGGCATTTGCCATTTTTCGGACCACTCTCCTATCCTACCTAGGTCCGCACGCAGTTCCTCGATCGCTTCGGGCGTCCCAACATTGGCCCCAAGCTTGGTGTCATCAGCGAATTTGGCGATCCGACTGACGATGCCACCGTCGATATCATTTATGTAAATGGTAAACAACAGTGGCCCCAAAACGGAACCCTGAGGAACCCCACTAGTGACCGAGGCCCAACCCGAACTAGCCCCTTTAATTACCACCCTCTGCCACCTATTCCTCAGCCAGTTTTCAATCCACCTACCTATTTCCCCACCGATACCCAGCGCGCGCACTTTCGCCATTAGCCGGCGGTGAGGTACCTTATCAAAGGCTTTCTGAAAGTCGAGATAAAGTATATCAATCGCCCTACTCTTATCGTACTCACTCAACATGACGTGGAAAAACTCGAGCAAGTTGGTGAGACACGACCTATGCCGTCTAAACCCATGTTGGGAGTCCCCAAGCAGCTTGTAGGAATCCAAATGGTCAACGATTCTATCAGCTATTATCCTTTCTAATAATTTACCTACAACTGAAGTGAGACTAATAGGACGATAGTTCCCTGGACTTTCGTGATCCCCTTTCTTAAAGATAGGGGTCACGTTGGCCTCCCTCCAGTCACCAGGCACCTGGCCCATCACCAACGATTTGTTGAAGACTGTAGCCAGGTGGGGAGCCACCTGGTCGCGCACTTCTCGCAAAACACTGGGGAGAAACTGAGAGAGAGAGAGAGAGAGAGAGAGAGAGAGAGAGAGAGAGAGAGAGAGAGAGAGAGAGAGAGCTTTTAAATCACACCTTTTAAATGGTTTCTGGGTAAGGGCTTCACGTATGTTATTTTAGTCCAGGGTAGTTTTATGTGGTGGTTAACGTAACTTGCACTTGGGACTGTTAATTGTAAGAACTACCGTAGCTGGGACTGAGACACGTTATCCCCTGCATACTCTATATATATCTATATACTATATACAATATGTCTCTATATATAAATAGATAGAGTGATTAACACAAAGATAATGTGGACGTCATTGATGGGGTTAGAGCAATTATGTGCATCAATCCGAACACACCTCCGCTGCCATAAGGACCGCCCATTTTATACCTAACAGACTAGCTTGGGACGAGACAGAGGCGCGAGACTTTTTGTAAGCACTGTACAAAGAATACTGAAAATTATATCTTTCTCCACAATTTTTTAAACCCATTTTTTCTTCTTTTTTGATTCAGAGTTTATTATAAAAGTAGCTAAACTGACTAAAATGAGCATTTTTATGTATTTTCTTCCCTAAAAATAGCCCATAAAATGAAAATAATTATTTAACATATTTTTAGCATAAAATGGAAACAGGTTTAGCATAATTGTAGGCGATTTAGTATAATTTAGCAGCAGGTTTAACATAATTTGGCTAAAAATTTCTGGAAACACTGCAAGAAAGTTGCCAGAACTGTTTGACAAAAAGTAGCCCAGCTTTGTAAAAAAAAGTAGTAAAATTGAAATTCAATATCACAATCCAAAACCAATAAAATGAAATAATATTCAATTCAAAACATCGTACGAAAGTCAAAATTATCGTATTTATGCGATAATTATCGTACGTCTGGCAACGCTGTCTGTGGGTCAGTAAGAAGTTGCATGCAAGATGAGTTGTCTGCGATCGCTAGATAATATACTGAGACTCGGTTCCTTGTATTATACGCAGCGCTAGCGACATTCCCTCGGCCAGTTTTTGGCATACGGGCCCACTTTTAGATTGCTCTAAGTTGCTAATGCTAGTAGGTGTTCATTTAAGAAAGCAGAAAAGTAGAATAAAATGTGGTAAATATTACGCAGTTTTCTTTAATTCTACCCAAGAGCCTTCTAATAACAAAACAAAAAACAAATAAATCAATAAAAAATAAATTAAGTTATTTTAAAATTCCGAGATTTCCCGGGATATTTGTCCAATTTTCGGGATTTTCAAATCCAATAAAAACAGCCGGGATCCCGGGAAAGAAACCCTATTTGGCACCTGGGGCGGATCCTTCCTTTGGCACCCCCGATAAATAATTTTAAAATTTAAACAGAAAAATATATTATGTTTGCAAGTAGATTTTTAAACAGTACAGTTCTGTCATAAGCAAATTGGAAATAAGAAAAATGCAGGACATTAAAAATTCAGTGAACAGGTAATACTGCATTTTATTTTTTCCATAAAACACAGGAAATCCAGTCTCAACGCTCAGCCTATTCTTCAAAGGTAAATAGAGAGGATTCACAGTCTCTGCTTTCGAGCCTTAATTTTCGCAAATTGATCAATGACCTCATCAAAATTCACCTTCTTTGCATATTCATGTTCAATTGAAAGTAAAGCCAGATTGTCAATCTTGTCTGACTCATGGTCGAGCGAAAGAAATTTTTTATCAATTTAAATTTGGAAAAACTTCTTTCACATGAAGCAATAGACACACAGACAGTCAAAAAGAATCTCAAATACAGTGACAAGCTTGGCAAAGATTCACAAAAATCCCATTTCACAATAAACTCCAGAAACTGCAATGCTGTCCATTTCTTTGCCTCTTCAACGCTGATTTTGGCAGCTTCCAAATGCCTCCGAAGTCGTCCAATTTCCACACTGATATCTTCATCAGAGAATTCATCGAAAATCTGAGTCAAATTTGGAATATACTTCCGAAGTTCTTCTTCTGTTGCAACAACCAAAGTGTTTGGCTGAATAACAGCGAAGATTGACAGAATTTGATCCATTGCCTTAGAACGAATCTTCAATTCTTGATGAAAGCGATCAAGACATTCAAACATAGCCCTTTTTACTTCCTCTGGCAGTGTGAGACCAGCATCCTTTGCCATCTCTCCTGGCATCCTTTTTCTGAGCTTTACTCTCCCTCTTCTCTCCATAGAAATGTCCATTTCCTCACACTTTGTAGTTGCATAATGAATGGCCCTCTCCACAATTTCATTGTGCTGATCTTCAAGAAACAGTTTTAGAGCTTGGAGCTTCACAATGCACTTTTCAAGGCTGATTCCAACTGTTTGCAAATACTTTTGTGAGAGATTAATTTCTTCCAGGACTTCACACCAGAAAGAAAGGTAACTCAAAAAAGAGAAATCACATACAGCAGACTGCAAAATAACTAAATAACAAATAACTAGACCACTGACAAAATTAAAATTAATAGTCCGGTTGCACGGGGTGGGAGCCCTGCATTGTTTGTTATAAAGCAAATTTTGACATATTTTGAAAGCTTATACCACCCCATTCAAGAATCCATCGGGTGTACACCTGACCCCCGCTTGGCTTTTTCAATATGGCCGCCGTTTTCCAAGATGGCCGGCGAAACTGAAAAATCCCATATCCTGGTCAATACTTGATGGATTTTGATGATCTTGGTGTCATTTCTAGGGGTTTTTAGGATGATAAGTCGATCTGGAGGGGTTGCAGATACTTTGGGGGTCGTTTTGACCCACATTCGTCAATACTCAAGGTCATTGGAGGTCAAACGCCCCCCGAAATAAGGAATATCCCATATCCCGGGCAGTCGTGGAGATATTTTGGTGATCTTACTGTCGTTTTTATGGTTTTGGGCAAGACTGAGTAGTTCTATAGGCACATAATAACAGTAGGATATCATTTTGAAACTCCATGGGTCAAGTCAAGGTCATTTGAGGTTAAAGTTTGGCCTTGAAATATGATAATGCCACAGTTGACATCGCTGTATTTGCTTTATTTCAGTGACAATTTCTACAATCTAGCTAACTGCTGAGCACTTAACATCTTTTCTGCAGATAAAACCCGATCATAATGCTTAAATGACAACCCACATTATATGGATATGGATATTCGGATATAAACCACAATTTATGCTGAAGTGCAGGGCACATGCATTCTATGGAAGGTTGCAAAGCTACAAGATATGACCTCGTAAGCAAAACAAAGCTCACACCTAGCTGGGGGATTGGCATTGACAACTTTGATGCAGTTATTCACATTAGGTAACCATTTATTGGGGGCAAATATCAAAAGACATGGTTGTGTCAGGATCGTCAGGATCATCAGTCTGTTCTTCGTTTGCGTTTTAGGTCAATGGATTTTTGCAATCCAAGCCGCTGCCACATGCACAGAACATTGTGCAAGGGATTCCGCGTCCCATGCAGCCGCAGCGACTCCCCCTGCATGCTGATTGTGATTCAAACCCACATTTGATTAGCTGATTAGCTTCAGAACTTCATCTGGTGCTAAGCACACTCCTTCACCAACTGTTTTTGGGATGAGAACTCTGTTTGTTTCGTCTCTCTCCCACTCATAATGCACAGGATCAAGTGGTGGTGGGTCACACTTTAGTGCATCGAGCCAGTTCGCCACAGTGTAGTGGGCTCTGAGCACATTTTGATGGAAAGCTTCAGTTGTTGGTGGTAGAGAACATAGTTTGTGTACAGCAGTTCCCGACTTCCCTGTCTTCTGAGCCCATACTCGCTGACGACACTCAGCAAGAGATGAGGATTTCTTATCCCCATAGCATGCAACAATGAACGCTGTTGCCTCTTTCTCGATATGGTCAAAGCATGCATCAAGGGACCCCAGCTTGTAGCTTGTCTAGCTTCCGACCCTTCTTGGCTGTGACAATGGCAGTGGCTTTGCCGATGCCATGTATTGCTGCAACTGTGCCACAACCATTCAAAGCGTGTAGTTTGGGGATTTGTGGGATGATGTCTTTGTGCTGGGTTACAGTTGTTCGGATGTCCACTGATTTTCTGCCACGCACTGGAGACTCCATAATCATGGGACAGCCTAGTTTCTTAAATTCCTAGAAGTGAGTCAGCATGGCAAACACGTCTGTGTCATCACAAATGATGGAAATGCGGGCATCAGAATCTTTCTCAGCTTGTGCGATAGCGTGTTGTGTTATTATCACGTCAGCCTCTTCATGAGATGATGAGAGCTCCAATGCTGCTCGACTCCTGCCTCGCACAATGGAAGTCGGTATGGTCTGCCATCCTGCAAGCACTAGCTCATGGTCTTGGGTTACAGTTGCGAGATACTCACTGTCAGCAAAGATTTGCTCACAGAGCAGCCTGTTTAGTTGCTCCTTGTTTGCGGTGCACGTGAGAACAGCGTTTCTTGTAGGCAATGGGGTGTTGAGGTCCAGCTTGTGAACTCTGCTGCTCTTGCTTCTCATTGCCCGAGTGCTTGATTTCGGAAAGAAATCATAGTAGCGATCTAAAGCTAGTACTACAGATGCATGAGAAAGATGTTTCGGTAGCCATACTTTGAAGGTTTGGATAAATGTAGCAACTGTGCCACTAGCAGGCCAGTCGACTGTCCACAAAACAGCTGACACATCCATGATAACAACTGTTGGTCGACCCCTATGTTCGAGAGGATGTTTCCACTCCCAAGTTCTGCTTCAATGCGGACTTAGCTGCAGTTCTCATTCAGCCATCTGGTTGGAACAGTGCGGGTGGGTATGCCGCAAGCTCTGTTGAGAATACATATGTCAAGTCAAGTTCGCGTTCGCTCATCAGCAAACCGATGACGCGTGCATAAATCACTTCTTGGTCCATAACCAAGTGGGTACCCACCTTGATAAGTTTCAGTTTACTTGCAAAGGTGATGACATGTTTGGAAATGGTGCCATAAAAGTCTTGTGGCCATGATGACTCGTACTGTGCCAGTTGCGTCTTTCTAATACTAACAGCTCTATCGGCATTGGCATCTGGAGATGCAAGCTGCCCTGTCTGAATATTGTTTAAGTTGCCTCCTGGATGTGACTCTGGATCCATTGGGTCCATGCACTTAGAAAGGGAATCATGAAGTGATTGGCGATCTTCTCTATCATGTTTGAAGCGACCTCCTGCCTCCTCTTTGTGGTACAGATGGAATGTTTCTAGGTGCTCACTCATATCTAGGAGGTCAGCAGTCAGACTCACACGAGCATTGAGGCTGTATACCCACGTGGCCATCACTTGTGGATTTTGGGTGTTACCAATGACACCACTAGAGGAATAATTAGACATATTGGAATTCACCTTACCATGGGGAAAATAATCCCTGATTTCATTTTAAACCCTATAGAACTACTCAGTCTCGCCCAAAACCATAAAAGCGACAGTAAGATCACCAAAATATCTCCACGACTGCCCGGGATATGGGATATTCCTTATTTCGAAGGGCGTTTGACCTCCAATGACCTTGAGTATTGACGAATGTGGGTCAAAACGACTCCCAAAGTATCTGCAACCCCTCCAGATCGACTCATCATCTTAAAAACCCCTAGAAATGACACCAAGATCATCAAAATCCATCAAGTATTGACCAGGATATGGGATTTTTCAGTTTCGCCGGCCATATTGAAAAAGCCAAGCGGGGGTCAGGTGTACACCCGATGGATTCTTGAATGGGGTGGTATAAGCTTTCAAAATATGTAAAAATTTGCTTTATAACAAACAATGCATGGTTCCAGTGAAATTAGGGTCTGTGCTACCGGACTATAACAGTATATCCAGTAAATAAAGAAGTAAAAAAAATTTATTACAACAGAAAAGCTTCAAACAAGTGGTTCTCAAGCTTTTTCCAACCAGATACCCATTGAGTTATCAGATTATGAACCCAGACAAGCGGAGACAATTAATTATCATTATTATTATTATCATTATTAATTATCATTAATTAATTATTATCATTTATAAACACTTAAACATCACTATGATACCACATTGTCAAAAATTACTGGACACTGGTATAAGTACCATGATATTGTTATAAACACCAGCACTTTATGCTTTATCATAATTATTTAATGAAACATACCTCATGTATGTGGAGTCACAGTGTCAAGTGAACAAGACTTGGAATGTCAGTTGCAGTCAGTTGGCTATGCTCAACAAACTGATGACTAAAACGTCAACAAACGTTCGCCTTTCGATGTAATATTTATCAAATATTTAATTTTTCGTTTGTAAATTTTGTATTGTCAATAAAAATAAAAAATTATTTTATAGTGGAAATTAACATTAAGCTGTTGTAATAGTTTGAACATTTAAAATTTGTTTTTCTTACTTTGGCGAATTTTTCATTTGGTTTGAAAACTTGTACTGGTATTTCAACTCTCCCGATGGCACCCCCCTCCTGGCTGTCACCCGGGGCGGACCGCCCCCCTCGCACCCCCTTAGTAGGCTACTGGATATGAGTATATTTTCTGGGTGAGCAAAGTAGGCGTTATTCTTTAATACTGGTTCTATGATTGATCTATGTTGTTCATCTAAATTTCGAAGCAAGCACATTAAATGCCAAAAGTTATATGCACCATCAGTTGCATTAGAATGAGATTTTATCCAAAACCACCCTGGAGCATAGAACTGCATAATAATCTTGACTATATCTTGAAGGTTTTTATCGGGATTTGGCGTTGATATATATAATCGAAGGACGACCCTGTTGGCTAGAGTTAGCCAGCGAGCATGGTGAAGGGTGCCTGGGGATCGAGTGGACAGATCTTGAGAAGTGTCTCCAGTTTGCACTGCCAGACATATATTATAGAGATAGCTTTGATCACTGCTTAGCTCCTTCACAACATTTGCTGAAATTTCTTTAATGTTTCCCTTTACGCGAGAATATTTGACTACCTCCAATTTTGTTAAATATGTTTTCAGTTTATTCCCAATTGAACCTATAAAAGTATTTGGACCTGTTGTTTTACCATCAATGGCTTTGTAGACGTGCATAAAAGGCAGCTCATTCAAATGCAAGAGGTACACCAACCACTGCACTGGTCTGTTTAGATGAATTTCAACCAATTTTATGGCTCTACCAATTTTTCCTGTATTTACAGGAGTACCATCACACATCAAACAGTAAAGCTTTGATAGTATCTGTGCTGTTCGAGTCTGTAATAATAGTTATCAACTCTTCTGCTATGCAGAGAGCAGTTCCATTATCTGGTGTGACATGGTCTACATAGATGCTTCCAGGTTCTTTCACAATAACTCCATCTTCAGATTTTGGGATTTAGACCTAAAAGTATTTGTTTCACCCATGCGATTTCTTTCTCTTTCTAATTTCTTTCTGTCAAGCATGTTGGGCTATTCTCAGTCAATTCTAAATCGGCCTCATAATCCACATCCTGACTCTCTGAATCTACATCTATGTCTTCGGTATATCTATAAATTCAGATGGATGGTAAAACATTGGTGGCTTTAGTCATTTCTTTTTTCGCTTTTAGTTGACGGTTTTGTTCTTCTTGGGCTCTTGCTAAAGATCTCTTCTTTGTTGAACTAGGTATGCGATCAATTGGTCCTAATTGATATTTTCTTTGTTTTTGACCCACAAAAGACTCCCATTCTGTCAATGATATTTTATCCTTACACCTGCAAGATTTCCTATCAATTCCCTTATCATAGCATTCACAAGAAGATATATCAAACATTTCCTCATACTGAGCTACTTCTAAGGCAAAACTTTCATTTCTTCGATGTAACGGCACAACAACCCTATAACATCATTAGCAGTTGCTGATCTTTTTGATTTAGCTTCTTCACGACGGCACACAAAAAGGTAGTGTCTCACAACCTCTGCTTTTGAAGGAGTCATGGCTGCTGGGAATTCCGTAGGATATCCAAAGGCTGCATTTTGAGGACTTGCTTCTGGTAGTCATAGTTTATATTCAGAAGTAAAATCAAATTATATGTAATTTATAATTTATGATAATTCAAATTATAATTAAAGCAAATGCAAATTATTTCTATTTATCTGAAAAATTATTTCTGTTTATCTGAAACATAAAAATATCAAGCATTAAACAAACAACTTATCATGTAACATATAACAACATTAAACATATGCAAATATGAAAGTAAAAAAGGGAGGAGGGGCATGTGATAGGGGTAGTAGGGTAGCACATGCTTGAGTTTTTAATATTTTGTTAAAGTGATAAAAAAACCTTCTCATATAGTGTACTTTTTAAGAAATAACATTTTTCCCATTTAAATATATGCAAATATAGGGTAAAAAAGGGAGGGGCGTGTAATAGGGGTAGTAGGGTAGTACATGCTTGAGTTTTTAGTACAGTATTTTGTTAAAGTGATAAAACAAACCCTCTCACATAGTGTACTTTTTAAGAAATAACATTTTTTCCCATTTAAATATATGTAAATATGAGGGTAATAAAGGGGGAATATGTGCTAGGGGTAGCAGGGGTAGCACATGCTTGATATTTTAAATTTTGTTAAGATGATAAAATGAAACTTCTCACTAATATATATATATATATATATATATATATATATATAACTTTTATATGAAAATGAAAAGGTTTATTGGCCGACCATACTCCATATGACAAATATTAATAATAATTGGGCGTACGATAGAATCTTTAATGCATGGTGAAGGTGAAAAATAAATAAGTTACCCCTAAACTAAAATACAATTAAATTAATATTTTTTTATAATATAATTTAAAGATAAATTTGGATATTAAGACAAACACTTCCTTTGCATAATTCTTCTTTAATGCGTGGTGAAAGGTGAAAAATAAATAAGTCACCCTAAATTCAAAATCTCATTTAAAATTAAATGAATACTTTTTATAATAAGATTTAAGGATATATTTGTATATTAAGAGAAATATTTTTTTCAAATAATTGGTGGTATGATAGAATCTTTAATGTGGGGTAAAAGGAGAAAAATAAATAAGTTACTCTAAAAATAAACTCTAGTTTTATTATAGAATTAAATGAATATTTTTTATAAGATTTAAAGATATATTTGTATATTAAGACAAAAAAATTGTTTTTATTTTAAATTTGGTTTACCATATTTCAGTTTTCGTTTTAAAGAGCACATAACCATCAATACATTATAAATATTTTTTGATGGCTTTATGTCATTAGAAATTCAATAGCTTTGTTTATTGGCTGTGTCGCTTTTCGATATCTTATTGGTTATTATGGCTTCTTGAACGTATTTTAATATGCTGATGAGAAGATTAATAGCTTTAAGCCTTTGATTACACTGGTATGCATATGAAATTTTTTTGTCTGCTGTGAGGGTTTTTTCAACTCATATTATACAGGGTGTCCCAGAATTAACTATCTATTTCAATGAAATCGGACAAATTTTTTAAAAACACACTTTTATTTATGTTTATCATGTTTAATATGTGTTAAAAATGTATAAATTTCTAAATTTTTTTCATAATTTTATTTTCATAATTTTTTCATAGTTTTTCATAGTTTTATTTTCATTCTCTTTCAGAACCCTATTAATAATGAATACACAAGAACGCATCTTTGTTGTAACATCCCGTATCAAAGGAATGCAATGTAATGAAATCAGAGAAAAATTTACAAGAAGATTCCACAGAACCGGTCCTACAGACAAAACGATTCGTGAACTTGTGAACAAATTTAAAAGAACTGGATCCGTACACGACGAGGTGGGAAGAGGACGCCCAAGGACAGCACGTAACAGTACCAAACAGGTACGACAATTGTTTGAGGATGAACCAACAACTTCGGTTAGGGAGGCCGGTCGAAGACTCAACATATCCAAGACAACAGTTCATAGAATCTTGCGTTCGACACTGATGAAAAAGGCTTATCACATTCAAGTAAATAAAGTTTTGACTTATGATTTATAAATCTATTTGTTTTTGTATCATAATTTAGTAATAAACACAAAATTATGTCAGTTTTTATTAAATTTGTCCGATTTCATTGAAATAGATAGTTAATTCTGGGACACCCTGTATAATTCGACCATGCTGAATTCGAAAATGACATTGGTTTTCCTCAATCAGGTCAGGTTTGTTCTCTATTGGCCATTTATTATAAGTCCAATTTTATCCCCAAATTTATTGATTTTTTTAGCTTAAACACTGTAGATACGAGTAATATTATAAGAACACTCGTGAAAAATGAAAACATTGTGTGAATAAATACTTTTATTCATACAATGAATATGGAAAAAAGTTTATTGAGGAAGGAATGAAGTTTTTTTGGCTTTCCGTCTGTGTTTTTCTTCGGGCACGTCTCGCTTCAAACACCAGCAATAGTCCGCCAGCATATTGATATCCCAGTTTCCCTGGTACCTCTCTTCCATTATTTTGATATCTTGGTGAAATCGTTCACCCTGTTCCTCACTATAATCCCCGCAATTTTCAGGAAAATAGTCCAAGTGGGACCACAAAAAGTGCATTTTTATGGACATGCGCGACCCATGAGCTTTGAAAGCTTCCATCAAGTTTTCGACAACGGACTCGTATTCTGGATTTCACTTTCATT
This sequence comes from Bathynomus jamesi, assembly GCA_023014485.1. Classification (NCBI taxonomy): domain Eukaryota; kingdom Metazoa; phylum Arthropoda; class Malacostraca; order Isopoda; family Cirolanidae; genus Bathynomus; species Bathynomus jamesi. The sequence continues at coordinate 265,691 of JAJOZX010004228.1, read as the reverse complement.
CTTTCATGAAGATATTTCCATTGATGTTAAGAGAGACATGGTAAAGGCACTCGATATAAGGGGATCTAAAGATCCGCCCAAAATAATAAATTTAAAGCTTTCTGCCAACAATATTCAAAACAAGACAGTAGCCAGCTTTGTTACTAGCTCGTCTCGACTATTTTTCACTAAACTCGGACTCCCAATAGCCTTTCTTGAGGATGATCCAACAAACTGGAAGAACAGACAAGATTATCAAATGACCCTTGAGTATGTCAAGTCAGTGATGGTAACAAATGATAACTCCGAAAGAGGAATAGCATTAATAAAAAATTTCAATGCGCATCTAACTAAGAATGAAAGTCAAAAGCAGTTTCTCCTGCAAGTAGTGGAGCAACATCGCCTGCAGTTTCCTAATGCAAAAAAATCAAACTTGAAGCAGGAACTGCGAACGCAGCAACAATGAGTGGGAGATGGGCACCCATGAGACCCCCACCTCTGAGTGGTTAATACTCCATTATAGTTGAATATGAAGGGGGACTGCGATAAACTAAAGAAATTTTTTAATATGAATTCAAAGAATTTTGAAACAAGAAAATTAAGAAATTTAAAGTCGAGTGTGGCACCACTAAATATTTATTAATTTTGATAAGTTTTGGTCAGTAACGTTTTTTTAATATAGGTAACAATTTCCGAGGGTAAGACTTAAGATTCAGATACTTTTAAGATTTATGTATAATTTTGGACCACCCTAAATTATACATTATATATATATTAGGGTGGGGTGAAAATTTTTTCAACTATTGCTTCACTGGTAATAAGGTGGATTGAAGGGTGATAAAAAAGAATGTGAGAATTAAAAAATTTCCAATTCATCCTAAGTACCCCATTCCCCCCCCAATGTCCGCCAGCCAGTTATTATACGCTTCATAACTCGAAAAGTATTCTTTTTACAAAAGATTTTGCTGAAGCAAAAATTGTTTATTTCACATTTTCTACCTCATATAAGTGTTTCAGATGTTTAATGAAATTTTTTTATTTTTCAGGTTTTTGTTGGATTTGGAATTGGTAATTTCTGATAATTAGTAACAAATATGGCTTCTGCTTCAAACATTAGAGCTACAGGAGTCAATCAAAACCACATTTTATATTTGCAACCGCACAAGAGCTTCCTCTTACAACATTGCCAACAAATAAACAGGTGGGCCAATACCATGTTCTTTTAAAAGAAGCCACTTCAGCCACATAAATCTGATATTTTCAACAAAATTACTGAAGATATACTCTGTATTTGGAGAAAAGCTTCAATTCCTGCAATAGCTGACAAATCAGTTTATATCAAATTAAAGCGGTTCATCGGCAAAGCAAACGATCTTAGTAGATCAAAAAGTAGTGTCAAAATGAGAGAAAATTTTAATGACACCTTGGAGGAATTATTCGATATCAGTGCCTGTAAATGCCCTTTTATCTCCCATCAAAACTTTGGCTGTCCTGAGAGCTGCGAAGATGTTCACATAAGATGCACCTGTCGAAGAGAACTGAAGGTACCAAAAGAAGAGCTTCTGTTTTTATAGGATCAGCGATCGAGGCGTACAATGAAAATAGGGGGCGTTGATAAAGTCATGACAAAAAGAATTAAAAAAATGCAGTCTAGGAAATTGCGGACAGAAGAAGAAATGGGTAAAAGAAGAAGAGAAATGAAGGACTCTCATATTTTAACCGAAATAGTGTGTTTTTCAGATGTAGAGAGTACTTCCACACAATATGAATTAGACCCACATCAGAGTGAATCAGACTATGAGTCAGTTGCCATACAAGGTCAAATGAGATTTCCATTGCCTACTGTAACGATGGAAGTCGATAGATTTTGAATTTCAGATCAAGCAGCAGCTGCTTTGGCTTCAGCTGCTTTAGTTAATTATGGAGCAATCACTAATATAAAGAAGATAGTATGCTTTTGATTGACAAGAACAAAATCCGACGGGAAAGAGAGAAAATGAGAAAAAGTTTGGTGATGGAGAGTAAAGCTAACCCTGCTGTCATATCTGCTATATTTTTTGACGGAAGAAAGGACAATACTTTGGTGAAGGTGAAGAAAGGAAACAAATGGTACGGAGACTCCATTAGAGAGGAACACTATGTTTTGGTGTCTGAGCCAGGAAATGAATATTTAACCCATGTAGTTCCTTCTTCTGGTAAAGCTCAAGATATAGCTGATAGTTTGTTCTCCTTCTTTCAAGAGTCAGCGGTTAATGAGAGCATTCGTCTCATAGGATGTGACAGTACAAATACCAACATAGGTGCCAAGGGTGGGATCATCCACCTCATAGAAGAAAAACTAAAGAAACCGTTACAATGGAGCATTTGTATGCTGCATACAAATGAACTTCCCTTTCGACACTTATTTGAACATTTTGATGGTAAAACAAAAGGTCCAACATGTTTCACTGGAAAAATCGGAGTAGCACTGAAAGAATGTGAAAAAATGCCTGCAGTCAATTTCAAACCAATTAGAGAAGGCATTGATTTAACACATATCAGAAGAGGTTATCGATGATCTTAGCCAAGATCAACAGTATTTGTACAAAATTATTGTGGCTATAAGAAGTGGGAATGTCCCAAAAGATTTGGAAAATACAAAACTCGGACCAATGAACCATTTTCGATGGCTGACATTAGTAAATCGTGTCTGCCGCCTATACATTGCAGAGAAAACTCCTTCATTGGCTCTTTATTCAATAATTTTCTTCATTGTTACAAATTATGGACCAAGCTGATTCGATATCAAGAGTAGACCATATATATGGAATGGACCACATCAAATATTTGGAGCAATTAAAAGATTTCATCTTCCAAAGGATGTTCAGAATGTAGTGAAGCCTTACATTGTTAGAAACGCATATTTTGCTCATTGCGAAAATGTTCTGATAGCAATGTTATCAGATACATCAGAACAAAAACGAAACAGAGCAGTTGATTTCATCATGAACATTAGAACAAAGACGGAAAATGCGTCCAAAATCAGAGAATTTAAAGTTCCTGAGATAAATTTCAACGCAAACGCATGGGATGATATTATTTACTGGTCAAAAGAAATGCTGACTGAACCTCTTCTCACTCTGGCGCTCACAAATATTGAACTCAATGCACTTAGGGTTAAAAAACTGTGCCTACCCAATTATCCACTTCATTCACAAAGTGTCGAGAGGGCAATAAAACTTGTCACCGATGCGGCCTCATCTGTATATTCCCAAGAATCCCGTGATGGATTTATAAGAGCAAGAATTAGGTCTCGTTCATTGCTGCCATGTATGGAAACCAAGAAAGAAATGACTTCACTTTTTGACAATTAGCTTTTAATTAGAGACTGAAATAATTCACCAAAATTTCATAAAAGCAAACACTTCACGATTTTTGAAAAGGGATCTTTTTGGAAGTGTATCGATTATATGTTTCTGCAATTGTGGTAATAAAATGTCAATAATTTCTCTCGTTGATTAGTGTTGTTGTAGATTATAGTTTGAATATTCAAAATTATATAAGGTTATTAACTATTATCAAAGTAATATACTTCGTCATCAAAGAATTTTTCATTTATTTAGAAAAAAGTGATTTATTTGTGATATTTGCGGAGGTAAATTTGGATAAAATTTAAAATTGAGAAAATAATTTATAAAAGGGCACGTTGTAATGCATTTTTTTTTATTTTGAATCATTTTTATTCTATAGTGTCTTTTAATTGGATGCATATTTTTCAAGTTATAAGCATTTATATGTTTGACTAGCGGCCATTTTGTTTTTCTCAAAAATGCGCTAGTAGGGCAAAATTAATTTTTCTTTTATATCACTTTATGTCATCTATAGAACCCAATACAGCAAATTATAGGTGAAGCAAATAAATATTCCACAAAGAATTGCGTTTCACCCCACCCTAATATATATATATATATATATATATATATATATATATATATACAGGGGTTAGACAAAATAATATGAACACCTTGATAAATGGCGGTTTTTATTCTTAATATGGAGTTGGTCCTCCTTTAGCGGCAATAACAGCTGCAATGCGTCGGGGAATTGATTCATACAGCTTTTGGACAGTGGCTAGAGGAATCCTGAACCATTCTTCGAGCAAACCCTGCTCCAGTTCCTCCAAAGACGCCGGCGGTGGGAATCGGCTTCTGACCTGCTGCTCCAACTGACACCACAGATGCTCGATAATGTTAAGATCCGGGGATTGTGGAGGCCAATCCAAGCGTTCTACTTCACTAACATGCTCTTCAAACCAGTTTTTAACGACCCCAGCGGTGTGGATTGGTGCATTATCATCCTGGAAGACGGCGCCGCCATTGGGAAACAGCGTTTGGACCATGGGATGGACCTGGTCAGCCAATATTGACAGATAGACCTGGGCGTTAACCCTACCATGCAGTACTACAGCTGGGCCAAGAGTATTCCACGATATTGCTGCCCAAACCATCACAGATCCGCCTCCATGCTTAACGGTTGGGGTCAGGCAGTCGGGGTCATAAGCATCTTTAGGCTGTCTCCAGACGTAAACTCGACCGGAACATGGAAATAGCGTAAAGGAGGATTCTTCGGAGTAGACTACATTCTTCCACCGGTCCATTGACCAATTCGTATGGTCATTACACCATTTTTGCGCCGCTCAATGTTGATGTGCGAAAGGAAGGGTTTGGCAATTGCAGCCCTCCCACGGTATCCAGCCCCATGGAGCTCGCGACGTACAGTTCTGGTCGATACCGGGCTTGCAAGATGCTGGTTAAGCTCTGCAGTCACTTTTGGAGCTGTGGTCTTATGGTTCTTTGTCACAATGCGCTTTAGCACTCGGCGGTCTCGATCACACAGCTTCTTCTTGCGTCCACTATTGCATTTGTCGGTGCTTGTCTTTCCATGGTTTTGGTATGCAGACATGACCATAGAGACAGTTCCTCTGGATACATTGAACATCTGAGCGGTTTTCGTCACCGATGCACCAGCCATCCGCGCTCCGACAATTTGCCCTCTTTGGAAGTCTGACAGGTCTTTCATAACTGCTAATTCATAATTCACTCAGATCTGTAAAAACAACGTGAGGGTTATAACATGACGTATACACTCTCTGTTATGCATTTAAATAGGTTTGCCAGTCATTTGACCGTTTACTTTGTGTCTGAGCAGTCCGTAAAGATAACCGGTGAAATCGGCGGGTGTTCATATTATTTTGTCTAACCCCTGTATATATATATATATATATATATATATATGAAAATTATTTCACGAAAGTGACACGTGAAAAATATTTATGATGAATAAAACCACGAAGGGAAAAGAAACACAAAGTGGTGCTCAAGCGCTTTCGTCTAGTGTTCCTGAGGATGTCAGACGAAAGCGCTTGAGCACCACTTTGTGTTTCTTTTCCCTTCGTGGTTTTATTCATATATATATATATATATATATATAAATTCTGAATGAGCATTAGAATAGTGAATGATTGTGTTGCGTCATACAAATTAATCCATTTGTTAATGGTTTTACTTAGGAAAATTCAGGCAAATGTAGTGAAGTGAATTTAAAATCCAAAATACATAAATTTATATTATCGTATAACGGACAGTAAAGAATTATATTTCGGAGCACTGTATTACCTTACGTTATTTAAGTTATCTTACTCAAATATGTGTCGGGATATTGTAGAATATACGAATATTCAGTCGAAGAAAATGTAAATATATTGTTCCTTTTTCAGCATTTTCGTGTTGCCTCTTATTTATTTCCTTCCGGTAAAATGCTGAAAGATATTATAAGCATTTATTCCTCGTTCAGTTCAGTAAAACTAAAATATAAAATAAGATGTATTTTGAGGAATATTAATTGGTTATTATACGTAAAAATCAAAATGTCGCTATAAAATTTCAGTTCAGAAAATTATCCATGTTTTTTTTTACTTATTTTCCATTTTACTTTTTTACTTTTATTCGTTTGTTTTTTACTTTTTCCTTTACTTTGTCCCCAAATCCTGGACTGTATTTTACGCCTGGTTTTAGGAAGTAATAAAATAGATAGTTGAGTCTCATTCGATTTGGTATCATTTCCAGTCTAATATATTGAATCGTCGTGCTTATCCATACAAAAAGGAAATGCGTGTGTGTGTGTATATATATATATATATATATACAGGGTGTCCCGTAAGTCTGGACCCATAGGGATTTATAATATATTTTTTTATTATGTTATTATTATTATTTTATTATTATTATTTTTATTTTTTTTATTATGATTTTTATTTGTGGGCCACTTGAAAGCCAAAGTGTACGAGGTCAAACTTCAGAACATTTTCCACCTTAAAGCACGCATTGTGGAGGCGTGTCAAGAAATTTCTGCGACTGTGATTCAGAAAGTGCTGTCGCAGTGGAGATTGCGTCTTCAACTATGTGTGCGACACAACGGCGGACACTTTGAACAGATTATGTAATAAATTTTTGGACTATTTTGTAATTTTATTATTTTTCCCTATGGGTCCAGACTTACGGGACACCCTGTATATATATATATATGTGTATATATATATATATGGAACAGGAGTGTTTGAAATGCATACTAAGGACACAAGCACGGAAATGATCACGAGTATGATCAGATTATGATTAAACATAGCAATGTTGCTTTCACTGGTAATGAGCCACGTACAGTATCTTGGGAGTCCTCATTAGTACGTTGACCTTCTATGTACTTGTCAATGATGCTGCAAGTTGCTCGTATCCTGAATGGGTGTATGGACAAGGTGATGCTTTGTAAAATACAGTGAAACCTTTCTTCCGCCTTGTACTTAATCTCTAAACATATTAAACATACGTGTGAAAGACATTATATATATATATATATATATATAGATATCTATATTATTATATAATATATATATATTCATTTATTCGTTATTTCTCTTCCCCGTGTGCAGAAACGTTCCTTAATATTATGTCGTTTCTATTCATTTATATACTGCGTGGTCATTGCAGTTAAATGCACATATTCACGATTTGCGAGGGTGCCTTCTCAGGGCATTGGTTTCTGCCCTATGTAGGAAATTTCGATTTGTGAATGATTGAGGTCCGTGGTGTAATGGTAGCATATATATATATATATATATAATATATATATGATGAAAATAACTACGAAGGAAAAAGGAAACACAGAATGGTGCTCAAGGCTTTCGTCTAATGACATCCTTAGGAACACTGAAATAAATAACAAGTTCGAGACTATAAAAATAAAATTAAAAAATAAAAATTGTAGGAGGAGCATACAAATTTATAAAGAAAAACTACCAGAGTTTTAGTACTTTGTCCCTCTTGGCTAAATCCCAGGTTTTAAGTTTATTATTTATCGGAAAAAACAAACAATTTGTCCTACGTACACTTTTACTCCGGACATGACACCCGCATCAAGAAAGTCATATTTTCTTCACTGTTTCTCCGTGCTCTTAGGATCGCCAGTCCGGAATACGTGGATGCCGAATTAGAAAAAATCAACAGTATTGGAAGTAATTCGTGTTACCCACCTGCTTTTTTAGAATCTTATCTTAAAAAAGCAAAACGAACTTTGTATCGTGTGAATAATAATCCTCGCACTTTGTCGAAGAATATTTTAGTACTTCCATTTTTCCCAGGCTTTTTAGGCATTGCTAATGTACTTCATCTTTTGAATATTAATGTAGTATTTTCATATAACAATATTGTGAAAAATATCATAGGAAAAATAGTCCTACCAATAATTCAGGCATTATCTATAAAATTGGTTGTAAACAATGTGATTCCTTTTACATTGGACAGACGGGAAAGGATTTGCACAGCATCAATATTCCGTTAGAACGGGACAGTCGTCCAGTGTCCTTTTCGTCCATTTGTCAGAGTTATCCCACTGTATTGATTGGAATAATGCTTCAATTTTGTTTCACTCAAGCAACATTGTTAATAGAAATATTCTTGAGTTTGCCATTATTCAACTTACAAAAAATTTCAACATTAGCCAGGGCCTTTTTTCGCTTGATCTGTTTTGAATTCGTTCAGAACGGATTTAGACAAGAAGGACAAAGTGCTAAAACTCTGGTAGTTTTTCTTTATAAATTTGTATGCTCCTCCTACAATTTTTATTTTTCCATTTTATTTTTTTTTGTGTGACCTATATATAGTCTTGAAGTTGTTATTTATTTCATGTCATTAGACGAAAGTGCTTGAGCACCATTCCGTGTTTCCTTTTTCCTTTGTGGTTATTCTCATCATAAATATTATTCACGTGTTATTTTCGTGAAATATTTTATATATATATATATTATATATATATATATATATATATATATATATAAGGACCCAGGCACGAAACAAACCATGATTTTATTAATATATAATATTCTCTTCATTCCAACGAACAGTCTAACGTTTAGACACATCTCATTTCATCATCAATAGATTTCATTAGTTCTACTTCGCCGTATACTTCAGATTTTATATGCGTACATACTGTATATTGTAATGTTAGAACGTTAGAATATTAAAATTTGTACTCAACGTTATTCCCATTCCGACTCGCGATCCGCGAGTGAGAAAATTCATATTTGAGAAGAGTTTTTTTATTTGAGAAAGAATGTTACTTCCATTCATATTCGCGGTAAAGACACGAAATCAGAATGACTAATATTTAATAATCTAATTGAACTTAACCTAATCTAACCTAACATTAGTCTAACCTTACTTAACCTAACCAAACATTAGCCTAATATTACCTAACCTAACCTAACGTGGATCGCGGGGGGAGAGACGCGAATGAGAATGGCATGAACTGGAAATAGATCGATTTGAGATTGTGAGATCTGAGATTTTCATTAGCGGATTTCTCGCTATTGGGCGCCGAATGAAATGGGAATTACATCGAGTGAGATGATGATGATACCCGCCGCAGTGTAAGAACATTATAGGGTATTAATATTCCTGTACGTACAAACTCTCGAGTCCAGTCCTAAAATGAAAGAATAACACGTCCTCCGAAGCGAACTATACGAGTAAATGAATCTGTTGATGAAGAGGAGAGAAACGTATCTGAAATGTTGCACTTTTCGAGAGCTAAAGAGATAATATGAAGTCTTGTGCTTCAGCCCTTTTGATTATTATTAAGCCTATACGCTTCCATATATATATATATATATTATAATAATATATATATATATATATATATATATATATTATATTATATATAAATAAAATGTTCTTTGATTTTTTAACAACCAAATTTATTACCCGAATGCGACTGATCCGCATTTTTATTCTTATTATTATTATTATTATTATTATTTTTATTATTATTATTATTATTAGTAGTAGTAGTAGTAGTATCAGTATTCAATTCTCGCATAATTTACCTAGATATGCGTGATGATGATAATAATAATAATAACAATAATAATAATAATAATAATAATAAAAATAATAATAATAAAAATCTGAAGCAAGAAATAAACCGTCTTAAAATATATTCAAACTAATATAAAAATGATTTGTATATATATATATATATTTTATTTATTTATTTATTTATTTATTTATTTATTTATTTATACAGTATGAAGCAAACTTGCAGGAAAAAATGAAAAGCGATTCCAAGGCCTTTCGTATCTTTAGCAGTACACCATTCCCTAACACTATATTGCTAAATACACGAAAGGACTTAGAATTACTTTTCTTTTTTTTTATGTGAATTTACCTCATTTATTATTTTCACATGCTTAATTGTGTAATTCATTCCATAATATATATATATATATATATATATATATATATATATATATATATATATATATATGAGGGGGGTTGAAGAAACTTCATCCAAATGAAAATCACTTTCTCGCTTATATTATTTTGTATGGTTCAGAGAAAATTAGTTTTTATCATATAAATAAATAGGATCACCTGAAGATCAGGGCCCCCAGCCTTCTTTAGTTAGCTTTATAAGGCTAATTAACGAAAATATCACAACTTAACCTAACCACTCGTCAAGGGCGTACAGTTGACCTAACGATTGGTTAGGTTAAGTCGTGATAATTTCGTTAGTTAGCCTTATAAGGCTAACTAAAGAAGGCTGGGGGCCCTGATCTTCAGGCGATCCAATAAATATAATAAATAGTGTTAAATATAAAGCGTAAAACCTATAATATTATATAATTGTAAAATGTTTATCGTAAAACTATAATTAGTAAACATAAATCAATTATTATTACAATTATTCTATATTATAATGCGTAGAATTATAATGTAAAATAAATTTATATCGTTCGCGTAAGTCGTCCGTATATAGAGGCTGTAAAACTTACTATAAAAATCCAATATACGCGTACCTACAACCCGCAAATATCTTCTCTTTTTTTATTATTTAAACGTACAATTTGTTCGCGAGTTTTGACTAACGAAATATCGTAAAAATGTGTTCAAAATTATAATTAAAAATTATATTTACTCGGAATTGGACTACACTTCGTCGGAAAGTGATTAATTTGTTTATAATTCAATTTTAACGAAACTCCGCCTCATAATTTTGAGCGCGGAACTTTCTTAGTTTAAAATGTGAAAAAAAAAAATTATTTTAATAAAATAAAATGTTTCTCGAGTGTCAGTAATGTAAAGTTGAGTATCGGAGAATTAACAAATTGTAGTCAATAAACTTTGAATTTGATGCTGAACTTTACACGGACGCTCCGTATACAGTATATGGAGTTACGGTACTATATACTATATAACCATATACTATATACAAAATACTATATAATATATAAAAATTATTATTATTATTCTAATTATTACAAATTAAAATTGTATAAATTTTAATATTATAAATAAATTTTCACGAATGTAAATTGTTTCCTTTAAACAAAAATATTCGCATTTAACCAAATTATTATTAAAAATAACATTTATAGTAACGTGAATTTTTATTAGTAATTTAAAAGGATTTAAAAATATGTGTGAATTTTTTTTACAAAATCTTTTATTAAATTTAATTTACAATTTTTTTTCCAACAATTATATATTTACATTTTCTTTTAATAATCTTTTCATTATTCTTTTAATTATGCTTTAAATATAAGTGTATTGGAGGTTCTATTATAATTAACTTAAAATATTCTATATGTACAAATTTATCACAGAGCATTATAAATGCAATATATATATATTATATATATATATATATATATATATATATATATATATATATATATATATATATATATATATATAAATTGCATATGATTATTTGTTTCATCCACTATATCAATAATATACAATTTTTTAAATATATAAATTATATTTAACCCTATATTTATATACTATATATTTTTTTTAATTAAGAATTAAAATATTGATAGACATGATCTGTTTTCATATTTATATAAATAAATAATTCTTCACCACATTTACGGTTGTTTTCTACAACTTCGGTTTACAACTTTTTTTAAAATTTAACGTTGGGAGAAAGATTGAGAAGTTAGTTCAATCAAATGTGATGATGATGATGATGAGGATAACAGTTGGGAAGGAACATCAGTGATCTGGAGAAGAAGGACGCTGTTCTGGGTCAGTTTCTTCTTGGGGGGGGGTTAAGATTGTCCACGAATGTCCCTGGGGCCATCCTAGGAGGGGCCAACTTCGTCCCTCTTCGGTAAGGGGACCATTGGGAACAATGTCTTCGGGAGCTCCATCTTTGGGCCCTAATTCCACGTCGGGAGAGTTTTCTCTCGGGGAACAGTTGGATGTTGCGAGGGGCGGGGGAGAGAGTTCTGTCCTGAACTTTCTGCTTTTCAGAAGGACGTCTTGGGGCAGGTCATCAGGGGCAAGAAGGCTAGCCACGTCGAACTGCCGTTTGCGGGCGCCTTGCGTGGGTTGTGAAGAAGAGAGTAAACTGGTGGGTGTACCACCTAAGTGCGTAGGTCCTTCTGTGGACGTGACTGGTGCAGGGGAAGAAGCAGGAGGTTCTGGAGAGGAATCATCATCTACCTGAAGCCCCATATGCTTTCGAACTCTCCGCTGTGCCCTCCGCCGCCGGAAATCTCCCCTGGCGAAGTCGTCTATGTTGGCCGGATGAATCGCCCAGTAGTGCCCCTTGCCGTTGGCAGACCGCCCTGCCTTTACGAAGCAGTCATTGAGGGAAAGATTGTGGCGAATAGAATTCCGCCATCCGGGTCCTCGCGCTCGAAAGTAGGCGTAGTTGTCCAGGATGTAGGCGTAGATGTCGCTCAAAACAAGCTTCTTTTCGGGAGAGCTGAGGATGGCCATGGCGATGAGACCGATGTAACTGTGCTGCGGCTTTGGTTCTTCTGGTACGCGATACAGAGACCGAGGGTCTACAAAGCGCCAGGGATACATGTATCCGTGACCGGCCGCTGCGGCTGCGGCAAGCATATTTGGAGGAGCGTTTAAGGCCGGGTGCGGCAAAAGTTGCGGATGGCCGCTTCCATTTTCGAACGGCGGCTGAGGTCTGGGCCAAGTTAATCCCGATGCGAGGCGCAGTCTTTCGGCAATTGCTAACTGATATAACTGCTGAAGACGCTGCTGTTCGACTGCCGCCGCCGCAGCAGCAGCGTGTGTCATTAACTGCGGCGCCTGTGTTTCGAGGACATTTGGTTTGACGGCGACGGGGGCGACGAGGGAAGCCGGCGGAGAGGCGGAGGAAGCACGAACACAAATTGCCGAGTCCATTTCGACACCAAAACCACAATGCACAAGGCAACCACTCCGATTAACAATCTGATGATTAATGATGCTTGCTCCCGGAGATGAGACCTTAAGAGCATCCTCGTGTCTATCCTATCGCCACGCCCACCTCTCGTAGGGGACGTCCTTTTACATCGGTTTATTATTGACTTAAACTCCTCCTCTTGGCAATGCCGTCCAATGGAGGCGTTGTTACAACAAACATTAATCTAAGCGGACCAATCAGAACGCATCTGTTTGAACAAAGTTTTGCACTCTTGAGCCACCATTTTCCAAATATTGTGAGCGGAGTGGCCAACTACAAATCGCTGCATCACCAATATTGACCGCGTTCGAGTCTCGGTTTGAGTCCCGGCGGAGAGACAAATTAATCAATATCATGTTTCTGTTGATCGAGTCTGCGATACGACTGAAAGAGCTTCTATTAAGATGGGATTACGCGTCCACCAATGGAATCACACGTCTTAGAGCATCCTTAATTTCTGAGGCGAAATTGGGCGATTTCCTTAGGAACGTTTTGAGGCGTTTTTCGTATTAAGGAACGATGTTCAAATAGAAGAACTTAAAAGAGGATCTCAGTGACAGACACACACACACACACACACACACACACACACACACACACACACACTGGCGGAGAAGCAAGAGAGAGAGAGAGAGAGAGAGAGAGAGAGAGAGAGAGAGAGAGAGAGAGAGAGAGAATTATTTAAGCCACTGAACTAAAAATGAAATTATAAACCTCGAATCGACACTCGTTCCTTTTAGGGTTTAAATGTTTTTTAAATAACAATCTCTCTCTCTCTCTCTCTCTCTCTCTCTCTCTCTCTTTCTGTTTAAAACTATTCAAACTATATATATATATATATACAGTATATATACGTGATAATAATCATCATATAAACGCAGTGCAAAATAAAGTTGTCGAATATCCCATTCGAACGCCAAAGTCAATAAATCTTTATTGAATTATCCAAACACGCGACTTGTCCACATAAGCTATCAAATAAATTAGTGAACATTACGTTACTTTTAATAGAGTTACAGTTTCACATTCGCCTATTTGTTCAATTAATTGGAATGGCTGCCAAATATCGGCTGTACAAAATGAGCTTTTAAAAGGATCTCTTCAGTCTTGAATGCGCTGAAAATAACCTCTTTTCATGTGGAACTCATTGCCTTTGATGCTCTCTCTCTCTCTCTCTCTCTCTCTCTCTCCCCCTCTCTCTCTCTCTTTGTGTTTGCGTTTGTGTACGCGTGGTTTTTGCATAAAATAAAAATGCTCACACCAGAATTCGAACCAGGGACCTCCTATTCCGGAAGTCCCGGGTTCGAATCCTGCTAGGGGTACTTTTGTTTCATATATATATATATATATATATATTATATAATATATATATATATATATATATATATATACGAATTACTACATGATGGATGTCTTATTTTATTTATTCATTTATAAAATGAAACAATTTTCTCTCTCTCTCTCTCTCTCTCTCTCTCTCTCTCTCTCTCCGCTCCCGTACTAAGCTTTAATTTAAAAGGATTCAGAAATTATAGAGTTCCCTCTTTGGCTCACGAGAGATGGTTGATAAGTGCACCAAAATTCGAGAATCTGTTTTGGGACAAGTTAAGCATTAATGTCCATTCTCCTGTCTCTCATACAGAGGGCTTCGCTTCAATTCAGCCGCGAGCAAACAAATAAAAAGGAAAAGGCATTTTGGATGTCAGAGAGAGAGAGAGAGAGAGAGAGAGAGAGAGAGAGAGAGAGAGAGAGAGAGGACCTGTGACATTGGAATTCAACATAAGTTTTTCTGGATTTACTTATTATTATTATTATTATTATTATTATTATTATTGTTGTTGTAAATATGTGGTTATAATTTAGGATGCCTTGAGTACGTACTTCGTTAACGTGTGTATGCTATGTTGTTGATGTAAATATTTTTACACGCGTAGGCAATACCATTAACTCCGTAAAATTGTTAAAAGAATATAGTCTTCTCTCTCTATACTTTCAATTTATGGAAAATTATAGTGAAGAAGAAATCTGTTAAGTTTAAAATACGCCGCATAGAGGATGAAATGATATACTGTTTATGCCATTACGGAAAAAAGTTCGCCTAGAAACGTGGAATTTCTATTAAGCATAAAAAAATTACTATTTGGCAATATTCTGATTTCTCTTTCTATATTTTATTCCCTTTTTGGTAACAGCAATAAAAGTGATTAGAAGTCATTTTTAGTCTTTTTCAGAAATTTTGTTTCCAGGCGTATTTTTATCCAGAAACTGCGGAGTAACAATTGGACGGAAAGTTGAGTTTTGTTACTTTAAAAACTGATAAAAGTAAGTGAAGTGAACGTATGAACCATGTATAAAAATTTGCAGGGATGCTACAAAATGATAATATGCAGCAGGCTGTCCAACTTCAAGCTAGTGGAGCGCCACATTCTATTTAGGCATCTATTTCAGAACCACATTATAAACATGTGTGGGAAATGTGCGTGATCATTAGTTTCAAGACCTACTTTAAATAACTTCACTTTATTTCAAAATCCATTGTGGTGGCCATATAAGTTACATATAGCCTACTTTGCTGTTTTGCTTCTCGCGTTTCAAATTAAGTTCCATTAACTGAGCTGTGAGGTCTGTTTGAATGCAGGTTCACATAGAAATTCGGGGTTATGCAGTTCATTTTCCAGTTCAGTAGTATCAGATTTAACCTCATTCCTTAGGAACAGTACAATCTCTCTTCTAAGGCAAAATAAATTATAAAATTAAATAATTTACTTAGAAATCTCGCGGGCCGCATACCTACAGTACAGCCCACGAGACATCATTTGGATCGCCCTGATATACAATATAAAGGGAAATGTGAATGAAACTAAAGTTATATATATATATATATATATATGTGTGTGTGTGTGTGTGTGGTGTGTGTGGTGTGTGTGTGTGTGTTTTACAAATACTATAGTTTTTCTTTTCCATGATGGAAACGGGTCACTCACAAAGAGGCCCTAAAATATAACTTCCTTCACCAGCTATCTGCTGAGCAGATAGGATCCAGTTTGGGAGATATATATATATATGTGTGTGTGTGTGTGTTTGTGTGTGTGTGTGTTTGTGTGTGTAAAGCATATATGCAGTTCCCTGCCAAGAATATAAAGACCACCCTCCTGAAGCATGTGGCACCGTCTTCTTGAAACATGATATCCTTCAGGTGAAGTTTCCATTCCAAAACAAAGGCAGGCGTTTTTATTAAAGATGGATATGTAATCTTGTGAATTAAGACGTCCCTCTATGAGCACAAGGTCAATTTTTCTAGAGTACCAAAAGCCTGCTCACTAGGGCGGCTCGTTTTTACACTTTTTTCGATATTTGATTGGGGGTAGTGCGGAAAAGTTGCGATTTGGAGAGAAAATAAAGTGTGTACAATTTTTTTGATCTACGTCAATACCTTCCGGTGGCGGCGAGTCCTTAAAAATCGAAAAATAGGCTTAACGGGGTAGATTGGAAAATGGTTTTAAAGACTTACAAAATAAACAATAAAAATTTCAGCACAATCTGTTAATAACTTCCGGTGGCGTCTTAGCCGTTAAAATATCCAAAATATTGATTTAAAGCAAGTTTTAACAAGATGTTATACAAATGTTAATTCCGGTATATTTCTGTGCAAACAACCCCGAGAACACTATTATAGGCTTGAATAAATTAATAGCAGTCATTGAACAATGAACATTATATAAAAATTATATAAAATTATATAAAATTTTATGTGTTTTTAGGCCTATTTTTCGATTTTTAAGGACTCGCCGCCACCGGAAGGTATTGACGTAGATCAAAAAAATTTTACACACTTTATTTTCTCTCCAAATCGCAACTTTTCCGCACTACCCCCAATCAAATATCGAAAAAAGTGTAAAAACGAGCCGCCCTACTGCTCACCCAGTAACAGTACAACCACCGAATTTCACAATGGGTGCACCAATTTGAGATTAAACACATCTCCACAGGTTCTCCATACCCAAATCCGTCCTCCTGAACCAAATTGCTTGAATCTTGATTCATCTAAGAAGTCAACAGAGTGCCAAAAAGGATCAGACTTACCTTTCATCTGCACAGACCACTCATAACCATTTCCTCATACAGAGAGCAATAGTTTCCGTCTAACTACGCATCCTCTGTACCCAGTTTTAAATGTTTCGGGCTGCATGTTGCCAAAGTTCAAATTAACAATTTTTTACCTGTGAATCCTCGAGGAAGTGGAAAAACGACGTAAACGATGCTTTAATCCAGCAAAATACTTACCCATTATCCAATCCAGTAATCCTCAAACATATAAGGGGTCCCAAAAACATGTCCCTATTTTTACTTGCTCGTTATTTTCTAACAACGTATGTATATTTTAAGGAGAAAATTGTAGACACCAATCGACCAGGGAAATACTCCGGGGGGAGGGGACGGGACGTTAGTCAGGAAACAGGGAGTGCTGGAACTCCAGTTTCTCCTTTCACTGTCCTCCTTAGCTGATCTTTTCCAGTGTTTAATCTACCCTATGAGCTGTCCAACATGCTCTCAAACACACACTTCTCCCTTCATTCCTCACTACACATACTTCCATCTTACACACTACACAATATTTTCAAAATTAAAAAGAAAATTATTAAGAATAACATTTACATTTTGGCTCTCTTCTTCTCTTTCTGTTGAAGGGGGGAGGGGACTTTCTGAGGGCGTTTGCCTTTGGTCCCTCAGTCCTGCATAAAAAATTAAAAAAATATTATTCGGGGTTTCCTCTTTAGAAAGGTAACAGATTGGGGTTTTTATTGTATATATACACCTATACGTTTCTAATCCTTTATTACTTAATAACTAATTTTAAAAAATTCTTTCACCGTTTCACACTTAAAGCAATAATTTTTCCTAATTTCTACGAAATTAGGAAAAGACTATACCAATAGAGTATGGCCAATAGACTATGGTCAAGTAAGCCCATAGAAGCCTTCCTAGGCTATAGTCTTTAAGGAAAGCTAAGTCTTGACTAAGCTTCCTTAAGGACTTGTCTACACGGAACAATATGGCTTAACCCTCAAACAGTGATGCCACGATTGCGGCTGGAACAGAAAATCAAGATCGATGAGTGGCTTCACGTGACAAATTCTGTGACACAGGTGCGGAGGAATTTTTCCAGAGAATATGGATGCAGATTTCCACCCGATGGAAAGACAATATCACAAATTATTAGAAAATTTCAAACAAAAGGAAATATAATCAATCAAGAGAAGGGTAATAGTAGTAGGCGACGATCCACAAAAGCTGTGCAACACATAAATATGGCTGATAAAATTGTTGCGTGCAGTCCGCAGAAATCAGTTCGACGTTTGTCAGCAGAAGTAGGTATTTCATGAACATTTGTACATTGTATACTTTTTACAAAATTAAACCTTTTTCCCTACAAAATTCATTCACAAGCTTCACTGACCAATGTTCTCAAACAAAAACGAGTGGAATGCGCAACATGGATGTTAGCAAAGCTAGAAGAAGATCCCGAGTTTTTTAAACACATCTACGAGTACTTCACTGACGAGTGTTATGTACTTCTGTCCAGGGAGACTAATAAGCAAAAATTTTATTACTGGGGAAGTCATGCTAGCACTACAATAGAGCCTTCACGTAGCGTTGCTAAACTCAACATTTGGGTCGCTGTTGGGTTGTATGCAATGCTGTAACAGTAACTTTTTTCTTCCCCATACGCTGCTCCCATTATTTGCCAGCGAGGAGAGGGGGAGAGGGGTTTGATGCCTTTCATTAAAAAAAATTGTTAATCTAAAATCTTTATTACCAAAGCTTACAAATTATAGAGCTTGTGTCCCGTACAGGTCTAAAGCAATGCCTGTACATACAAAATTTACGAAACTAATAAACTAAGTTTAATATGACTAGTACGAGTACTTTCACATATCATTCCGAACCATCCAGAAGCCATTCTTGGAAATTTCGCTGGCAAGTAGCTGCAAAGTAAATTTAAGCAGATATTTTATTGTTAATTTCAGTAAAAACGAGCCCCCATACGCCATATACCCGCTTATGGCCAGGGTTCTAATATTAGCTATACGGCATGCCTGAAATTTTAAGGTGCGGATACGCCGTATGGCTGCGTATCCCGCCATTACAGCACTGGACTTGTATGGTGTTTTAGGTCCTTGCTTCTTTGAGAATGAAACTGGAAAAGAAGTAACGATAACGCAAAATTCATATCGTCAAGAATTCTGCTTACCACAACTATTTAGTTTGTCCCGTAAAAGAAATAGCTGCATTACCCCAGATTCACAGTGGTTTCAGCAGGATGGAGCACCTCCACACACTGCTTGTGAAACTCGCAACGTTTTGAGAAAACATTTTTCCGGGGTGACTAATCTCCCTTCATGAGCCAGTGAATGCCCCCCCCCCCCATACTCATCTGACCTCACACCCCCTGACGTTTTTTTGTGGGGTTACACAAAAGACAGGCTCTATTCTACCAAGCCTAGGACACTTGAAAACCTAAAGACCAAGGTCTATGAGGTAATCAACAACATTCCAGCAACATTTGCAAAAATTATGTCAAACATTTGTGTAAGGTTGAATGGCGATTACACTGAACATGTTGTTTAATTAAGGTTAATAAATTCCTATGTTTTACGTACCTATTGCGTTTGTCTTTGTGTCTTGATTCCTTTTTTTTATTTAGAAATAGGGGCATTTGGGGGGGGGGACACCTGGTATATCTTAATCCAAAGAAATTTTCCGAATCCATATCCCTCCAGAATACTCCTAAGTTCACGTCTTGGTATACATAGAGACCATGAGTTTTGTATGATAGTACAGTCAAATGTTTGACAAAGTACGATTACAATTTCCTTTATAGGTCTTCATTTTCACAAGTTACAACCAAGGTTCCCAAATTACCTTTTTGAAGACTCATGTCGGGGTTCCATATATAGGTTCTCGTAGGATAGAATAGAGCCTACGGGTATGATATGTAATACGTGTTCTCTTGTTGCATGTGTATTTAACTGCAGAGCACCCCTATTGGAGCAATGCGAAGTGTAATTCTCAAGAATAATAATGTATTTCTAGTAGAATTAAGACGTTTTCCGATGAATATGAAGTCAGTTTTTCCAGAATTTCAAATTGCTATACCCATAAACTGTATTATAATAAAACCATGATGCGTTGAGCTGTGGGGAGTAAACAGTTTCCTGAAATGTCTGATTAGTCATTCTCCATATCTATGCATGTGTGACTATTCAGTATACATTCATTATCACAGAAAGCCGAAATTACGTCAGATTTGACGGCATGAACATTTTGTTCACTTACCAAAGATCAGTTTCATGGTGACTTAATTTTGCGTCTAAAGGTTTTCTTTCTTTGATGGCTATATCTCGACACATACTTAAAATCTTTGCCACTTTCCCTGCTGTAGCATATGCACGATGAAAATTTACTCATCCGCAGTAAATGCATGTATGATAACACAAACCGCCCTTTCATTCGAAGTTCCATGGGCGTGATTAGCTACCGCGGGGCTCAGGGTATTAGATGAGTTGCGGGGCCCATTGGTTCCGTGAACACGCATAGAAACCATAACAATATATGAATATAAATGCATACTACAATTTACAGGGTTAATCATGGCATACAGTGTGGTGGACTCATCTGTTTTAAATATCTCCTCCCTACAAAAAATAAGGTCGACAATATGAAAAATATGTGAAATTTTTTTAAAAATTATACTAATAGTATATATATTTTAGTTACAGTAACATGGCAAAATATAAGAAATAGTTGGTAATATGAATAAATGCAAGGTTTCATGTACCAAACAATTGAAATAATTAGCGATTTATTGCAAAATAATTTCACATTTGACAGTTTGACGACAATAATGTCCTGAAAATTGTAACACTTATAGTTAAGTTAAAAAATCAACCTTTTCTTTAACAAACATAGTTAAACAAAGACGAAAGGCGATTTTGCCATCTTAAAAGCACCCAGCTGGAAGCATTCGGCATCTTTAGGCCTACCTCTCTTTGGCAATACGGGCGAGACTCGTAGTTGCCAAATGGCAGTTAACTTGTTAGGAAAATTCTGCGCCAATGTAAATATACAAAAGGCATTAATACTGTACGTTATACGTAAGAAATAGTGTTGAAACTTGAAAGGATAATCAAGTAAGGAAAAAATATGGAGGAAATCAGTGTAAAGTGTAAAAACAGCAATTTATCAGCAGGATCAGCTATTACCTATATGTAAAAATAAAAGTGCAGTAATAATGTTATTTTCCAACCATTTTCAGTTTTTTCTTGATATGTTTCCACTTTCCAAAAACCTATATTTAATGACAAAATCTGATCTAATTTTATATAACAAGCAGAGTCTCTTCTCTAGAATGCGGGGCCCATTAAAGCGCGGGGCCCAGGGCACGTGCCTAAGTGCCCTGCCTTTAACATGCCCCTGATTCGAACCACAAGTCCACTGTAGCCCATTTTATGCAAATAACGTTGACTTATTCTTTGTGGGAAACGAGTATGATCTGAAATCTCTACACTAAAAAATCTCACAATGTTCCAACAAACCAGTGTGACATTTCTGTCAAGCTCATTGGTTATAACTAGAGACTGGAATTTGGGAAAATGTATATGCGCATATGCAATTGAATATTTGAGAGGTTAGTGAATATAATTGATGTTGGCATATTTTCCACGATTTACGGAAAACTCTTAACTTGCGCCACCTTATTGCTTGTGCACTAATGCAGTTCGTGTAGAAAATATCTTGAAGATATCCTTTCTGTAGTAAAACAATATTCCAACTAACTGTATACAC
Organism: Bathynomus jamesi; assembly: GCA_023014485.1. Lineage (NCBI taxonomy): Eukaryota > Metazoa > Arthropoda > Malacostraca > Isopoda > Cirolanidae > Bathynomus > Bathynomus jamesi. Next base: position 244,079 of record JAJOZX010004228.1, on the reverse strand, counting down.
AAATGCATATTTACACACAGTATTTAAAAATGAGAGTTTGCGTCAAGAATTTTCATGATACAAGCTCATTCTTCATTTCTACCAGATGCTATAAAAAAAAGTTCGAGACATGGCGCTCTCCGTTGAGTGAGTCACTCCAAGGTGTTCAGAAAGTAGCTGCTTCTTCAAAATCAACTCCAGCTCATGTTGGAAGACAGCTGACAGACAAGATCAAACAAGTTTCCGCAGGAATGCTGCGTATGAAAAAGGATCAGCTGTAGCCCTCCCGCTTGATACATATAAAACTGTCTCTTGCTCTTTACCTCAAATATTGCCCAGTGGCATCAGTTAGCGCTAGTAGCATGGGCGAAAAATGGACGAGTGCAAGAATGTTGCAATACAATTGCAAATATTATCATTGCTGCAAGATGTTGCAAATGGTTATGCAATGAGGGGGGTTGTGCACCATCAATGTTGCAAGGCTTATGCAACAACTTAATGAAGCCAAAGGGGAGAGGGGAGGGAGCTTCGGGGTGAGAAGGGAGGGTGACCTCCCCCCCAAAGGGGCAGCCTTAACCTAAGAGAGGAAGAGAAAGGAGACGGAGGAGATCTTTGGGAGAGAAGGTGGGATATCCTCACCCCCCAAAGGGAAACCTAACCTAAGCCTTAACCTAAGAAGGAGAGAGAGAGAGAGTTCTTTATTCCACCGGAGTCCGACGCATTATGAGCGTCCAGGGTCAAGCAGGTGTTATATAGAGGATCGTGAGTTGCCAGATATCACTTATTTATATATGGAGGGGGTTACCAGATACCACCATTTATTTTAATTGTTCAGGTATACCTTATTAGTGTGAGTTGCTAGATACTACCATTTAATTTTATTTACATGAGTTGCCAAATAATGTTTTTAATTGTTCAGGTATACCTTATTAGGTTGAGTTGCCAGGTTGCGCCATTTATTTTAACTTATTTAGACGAGGTTCCACTTATTTATTTATTTATTAAAGGCAAGACCGACTTTCTCCTTAAAGTTGTTCAGCAAGAGAACTAATTATTTAAACGTTGTTCAACTTAATATTAATAATAAAAGAAATACACTAGACAATTGGTTTAGCAAAAGAAATCATTCCAATAACATAAAACTGTTCCCCAATAAGGAGCAAAAAACAAAAGCCAAGAGTAAATATGGGGAAGGAATTATATGCAGGTATTATATAAAAGATAAATGCAGATTTAAAAGAGGACAATGTATATATGAACATCCCCCAATATGCAATTTCTTCTATAATAATGGTCATTGTAAATTTGGAGACGGATGTAAATTCTACCACCCAGACATTTGCAGAACTTACGCAAAATATGGAACCTGCAAATTCGGGAATAAATGCTACTATCAACATCTCCCGACGGACTCAACGAACAAAGGAAAAAGTTTAAATGACAATAGGAATAAAAATGACAATAGGAAACAATAGGAACACAATAAGCGAACAAGAAAATTTTTTCAACATCTCAGACACCTTACGAATGCTAAATGTCATCCACATGCAGTTGACACAGCTGGAAACCCCCGAGCCAAATCGCTACCGGCAAGAAGCTACCAATACAAGTAGGAGGAAACGGATCTCTTTCGGAGGATCATAGAGCAACGAATCAAGCGATATCGAAGGAAAACGAACATGAAATGCACAAGGGGCAACGAAAAACAGAGAACATAAAAATTGTCCTGGCTAATATTCAAGGAATAAGACCAAACCAATCACTCAATAAGGTTTCGTACCTGAAAGGATTTATGGACGAAACAAGGGCGGACATCGCATGCCTCACAGAAACTCATCTTAAAGATTGCCAAGGAAATTGTGAAAACTGCGAACATTGTATTGATAAGAAAGAGATAAATATAGAGGGCTTCAACTTACTAAGAGCGGATAGAACGACGAGACGGAAAGGTGGCTGTGCTATATATGTACAGGAAGGTCATATGACAGAGACGATAATAAGTAAATCAAAACAGCTATGTGGAACTCCTAGCAGTGAAAATAGAAAAACTAAACTTGATAGTAATAGTCATCTATAGACCTCCAAGCACCCCAACCGAAAATTCTCGGAGGCCATTGATGACATTAGAAAGCCAATAAAGGCCATAAACCCTCCATCCCCCAATATAATGATCTGCGGAGACTTTAACTTCCCATTTATAAAATACAAAAAGGTGAATAGGAATATATATATTCACCAGGACAAGGGGGGCACAAGAGAAGATCAGGAACAAGCAAAAATGTTGATGGCTCTCACAAACGAGTTTATGCTGACACAGGAGATAACAGAAAATACCAGAAAAATAACTGCCTGGATCTGGTATTCACGAATAACACGAACTTGATTGCTGATATAAAAAAACCCCAACCATTATCTCAGACCACAACTTAATCGAGATATCAACAAATATGACGGCAGCATTAGAAGACAATACACATATTGTGGAAAGAAGTAAATTCGGGGCCTTTAACTTAAACTCGAAGACTATAAATTGGGAAGCAATCAGATCGCATATGGCCCAAATAGAATGGAGAACAATTTTCGAAATAAAACAACTGAAGAAATGCTAACAACCTTGGAGGAAAAAACGCTGAGAATTTTAGAAAAATACGTTCCGAAATCACAGCCAAAAGGAAAGAGGAGCTGGCTAGAAAGGCAAAAGAGAAGACTATTCCGCAAAAGAAAGAGAGTGGAGGCGAAGTTAGGAAACTGCGGAGATAATGACAGGAAAACAATAAAAGAAAAACTGGAGGGTATCGATAGGGAAATACAAGCCCTGATTAAGGACCATACAGAGACGGAAGAGGAAAAGGCGGTAGAAGCAATAAAAGAAAATCCAAAATACTTCTATAGCTATGCAAAAAGGAAAACAAAAACGCGCGCCGCTATTGGGCCCTTAAGGACGGGAAATAATGAACTAACCGACGATCCAAAAGAAATATCTGATACACTGAGAGCTCAATATGAATCAGTTTTCAGTACCCCAAAAAGTGACAAAGCGATACCTGACATAAATGCATTCTTTGAAGAGGAACTGCAAGGAGAGTATATAACAGACTTTGAGTTTACACCAGAAGATGTAGCGAGAGCTATAGGACAAATGAAACTACATTCAGCTGCAGGTCCGGACAATTGGAACGCATTATTGATTAAAAACTGTAAAAATGAAATAGCTACACCTTTATACTGGATATGGAGAAGATCCCTAGACACTGGGGAAATACCGAGCATCTTGAAAAGAGCAAACATTGTCCCTATATATAAAGGAGGGGACAGATCTCAAGCAAAGAACTATAGACCAGTGTCATTGACGTCCCACCTCACCAAAGTATTTGAAAGAATAGTTAGAGAGAAAATTTATGATTTCCTGGAGACACGGGAAAGATTCAACGAAAATCAGCATGGATTCCGATCAGGTAGATCATGCCTATCACAACTAATAGAGCACTACAACAATATCCTAGATGCATTGGAAGGCAATGACAACTACGATGTTATATACACAGATTTTGCTAAAGCTTTCGATAAATGTGACCATGGTATAATAGCACATAAAATTAAAGACATGGGAATAACAGGCAAAGTGGGAAAATGGATCTACAACTTCCTTAGTGATCGTCTGCAGGTCGTCAAAATTCAAGGTATATCGTCATCAGAATCGGAAGTACGCAGCTCAGTACCACAAGGACAGTACTGGCCCCACTCCTGTTCATTATCATGCTAACAGACATAGACAGCGGAGTAAACAGCAATAGTATAGTAACATCCTTTGCAGACGATACAAAGATCAGCAGAAAAATCAGCGATGTACATGACGTGGAGGCCTTGCAGAGGGACACGAACAAAATATACAAATGGTCAGAAGACAACAACATGTCATTCAACGCCGAGAAATTTCAGCTCTTGAGATATGGTAGAAAAGAAGAATTTAAACAGACTGCATATTATGCTCCAGATAGACAGGAAATTCAGAGAAGTATGAAAGCGATTGATCTCGGGATAATAATGACAGATGATGCGAAATTCGAAACACAAAATCAGATAGCGATAAATAAAGCAAAAAGAGTCGCCGGACAGGTTCTAAGAACGTTCAAGAGAAGGGACAGGACAGTAATGATTCCCCTGCTAAAAACACTGATTATACCAAAACTTGAATACTGCTCAGTTTTGACGTCCCCCATATAAAAAGGAAGAAACTAATAAACTAGAAGAAACGCAAAGGCATTTCACAGCCAAGATTGATGGCTGCAAAGAACTCAACTACTGGGAAAGACTACGTAAACTAAATCTGTACTCAGTGGAAAGAAGAAGAGAGAGGTACATCATAATCTACATATGGAAAATGATCGAAAAACTGGTACCAAACCTAAAACTAAACCCAATTACCATTCAAACAACACTGGAAAATAGGAAAGGCAGAATGTGTAGTGTTCCCAAATTAAAGGCCCGACAAGGGACCTCCTCAACAGTGAAGGAAAATAGCTTGGTTGTCAAGGGGCCAAGACTTTTCAACCAGCTTCCTAAGGACCTCAGAAACGTAACGGGGGTCAAAGTTGAAGTCTTCAAGAAAAGACTGGATGCCTGGCTCAGGACAGTACCAGATGAGCCGGGCGTGCCTGGCTATGTACGGTGGAGAGCGCAAGAAAGCAACTCGCTCCTCCACCAGGCCAGACCTAGAGGCGGGGCCACCAGCTTGACCTCCGTGTGAAGAGAGACCAACGCACGAAACAACATAAGGTTCATAAGGTTCATAAGGTATTGTCTAAGAATAATATTCATTTCACTTATAACTCGAAAAACATGAAACACTAATTTATTCTAAAACCTTAGAAAGTATACTGTGTTTATTTACTTTTGGCAATTCTTTTTATACACCTATATTTTTTATAAATAAATTTCAGCGAAAATTTTCAGCGAAATGGTTCAAAAACAATGCTACTTGACATCTTGTACTTTAGAACGGTTGCCTTTAGCATATAAAAGCACATGTCAGTACAGTGATTTACTCTGAAGCCAAACTGAAAATGTCTATTTACTTTTGTCATTCCTCTCTCTCTCTCTCTTCTCTCTCTCTCTCTATATATATATATATATATATATATATATATATATATATATATATATATATATAGAGAGAGAGAGAGAGAGAGAGACGAATGACAAAAGTAAATAGACATTTTCATTGTGTCTTCACAATTTCGTACATTTTTTCAATCATTTCGGACAATAATCTGTTTTTCACTCCACCTTATACTACTAAACTGACAATAAACATTTTAAATATTCTATAAGAACAATATTAATTTTACATATAATTCAAAAGGAAGGCATTCGTTAAAACTTTTTATTCGAGGAATGGAAGAAAAAACGGTATATGCTCGGAACAGGTGAATCGTTGAGTGAACGCAAAGGCTGACCGCAAAAGGCCCCTCGACCCACTTTCACTTAGAAAATCAACGATGAAACTACTGCTCACTCCTTCAATTTTGCTCCCTTGCCACTACAGTGTATATATAAATGGAATATATAAATGGAATATATAAATGAAAAAATGGAAAGGTTTATTATTATTATTAATATACATTTTTTTCAAAATTAGCACACATGTACTTTGGAAGTACTCAACAATTGAGTAAAATTACTTTTGCTAGTGAAGGTAAAACTGAATTTAAAATTCTATATATATATAATATATATATATTATATAGAGAGAGAGAGAGAGAGAGAGAGAGAGAGTCGAAAAACTGAAGACACACACGCACACACACACACACACACACACACACAGACACACACACAGAAAGTTTTGTTTATTCTATATGGGTATAATATTCATAGCTTTAATTTTCAGAAGTATATTGGAATTCATTTACCGAGTTTATGATGGCCGTAAGTAGTCACAGCAAAATTTAAAAAAAATATAAATAAAGGAATGAAAAGAAAAAGAAAAATATTTATAATTTCTTTATTATTAATTCCTCCGATAAGATCGTGAAGGGGAAATTTGAAAAAAAGAGAATCAACAATTCATTTTATTAAACTGTAAAACATTCCTTGTGCAGATTTTGGCTGTGAGCCTCTGGTTCGCTCCAGCATGCTGGCACCTGAACCTAACCTAACCTATGATTCAGAACATAGATTCTCTGGACGATAATGGAGAATACATTTAATACACAGATTTCCAAAAGACCTTCTAGAGAGAGAAGAAAAAAATATACAAACGAGGAATATACGCAATAAATTCAGACCATAGATTCTCTTTGTAACTGGTACCTAACCGTGGTGTAAATTACATTAGTAATAATAATAGCTAACTCGGTTTTCCTTCTCACCGAATTGTTCATTTTGACGAGGGTCAAGCTTTTCACTCCACCTTAGACCTTCAGTTTAACATGGAATCCAAACTAAGCTGCAGCACTGGCGAGGTGAAATTACAATGTCATCGCTCGGATTCGATCTCTCAACCAGCACCCAAGCGTCTTAACCACTAGGATACCTAGGGCGCCCATTTATCTACCAACCCAAGCAGACATTCATTTTCATGAGCTAAACACAATTTAATCACACTCCTACGCGAGAATTGGCAAGTAGAAAGTCAAGCCGAATACATTAATCAAAGTTGAGGGTCGAATAGTATGACCGCAAACATATATTCGCAAATATTTGAAACCATCATGACAATTAACACACACACACACACACACACACATATATATATATATATATATATATATATATATATATATATATATATAACCAAATCCACAAGTCAGGAATCTTGGGAAAGCTGAGAATAGTATGACCTCAAAAAATAATAATAATGCACAAAAACATTCTGCTTGTAGAGATCTTCTAGATTTATTTTCTAATGATCTTTGTGTCATCGGATGTTACTGTGCTGTCTCTGGTAACGATCTATGTCAGGATTATGAAGAGTAGCGGCGCTAATTTTGTTTCCTGTGGTACTGAGCTGAGCGGCTTTGATGAAGATATTCCTATAACGACTTGCAACCGATCAAGTTGTCCATCTCCCTATCCGAACTGGGAAAAACTGAGGATCAAATAGTATGACCGCAAAAAATAATACTGTAAAATATTGTCGTGATAGAGATGGTTGATCAATGTTGCGAGGGATATTGCATAAAGGGGTGGGTTCTAAAATGGGAAAACCGAGAAAAGTATGGACGCAAATGCAAATATTGTCGTGGTAGAGACTTCAAGTGGCAATACACGATGTGAGCATTAAATCTACGGAGAGAATATAAAGACACCATTAGTCGACCAATCAGGACGTCCAAAGCGTGAACCCATAATATAGGTGTTACGATTGGTGCTCAATTTTATCATAGCCCCGCCCAGTTACATTGACAACCAATCATTAAACTTACGAACCGCCTCTTAGTCTTTTGGGGTGGTGCTTGGGGATCATGCGTATAAAAGGAAATATTTTTAGCTGGGAGTCACAGTAGTTATTTTCACCAGTGAATAAACATTTCCTCCGCCATGAATCAAGAACTTTACAGTTTACCGGATTTATATCAAGATGGTGACATTGTAGCGTTGTCCACAATTAATCTTTTTAACGCAGCTGATCGGGATGGATTATTTCCAACGCAAAACGTTGATGATATTTGCAATGACGCTCCTTACGATCCAACGCAAGGGACTGCCGTAGAAATGTAAGTGCATGTAATTTTATTTTTGTAGCCAATTATTCGCAAACTTATTTAATGTGCATGTCAGAAAGAGCACTGTTCTGGATTATTTCATCATATATATGGAGGGTTGTAGTAATTCATCTCATCCCATTAAAAATACTTCATTTAGGTAACCGCAATTATAGACTAGTTTGCAATTATGCTAAAATCCTGTTTTGATTCATTGAAATTTTTTATGGCATTCTTTTGCATGTTTTAAATAATTTTATAAATTCAATTGTTTTTCGGAATTATCTCTTAAAGGAACTTCTTTGAGCTGTTCAAAGATATCTTCACATTGTAATACTCTTACTATATGTATACTCTGTATATGTTTTGGATTTTTATTAAAAAAGATTCAGTAGGAACTAATGAATTATTCTTTCTCATTTAAGGTCCGATGAGGATTTGACACGTGTTATACAATCTTTTCGTTTTGAAGAAATCCATGTCGTGGACCTGAATACGGAGATAGAAGTTTACCGAGCAGTCAACCCATCGATTGTCACATCATTAACGAAATAATGTAAGTGTTTTTTGTTTCTATCTTTTTATTTTTGGTCGGGGGAAGAAGACAATGTATTTTCATCACTTTACTAAATGAAAGAAATCATGTTTTTAGTATAATAACCATCTTAAACTACAGAATATACAAACTAACATTATTGGTTACAAATATATATATATACACACGAACAAAACATCATACTATAGAACGAGTATGCACAATCGGAAAACGGCTTTTTATCTGTCTGCATACCATTTCGTCATTTCGTTGAGTGTGACACGGGTCGAATAATTTCAAAAAAATTATAAATTCTTTACCACGTGACATATGCATGAGAAATGAAAGGCAGTACATCCAGCACGTATTACTAAAATATCCTTGAAGCCGGAAGGGGTTCCATACAACTTCGGGGATATGCAACTGATCGAGAAATTTTACAATAACAGGGTCACTCCAGGGTTGAGACCCGAGTGAATCAAAATAGTACAGGCGGTCGCTAATTTTAAAATAGATTGCAAATCAATGAATCCCTTCATTACCAATGACATCTGTGTTCACAATAAGACTACCGCAATCTCGCGTAGTTGGCAAATTCAATGTTTCATTCTTCGCAAACACACCGATAAATTTGGAACGTGTGATTCGTTCACTATTCATTACTCTCTGAAGTGTATTCGCATCCATTTTAAAAGTCAGTGATAACGCCCCTAAATCTGTCTACTTCTATTAGGGCTTGTGACTTGAGGTATACTAGTACACTAATAGGCGCGTCTATAGGCTTGGCGAATTCCAATCTGACTGAGATGTTTCCACTCTGTTGTGGACTTAAGTGTGTATTTACTAGCAGATAAGTCAGGTGTGATGTCAAACGGATAAAGGTTAAATTGATCAATGAATTCTTTCTGCGTTACCCCATTCCCGAGCTCATCACAATCACCTGCAATATGGGCCAGATTACTATATGCTCTCGCGCAAAGCGGTAACACAGCGTCTGATGAATATCCGTATCCAATCCGCCCAACGCAATGCCATTAACGTATAGTTATATTTTTAAGGCCGAAATTCTCGAATTTAAAGGCACTCTTTTTATATTTTCCATTCACCGAAGCATGGTTCCTGCATTCCAATTAATATCCTTTTAGGTAGATTTCCCAGGGCGATGTTTTCTATCTGTTTCGATGCCAACCCTGCTGGCACCGTGTATAGTTTGATTGTACTCTGTTAATTGGGTATTTTACTGTGGCGTGTAGTAAATTTTTCTCAATTTCTATTTGTTTTGGTGAACTTAATTTCACTCGCCGTACGCGGAGGTATGTCTCCATAATGTGAACCACAACGGGTTTTGCTCCCTCTTCTTGATCAGCATCCAGATTTAAACAGATCTCAGGATTCGTGCGGGTGAGCTTTATTTTCATATCCACCCCATTCACAAGCAACTTCTCCTGGAATGTGAATCTGTATGCAGGCGTCCAAAACACTCGTATATCTTTTTAGAATTTTTAAATTTGTCCTTTATACTACTTTCGTCTTTAGCTTGATAATATCCCTCGGCACTTAAAAAGGTATCCTTCGCTTCTTTGGAAAAGTTGAGGACATTTTCCAGATAGGCTCGTAGGTGATAGTACCCCGTGCCTGCCGATATGTTGACCTGATTTAAATATACGTCACACTGGTTGAATGAGTGCAGAAAGTTTGTTTCAGGGTATACAGCATATTTGTCATCACAGTCCGTTCCATCAGAATGGGCTATACGTAGTTTAGCGTACATGTGCACACAGCTTGGGTCAAAAAAGTAAGGGCCTGAGCTGGGTATCACGAATTCTATAGGGGCACTCGGGGAACTAATTGTGTTTAAAGGGTTAATTGTAATAAAGTCACTGTGTTCAATAGAAACTTGAGTTGGGGCATGTCAAAGAGGGACAGCTCCGATTTACAACATTGTGAACTACACGGATGGATGAAGCGTGCCATGACGAGTTAGAAATAGTGCCTCCTCTCTCGACAAGTAGTAAACAAACTATGATTCATGAGATCAATGTCCTTAACTTATATCAGTCAAAAAAATGGTCAACCATAGGTTTCATTCGCTTAGAACACTTCTTTTTTTGATATCCTTTTACGTTTAATGCCACGTGATGGTAATCCCTTCTTCCGGACAGTCCTCTTCTTCTTCCCACCACCACGCATTTTTCTCTTTGCATCTTTGACGATTTCGTCCCGTGTACGCTTTAAGTGTTTTTTTAGAGCTTCTTTAGATTTAGCCCCAACCAATATGTCTTCTGCAGTGTTAAGACCTGATTGTAGCGCTTTCCTTCCGAGGTATCTGGCACCCTTCTTCAGCAAAGGAACAGCCGTACGTAGTATGGTAGAAAAAATGGATCCAAGTCCACTACCACGCTGGTATCTCATACCTCGATAGACTGTGAAAGGCTTTCTGTCCATTATAACGCAGTGCGTCGAAAGTGCAGCTTCACTGTTAAGCTCCCGTTACCGTTCTTATATATATTGAGATATTGGTTATTAGATTAGCTGCGACATTCACATAATGGGGCCTGTCATATGTAATACTCAAACGCCTTCCTCTTTGGTTGGGAATGTGAGCAATGCGCAGCAGGCGTGTCTGGGTATCCCCAACAAACTGGTGCTCCACTATATTGCTGTAAATATAGAACATGTTTGGGGATTTATAGCCCTCAACCATTTTCTCCAATTTCAACTGATACATTAGGCTGGACAAGTCGTGTTGTGCCTCGTGAACTGTATCTCTTTGAATGACTGATCGATATCGTCCATCAGTCATAATTTTGAACACTCTTTGGTCTTTAATATTTCGGTTAGCCTACGATTTTAGCGCCACAGTGCATGCATGGTAATCATTGTTTACGATTTCGTATACTAAATCGGCCGTAAGATTTGAGCTTTTTAAACTTACGTTTAAGTCTCTCACAACATCCTCGGCCTCACCATAGTGACCCAGTCCTAGTGTTACTTCTGTATTGTAATACCGTGCATCCTCAGTCAGGGCTGTACGCATGGTTTCATCCCGAGTTACTCCGGCTTTTTCACACTCATTACAGTCTCTATGAATCGTAAAAACGGGTTCTTTATAATAATACTTAAAAAAGGGGTCACTGAATTTCGCATATACCCACCTCATACGTATCACGACCCAATTCAATGGGTCCGTGGAGATCTGTTACAAAGTTGGCTAGTGTGTTGTTAGGGTGTACAGACAGGGACGAGGAGGACGGGAGTGTGACGTAGAAATGGTTAGGTGCCATGTTGCATACTATTTAAGCATCAGCTTTTATATAGGTGTTGAAGCTTTCTGGGTATCCTAGCCATTTCACCAGGTACATTTTTCTCTTTCCTGAACCTTTGCTTCCTAAAATTTTCTCAATTTTAAACACATTTTTTCCTAAATTAAATGCCACTTTCTGTAACTCCTCGCGGTAAAAGCCTCCTGCGATTTCTTCCCCATTCAAATCTTCAACGTAATACATCATTATCTCACCTTTAAGTCTCATAGCCCTAACTTTAAAAATCTCACGTGTCCATCCTTGCTCAAATCCCTTCGCGAATTTATTTCCCGAACGCGATAGCCTTACATAATCATTGATTTTGAAACGCGCAGTGTGCTGGTGGTGGTGTTCCATCTCTTCTCACCTCTGGGCGCGTACCTCTTTCTAAAAACTCGTTAGGTGTTGTCCCATTCGTGCGATGGTGTGAGCGGTTGTAGGATGAGGCCAATGATTCCAAAATGTCTAGAAATCTGTGTGTTTTTATGTGTAAAATAGCGGTGCATGCGTTCCTTTATGGTACGTTGAACTCTTTCAGCTAAAGAAGCCTTATGTATAGAATTGGTAGTGTAATAGCTGATATTAAACTCTGTCAACATGGTCTGAAAAGCACGGCCTATAAAGTCCTTCCCCATATCCGTACAAAAATAGCCAGGAACCCTGTTTTCTTTAACATCAGCGTTTTGGTGGCTTTAGCAACTGTTTCAGGTGATTTATTTTTCAGAGGAATTAGCCACAGATATCTAGAGAATACATCTATTATGAATAGAATGTAGCGGTAACCATCGTTATACACAGAATATCTTTGCATGTCTGTTAAATCTGCTTGCCAAATAGAGTCAATCGAAGCAGCTGTTGTCTTGGCTGTTTTAAACCTTTTTCTCACAGGCTTATGAAGTGTATAAGCGTCCTGCTCCCGCAAAAACTCTCAACATCTTTTTTCCTACTCCGTAAACACTTCTGTACAGTCTATCTACGCCTCCGTAGGAGGCTGGGTTAGAAATGTCATAATAACGTCTTCTTAGCCATATTTTAGAGGCACGTGGGTAGGGTTGACCGTTGTTTAACCTCTTCTTTCTCCTCTTCAGAGTGTTACCGCCGGGGGTGATGGCGTCTTCAATTGTGTCACGTGCGAGCATGTTCCAAGTCTTTTAACCTGTTCAGATTTCCTATCATTGTTTTGGGGACATTTATTTGTTGTAGTCTTGCTTTAATATGCTTCCATCCTGATGGTGAGGGCCTATCCCACTTTCTCACCAGATCATGGACGATGTCTACGATATTCGATCCCTGTACCTTTGCTCCTTCCACAATGATCTCACCTGTATCGGTCCTGTATGTGGGGTCCTCATTCAATAGATTATAAAGACTTAAACCTTTATTCCTCAATGTATGTGGGAGGGTGCTTTTTAATACATGCTCGATATGTTGTGTGGCCGACCCATTAATCTTTGGTTGGTCAGCTCTATCGTCGGACACAGGTCCTATGTCACCATGTCCATCGTTCCCCGTGCTGTGCCTAATAACCACGGGAATCTCTGTCGGGTTCTTATAATTTTCGTACTCGTGAAGAAATTTCTGCAGAGCTTCTTGGTATAAGATTCTTTTCTCATCAGGTGTTTTTTCACTGTTTAATAGGGCTAGCAATTCGCTTTCCATTCTTTTAAGCCTGCTTTTACGGGGATCTAGATCCGTGTCTGGATTCTTTGAACTTTGCAGTGAAGCATACACCTCGTGTGGAATCACTACCACTTTCTTCATTATATTAATCTAGTCAGTAAAGGACCCAAAACTGAAAATAAGATGGGGAGGAATGACCCTCCTCTTTGTACAATAATTCGTTTTTTCTTCCCTACAGTTTGACTTTTACGAGCGAGTGCACGTATTATGTTCTTGTAACGGCGTAGGCGAGCCTTCTGAGGTGGTTTCATTGATACATTGCAATTTATAACGTTAAGACAGATTTCACAGATGCATTTTAAAAAGTCAGAGTCGATATTTTTAGCAAACATCTGCTGCATTGCCCGGGGCAGTCGATGATAGATTTTTATTAATTCATGGTATTTCTTTAGCCTCTTTGTCATTCTGGAATATACACCGTTTCAGGCTCGTTTGGAAATATATTCATTCTTAGAAGCACCCTAAACGTGTTTCGCGGATGAAGGTCGCAAAGCAAATATCCGTAACGCGTGCTTGTAGAGTCTTTATAAACTTCCAAAAACTCCTTACGCTGATTCGGGAACATTTGATTGGCTAATACCCCAATTTGTGATACATCTCTACGTTGCGCGAATAAGACTAGATATTGTGTATTTAACGACACATCGCGCATGTATCTATTTTTGAAAAATAGATTCTGATTGATGAAGAACACGCTTATGTTAAGATGGTGGGAGAATACTGTAAATGTCAGCAAACGTTTTATCCATCTCTAACATGAGATCGTCAATTACAATTACTGTATGTTCATTTCCTTTTAACGAATTAACGTCATATACACTTTGTGGAACAAAATATCATCTTGGCACTCGTTGAACACTGATTGATACGTCGAGTAGCAACATTTAACTTTATGCACAAATTTTGAGAACATCTCTCCCTTTTCCTTAATGATTTTAAGCATAAACACAGTTTTACCACATCCTGTAGGGCCAGATATAATGCATGTGGATGGGCTCGTGAACCTGAATTTTTCTACAGAATCCATTTCTAACACGTCACACTCCTAAGTGTGTCATTTACAAAATATAATAAATATTTAAGTGTTGACCCTTATATTCTACATTCTTGCTTTTCTCTTCGCCCACAGAACCGTGAATGACGATGAGGTACAGCACCCCATCATCGATATTACAGATGACCCCGTTGACCGTGCAGCTACAGAACCCTTCCCCGCCGACGAATCCTCACCAGCGATACCTGTAGGACGCGCCAGTTCAAAGCGGAGGCATGATGAAAAGCCCACCACGTCAGGTATAAAGCGCGCCAGGATTGCGCCGGTTGTTAGGCCACCAGACGTGTATTCTTCCGCGTAAACAGAAAATAGCAATTTCTACCTTTAATATTGCGTGTTCAACGCATTGAATCGTGCGAAGGAGCACAAATACTCTACAAATACTCTACGGCTATTCTGGCGAGAGCATTGTAGGATTTCGTAGTACTAGTGATGTATTGAACTATGTTGTAGGATTACACTTTATAAAAGCTTACATATACCGTGAAGTAGAAGAACCCAACACGTGCAGAAGAGAAACAACGGATATGGATAGTGAGTCTTGGATAGTGATATGGATAGTGAAGCCTATATTAGACGCACGTGTTACGGATATGCTTTATTTTGATACGGTTCTTGAATACGCATACACCGCTCTGCTCATTGGATTTACCAAGTGTAGGACTGAACAAGGTGAGAATGGTCTAGAGCTGGATGCTTATTTAAAAAGTTTAGACTCTTTGAAATATCTTGAACTTTGGTACAAAGCACTTGAATGGTACAGGGCTGAGCTCACCTACACCGTTCACCCTGAAGAACTATTTCTTTATATAATGAGTAGCTGTCGTAACGACTTAGAAGATTATTTAAACTGCCGCTATGCAGTGTGAAGAAGAGTTCACGATTGAAAAGCTCGGTCGGTAGAAATAAACCCTCGATTGGAAAGGAGTGTTTATAAACTTGTATTTAAAATGATGTTGTGGCTAACGATGAACTCTTTGTGCGTGCTTTTGATTATATTCTAGCCGTATTTAAAGGTAACTTGCCAACCGGATGTAAAGTGGGCACAAAAATAGTACTGAACGATAACTTGAGCGGTGAAATAATATTAAGCCGCGTTTACTGCTTAGTGCAAAGCAATAATGATGTGATTGTAGAGTCGACTACGTGTGAGTTTAGTGTTTTGCGCAGTAGAACAAAGTGAATGTATTTATTTTCAATATATTTAATTATTTAACATAATTATATTATATATATATATATATATATATATATATATATATATATATATATACAGTGGTGTAGTGCTGTGGGAACGCGTGGGAACGGCGTTCCCTTACTTTTTTTGGTAGACGGAACGGCGTTCCCTCATTATTTCAAGTAAATCCGAACTTACAAATCTCTAACGTCATGAAATTTTAATTCCCACCCCTAGAAGAAATATGAGAAAGAATCATTAACTGTTTAGTGTTTTGCGCAGTAGAACAAAGTGAATGTATTTATTTTCAATATATTTAATTATTTAACATAATTATGTGTGTGTGTGTATATATATATACAGTGGTGTAGTGCTGTGGGAACGCGTGGGAACGGCGTTCCCTTACTTTTTTTGGTAGACGGAACGGCGTTCCCTCACTATTTCAAGTAAATCCGAACTTACAAATCTCTAACGTCATGAAATTTTAATTCCCACCCCTAGAAGAAATATGAGAAAGAATCATTAACTGTTTCATTTCTTTTAGCTTCGACTGAGGCAATGCTAGCCTATAAAGATCTGATGAAACAGTCACCACGGCGTACCAGTTGTTAACTTTTTTTAGTTAATCATTCCAGTTGTTAGCTATTTTTATTGATCGTACTGGATGTCGTATATCTAATGACACTGGAAATACTGCATCTTCAACCTTGGAATATATCCTAATATCCAGTGCATATGACCTCAAAATATCCCTGAAATTGGTCAGATTTCAAAAGATTTCCCAGGGGGCTTACAGTGCCCCCGGACCCCCAGCTGTATGGGCTCGCCGCGCTCGCCATTTTCTCCCCCGCATCTGAGTAACACTCAAAATGCGTTCCCTCACTTCTGTATTTAGCACTACACCACTGTATATATATATATATATATATATATATATATATATATATATCCTGTACTGCTATATTGATGGCTATACGTTTCGTATTTCTTATTTTTTATTTTTTCGATTTTGTGCAGTAAAAGATAAATTGTATGTATTTATTTTCAATATATTTAATTATTTAATATAATTGTGTGTGTATATATTCTCCTGTACTGTTATATTGATGGTTATATTTTTTATTTTTTTGTTATATACATATTTCTCGTTCATATTTCTTATACTATTATTATTTTTAAATTTTTTTTTATCATTCCATCGTATGATTGTATATTTTCTATATATTTCTGGTTCCAATATTTCGTTTAAATAAACAGAATGATGTAATGGTGTTTTATTTAATTCTTTTGGTTGTAAACGATATTTAATTATACCAAATGGCTGGTTACGCCTTCTAAACCGAATGACGGACTTCTAAGCCAACCGTCAAGAATATATGCTTTAGTTAAATAAATAGCGCTATCTGGCAACTCAACCTGAACAAGCCATTTACGCCTTCTAAGCCAACTGACGGATTTCTAAGCCAACCGTCAAGAATATAT
The DNA here is from genome assembly GCA_023014485.1 of Bathynomus jamesi. NCBI lineage: Eukaryota > Metazoa > Arthropoda > Malacostraca > Isopoda > Cirolanidae > Bathynomus > Bathynomus jamesi. The sequence goes on along the minus strand of JAJOZX010004228.1, from coordinate 227,164 downwards.
GCGTTAGTTAAATAAATAGCACAATCTGGCAACTCAACCTGTACAAGCCATTTATGCCTTCTAAGCCAACTGGCGGATTTACACCTAATAAGACAGCGGGCGCTCAGATGAAGTCTTAATATGCGCTTGACTCCTGCCAGGTGAACACCTCTCTTCCTCTCTCTCCTCCTCTCTTTCTCTTGGGGGATAACTCCGCCTCCAAGTTGCATAACTCCTTGTTGCACTTGCACCATTCCCCCTTCCCCTTCATTGCATAACCCCTTTGCAACATCAGTCAATATTTGCAATTGCATTGCAGCATTCTTGCACTCGTCCATTTTTAGCCCATACTACTAGCGCTGAACGATCGTTCTCAGTCTACAAGTTGATAATCTCTTACGAGCGACACAACCTGGACGACTTTCTTAGGAGATCTGAAACCTTTCAAAGACTGAAACCCTGCCTTGCCTTCCTTGTGAATCCATTTATGGTCGCCTTAATTAACGATGGTTGTCCTATTCTCAAGCACATTATAGCGGATCCATATACTGTTGAAGTGGAACTTGTGGAACTCCAGAAGGAAGGTCTGAAGATGGTGAATAAATCAAATCCTGTGGAGCTCTGGAAGAAATTATCACGATCGATGTATCTTCAACTGAAGAAGACTAGTGCGCAACTCATTTCTTTATGCGGCACAACGTACTGCTGCAAGACGTTTGTTGGTCTATACTGAAGTTCGTGAAATAGAACCCACAAGCAGCAACTAGTGGTGCTATTGTGAATAGGATGTGAATAATTATATAATTAGAATTTTGGCCTCTTGGCCATATAAATGTGATTCGTAGTGTTACAAAGTCTGGCTACCCATACAGTATAGTAGAATACATATGTTCTTTTCTACAGAAAGTGATCCTGTCACTTTTGAGTATTTAAAGTATAATACAACCCTTCCATATTTCTGAGAATGAATGCATGATTATCGATTTTTATCGAAACAATACAAATATTCTTCAAAACAGGAACTCTTCCTAAGTTCTAATTTATACATGAAATAGTTTATACTGTACACGATACTGTTGTTTAACCTAATTCATTTTTATTTATATCTATCCATCTATTCTGATTTGTTTGTGGTCTGTCATTTGTCATTGTTCTTATGCGTGCGTTTGTCATTAGTTTACATTGCAGACACTGTTGGTGCCGTGGGTCGGGTCAGTTCAGAGGCACGAGTCCTCAGGAGCAAGATGCACCGCAAGTTTGTTTCTTCCTCGAGGCAACACTAATGCACCCGTTCTAATAACACACATACATTCGTGTCACCTCAGGCTTGTCCTACACAAATTGAACTAATAAACCAATTCTGTTTATACATATTGTTTGAATGAGTGAAATGATATTGCGTTTACTTCCGTATGATGTTGAAATAAATAAGAAATAAAAATATGCATAGCACAAAATACATCTATTTATATAAATTATTACATATAAGTTGAAATTTATCCAGTGTATGAATGACAATAAAAAGTTCGAGAAAATTAATCCCCAGCTAAAATAAAACAGGTTTAAAATCTCAGAACGGATTGGAAGATACAAAACTGTGCTCCGAAAGATATATATATATATATATATATATATATATATATATATATATATATATATATATATATATACAAGCAGAGCATTCGGCTCCCTGCCCTACGGGCGGGGCTTGTGCTTCGCAAATTTGCCTACGGCGAGGGCACGTTAGGGTTACCCCTTTGGGGGAAGGTCATTCTCCCTCTCCTCCCACTCACCCCCTTTATGCAACTTGGGGGCTAACCCCCCTCTTGTTGCATAACCCTCTCTCCGATGCTCTCACACGTTTAGACCAGCGTCCAACTGTGCTTCGATCAACAACAGTATCTCCGTAAACGTTTTGTAGACGTTTGTGAATATTTCCAACTGTTTCCTTCTCTGCGGTTAAGAACTCGATAACAGCTCTCTGTTTACGACGCACATCACTGTCAGACGCCATTTTCGAAACTGCGTTAACCATCGGTTTTATACAAGGGCGTTTAAAAATCGGTTTTATACAAGGAGGGGAGGTTCAAACTGGAAAAATCCGGTTATGTGAAGCGCAGAAAGTTCGGATCAATGAAAGAAAGCCACCCCCAAAAGTTTCTAGTAAACAATGCCACCCCCGAATTGTGTCAATGAAAGAAAGCCACCCCCGACCAGTTTGGGGGTGGCTTTCTTTAATTGATCTGAAAGTTCAAACTTACGGCCCAAAAGACATTTCAGCCCCCATGTCCTATTATTTAGCTAAGAAAAAAGGATAGGGCAAAATATATTGAGTGCCCTAGTATAGGCCTATATATATATATATATATATATATATATATATATATGAACCCCTCTCCCCCCTAAAAAAATTATTAGAAGAAAAGTAATTATGATTAAAAAAAGTATTTTCCAACATTTCTATATGGTTAAAAATTATTTAAAAAAAATTCATATATATATATTATATACAGGTCGTCCGATAAGTGAGTGGCGATTCTATGTCAGTTAGCATAGTGTACTAATATCTTTGATATCTAATAAATGTCTATGCTTTTTTCAATTAAGCAAGCTTCACATGAAATCCAAATTTTTAATTTTGCAGTAATTCATGTTTATTTCTGTTTGTTCTGGTTTTTCATTGTTTTATTTTTATTATTTCTAATTTTTATTATCCTTTATCTTTTATTTATAAATTGTTCCCGAATCGCCACTCACTTATCGGACGACCTGTAGTGTATATATATATATATATATATATATATATATATATATATATATATATAAAACCTTGTTGTTAATCTTGTTTGGATTCCGTGCGTCGGTCTTTCTTCACACGAAGGTCAAGCTGGTGGCCCCTCCTCTAGTCCTCTCTTGGTGGAGGAGCGAGTTGCTCTCTTGCGCTTTCCACCGTACATAGCCAGGTACACCCGGCTCATCTGGTACCGTCCTCAGCCAGGCATCTAGTCTTCTCAACTTTGATCCCTGTAATGTTTCTGAGGTCCTTTGGAAGCTGGTTGAAAATTCTTGGCCCCCTGACAACCAAGCAACCACGCTATTTTTTTTCAGAGTTGAGGAGGTCCCTTGTCGGGCCTTTAATTTGGGAACCCTACACATCCTGCCTTTCCCATTTTCCAGTGTTGTTTGAATGGTACAGTGGACCCCCACTTACCGATTGGTTCGTCTTACGATTAAATCGTGTTACGATCAAGCCTCATTGAGAATATATTGCCCGTGTAACGATTAATTTCCGTGTAACGATTTTTGAACGATCGCGCCAAATTCACGATGGAAGGATATTCTCCTTCCAAACAATAATTTTCTCCTCCAACCCCACGACTACCACCATCGATTTTCATCCATGTTACACTCCACCAACCTAAGGTAAATAATTTTTTGATTTATTTCTTTATTTAATTATGTTTATTTAATTATTTTTATTATTTATTTACAGCAAAATAAGTTATAATACATTTTTTGTGTTAAAATATCATGTATTGTTAAAATATCCTTTTAAACATGGAAAATTAGTGTTTTTAAGTCTTATGCAAGAGTGTATTTTCGAAATTTTGCACCAATTAGGCCATTTACATGTTATAATGGGTTCGTGTAACGATTTTTTCGTGTACCGATGGTTTATTTTGCACCAATTACGATCGTTAAACGGGATTTAAATTGGTTTTAGTTGTAGGTTTAGTACCAGTTTTTCGATCATTTTCCATATGCAGATTATGGTGTACCTCTCTCTTCTTCTTTCTAGGGAGTACAGATTTAGTTTATGTAGTCTTTCCCAGTAGTCGAGTTCTTTGCAGCCATCAATCTTGGCTGTGAAATGGCTCTACGTTTCTTCTAGTTTATTAATTTCTTCCTTTTTATATGGGGACGTCAAAACTGAGAGGTATTCAAGTTTTGGTATGGTCAGTGTTCTCAGCAGGGGAATCATTACTGTCTTGTCCCTCCTTTTGAACGTTCTTAGTACCTGTCCCGCGATTCTTTTTGCTTTGTTTATTGCTATCTGATTTTGTGTCTCGAATTTGGCACCATCGGTCATTATTACCCCCCAAGTCGACCGCTTTCGTGCTTCTCTGAATTTCCTGTCTATCTGGAGCATAATATGTAGTCTAAGTTCCTCATTTCTTCCATAATATGCAGTCAGTCTGTTTAAGTTCCTCATTTCTACCATAATATGTAGTCTGTTTAAGTTCCTCATTTCTTCCATAATATGTAGTCTGTTTAAGTGCCTCATTTCTACCATAATATGCAGTCTGTTTAAGTTCCTCATTTCTACCATATCTCAAGAGCTGAAATTTCTCGATGTTAAGTGTCATATTGTTGTCTTCTGACCATTTGTATATTTTGTTTGTGTCCCTCTGCAAGGCCTTCACTTCGTTTGCATCGCTGATTTTTCTGCTGATCTTCGTATCGTCCGCAAATGATGTTACTATACTGTTGCTGTTTACTCCACTGTCTATAATATATATATATATATATATATATGTTTTTATTACGAAGGTATACAGTCATTTTTCTGAGGGACATGTTGTAAATGATTATATTATATTGTGTAACTTCATTCCAACTTTTATGTAAAGTATACATACGGTTGTCTACACGAGATGAATCTTAAATTTTCGTATCACTTCCAGAATATACAATCACCTCTCACGCATGCGTAATGTAATATATGGGTTGAAGACACGTAGTTTTTTAGAACGATGCAGAGATAAACTACTAAGTAGTTCGGCTGCTCCCTTCTTTTGAAGATATTGCAGAAATAAGTTCATGAAGGAGATTATATAGAATGAGTGCGCACAAATAACCAGGATATACGAGATGTGCGCAAAACTCTTCAAGAGCAAGATGTTTCTAACCTCGCGTTTCTTACTGAATTGATTTTAAACAAATGCGTATGATTTCTTTGTTATTTGTATACATTCAACAAACCTTAAATAAATTTTCTCTGTAGAGAAACGAAATAAGAAACTCCTTTATGTTCCTATAAATCAATGGGCGCATGACCCAGCATTTTATAATGAGCATGAACCCCATTAGCAACCGTCATTCATTCGTCTTGTAACTGCAAGATGAAAATACAACAAATGAGGATAATCACTTGTTTTAGTGTATATGTCTTTGTTGTTTAAATTTTGTGTTATTTATTATTAAATATCGATATTAGAATAAGTTCATGTTAATAGGTTGTTGCTGTTAATTGCACGATGATGATGATGATGATGATGATGATCTACAGATCTACAGAAGCTAAGGCTAACAAAGACCCTAAGATCCACTCTAAGGCTAGCCCGAGAGAAAGGAAAGAGTAGGGGGTTAAGAGAAGAGAAGAGAATAAGGGGTTAAGTAAGGAGCAACACCTATCACTCGTGGGTTAACATTCATTCAGAAAAAGAGGAAAAGTGTCTCACCATCATCATCCGCCGGCCACTGCCGACAAGTCAGAAAATAGTCGGAGAGAATAGGAGAGGGGTGAAAGATGAAAAGAAGTAAAATAAGAACGCTTACAAACCATGCAAACACAGTCTTAACTCACTGTCATACCATGCAAACTACAAACATGCAAGAAAAGAGTTAGAGACATGCAAAGTAAGGAGGATAAGAAAAAAAAAAAAAAGTAGGTAAAGTTAAACAAAAAGTGGGTTAGTTTACGGTATGAGCTACATCTACATTCGTGTTAGTCTAATTTTTTTTTTTTTTTTTTTTTTTTTTTTTTAATAATTTTATTGCTGGCATCACACGCTGGCATGTCACAAGCTGGCATTCATCGTCAACAGACTCATCCCCGAGCACCACCACCAGAGCTTCTGTTACTAACTTTGTTGTTATTTAAATTAAACAACGTTAATACCTTTAAAATGTCTGTCAAGACGGTTCTCAAACATATTAACGCTGGTAGAATGAACGACTGACGCGGGAAGATTATTCCATTTATCAATTACTTTAAACATAAAGAAGTTTTTAGCGATATTAGTAATGAAACGTCTGCCACGCAACTTGAATCCGTTATTGCGAGTATTACTATTATCGAAAGTGAACAATTTGTCAAAATTCACGTTATCGATGTTATTAACGATTTTAAAAACTTCAATAAGCTCCCCCCTTAATCTCCTAGTTTCGAGTGAATACAAGGCTAACACTTTAATCCTATCTTCATAAGGCTTGTTGCGCAATGACGGAATAAGTTTCGTGGCACGACGCTGAACCCTTTCTAACCTATCAATATCCTCACGCAAGTACGGGCACCAAAACTGAACTGCATATTCTAAATGAGGCCTGACTAGGGACTTGTAAAGGGGCAATATGATATCCTTCGACTTAAATTCGAAATTACGCGCTATGAAGCCTAACATCCTATTCGCTTTTGCGCAAGACTCCAGGCACTGGTTCCTAACCTTTAAATCTTTAGTTACGCGTACGCCTAAATCTACTTCCTCGTCAACGCTCGCTAACTCCCTATCATCCATCGTGTACGCGTAATTATTGTTGCGAGAACCTATATGCAAAACTTTACATTTATCTACGTTAAATTGCATCTGCCACTTATCCGTCCACTCCATAATCCTATTTACATCGTCTTGGATCCTATTTCTATCGTCCTCGTTAACAACCTTACCGCCTATTTTAGTATCGTCCGCGAATTTTGAAACGTTACTAGTCAATCCTACATCTATGTCGTTAATGTAAATTACGAATAACAATGGGCCTAACATGAACCCTGTGGGACACCGCTACCTACATCTAACCACCCCGATTCACTACCATTAACTACGACCCTCTGTCTCCTAGCACGAAGCCATTCTTCTAACCAGTTAGCTACCTGACCGCGTATACCGTGCGCTTTAACCTTCGCAATTAGTCTCCTATGATGATGATGATGATGATGATAATGATCTACAGATCTACAGAAGCTAAGGCTAACAAAGACCCTAAGATCCATGCTAAGGTTAGCCCGAGAGAAAGGAAAGAGTAGTGGGTTAAGAGAAGAGATTAAGGGGTTAAGTAGCAACACCTATCACTCATGAGTTAACATTCATTCAGAAAAAGAGGAAAAAGACTCACCATCATCATCCGCCGGCCACTGCCGACAAGTCGGAAAAATAGTCGAAGAGAATAGGAGAGGGGGTGAAAGATGAAAAGAAGTAAAATAAGAACAATTACAAACCATGCAAACACATTCTTAACTCACTGTCATACCATGCAAACTACAGACATGCAAGTAAAGGGAGTTACAGACATGCAAGTAAGGAGAGGACAAGGAAAAAAAAAAAAAAAGTAGGTAAAGTTGAACAAAAAGTGGGTTAGTTTACACTACAAGCTACATCTACGTTCGAGTTAGTCTAATTTTTTTTTATAATAATTTTTTTGCTGGTATATCACAAGCTGGCATTAATCGTCAACAGACTCATCCTCAACCACCACCCCCAGAGCTCCTGTTGCTAATTGTTTTTTTTTTAATTTTAAACAACGTTAATATTTTTAAAATGTCTATCTAGACGGTTTTTGAACACATTAACGCTGGTAGAGTTCACGACGGGTGCGGGAAGATTATTCCATTTATCAATTACTTTAAACGTAAAGAAGTTTTTAGCGATATTAGTAATGAAACGTCATCATGATGATGATCATGATGATGTTGTGGGTTGCTTAATTTCCATCGTAACGGCAAAGGTTACGCGACGGAGTGGACCGACAGCCTCACGTGGGATTTCAACTATCTAACGGTCGCTACATCTGGACGCGGAGGACGGTTACCCATCCAACTACGCCCAGTCCCAATGTCGCTTAACTTCACTAATTTTATCCGCGAAATGGTGTAACGACATATAAAATATAAAATAGACGATATTTTTAATTTTTAATTTTTAATAATAATTACAATTTTTGGTACTTACGTATTATCGGGACTACCAAACTGTTTATTATGTATTTTTGCTCTCGTCATTTTCGTTTAAACTAACGAAAACATCACAACTTAACCTAACCAATCATCAAGGGCGTACAGTTGACCTAACCGGGCATTCAGTTGACCTAACTGGGCAATCAGTTAATTCAGTTAATTGAATGCCCGGTTAGGTCAACTGTACGCCCTTGATGATTGGTTAGGTTAAGTTGTGATATTTTCGTTAGTTTAAACGAAAATGACGAGAGCAAAAATACATAATAAACAGTTTGGTAGTCCCGATAATACGTCAGTACTCAATTTTTTAATATCCTACATACTATTGAGCTAAAATGTGTCTGTGTGTCTGTCCGCTTTTTTCGGAACCGTGCACAGACTAAACGGCACATCGGCAAATTCTGCAACCAGTACCAACTGATAGCCCATGAGCTGCTGATGTGCTCTGTCAAGTTTCCCATTCCTAGGTCACTCCACGGCCGAGCACGAGCTATTTAATATCTATTACAAGTGAATGTAAGTACTTCGAAAACGAAAGCAAAAATACATAATAAACAGTTTGGTAGTCCCGATAATAGTTTGGTAATCCCCATAATACGTAAGTACCAATATACATATATATAGATACAATATACATATACAGCTAGCTGTGACATATACTGCTACATACTGTGACATATACTGCTACCTGCCCGGAGGGCGATTGCGAGCGATAGCGAGCTACCGCTTGTGGTGTACTATTTAAATTAGCAACAATGTACAATCCGTAGTATTTGTATATTATATGCCACTCATACTTTCTCGAACGCACACACACACACACACACACACACACACACACACACACACACACACGTGTAATAATAAATAACGACATAAACAATATAATACGGAAGGAAGACATAGATGAAAGGAAAGAAATAAGTAAAAGTGGCGAAGTAGACAAACGGTCCAACAAGCGAAACGATAAAAGGATAATAACTAAAAACGTAGAAAATAAGCAGCCAAAGAAAATTAATGATAATGCCAAAACTAAGAACTTGGAAAATAATAATAAAGAAAGCAGAAGCGTAGAAAATATCATATGCAAATACTACGCGAAAGGAAACTGCAGATATCGGGATGGGCAATGCATATATGCACATCCCACATTATGCAAAATGCATTACACAAGTGGATACTGCAAGTTTGATAAGAAATGCATGTTCCACCATCTTACGATCTGCAACACTTATGAAAGGTATGGGAGTTGCAAATATGAAAACAAATGCCGATACCACCACCCTCAAAGGAACGCAACGAGGGAACAGAAAAAACGAACATCAAAGAAGAGTGGAAATTTTTTAGACGCAGCCAACACATTTCAGCTGTTAAATACTCTCAAGCAATTACAAAACCAGCTGACAAATATAAATATAGAAATCCGAGAGCCGGACAGAAGGTACGACCAAAGGCACTTCATGCGTCATCGGGACAACAGGTACCGACAAAGATAAAAAGAGGTAAATTCTCGGAGGACCACAAGGCAACGAAACCGGCACCCCCATTGGAAAACGAATCGGAACCACCTGTATGCGAAAAAGAAAGAGAAAAAATAAAAATAATCCTAGCCAACATACAGGGCCTCAAATCAAACCACTCCACAAACAAAGTTTTATACCTGAAAGGACTCATGCAAGAAGCCGGAGCAGACTTTACATGCCTCACGGAAACTCATCTAAAGGACTGCCAGGCGAACTGTGAAAATTGTGAGTCCTGTATTGACAAAAAAGAAATACAAATTGACAAATATAACATCCTCCGAGCCGACAGAACAGTGAGACGTAAAGGAGGATGTGCTATTTACCCACACGAAAGGCACATAGCAGAAATGGCTATAAGTACCTCAAACAACTACGTAGAATGTGTGGCAGCAAAAATTGAAAAATTAAATATGGTACTAATTGTAATGTACAGACCCCCAAACACGCCAACTTCAAAATTTTCAGATTCCATTACAGAGGTAAGAAACTTGGTAAAAGATCTACATTCTCCAACCCCAAATATTTTTCTCTGTGGTGATTTTAATTTCCCATTCATGAAATATAAAAGGATAGGAAAAAATATATGTATACACCAGGACAAGGGGGGCACACGAGAAGACCAGGAGCAGGTAAAAATGCTACTAGCTTTAGCTGATGAATTTATGTTAACGCAAGAAATAACAGAAAACACAAGAAAAAACAACTGCCTAGATTTGGTATTCACAAACAACAGTAATCTAATTGATAATGTGGAAATATCCCCAACTAGGATATCAGACCACAACATCATTGAAATAACAACTAATATAAAGGCAACAGGAAAGGAAAGAACACGCACAACAGAAAGAAGCAAATTCGAAATTTTTAATTTTCACTCCAAAGCTATAAACTGGGAAGATGTGACATCCAGCATGGAAGTAATAGATTGGAAAAACATTTTCGAGGCCAAGACAACGGAAGAGATGCTAATGACGTTAGAGGAGAAGACGTTAGAAATTGTGGAAAAACATGTCCCAAAGATACAACAAAGAGGAAAGAGAAGCAGGTTCGAAAGACAAAAGAGGGCATTGTTCCGAAAGAGAAAAAGAGTGACTGCAAAATTAAGTAATTGTAAAGATAACATCAGAAAAATATTAAATGATAAACTGCAAAGTATCGATGTCGTCATACAGGAACTAATCGAGAAGCATACAGAAAAAAAAGAAGATGACGCTATAGAAGCGATAAAGGCTAACTCAAAGTACTTCTATAATTTCGCAAAAAGAAAGTCGAAAAACTATGCGACTATCGGGCCTTTAAAAAATGAGAACAGTGATTTATCTGATGATCTAACAGAAGTAGCTGAAATATTAAAAGCTCAGTATGAATCATCTTTCAGTATCCCAAAAACTGACAAACTGATATGCGATAGAAACGCGTTCTTTGAAGAAGAACCACAAGGGGAAAGTATAACGGATTTCGACTTTACGACGGAGGATATTGCACAAGTCATAGGGAAACTAAAAACACACTCAGCGGCAGGACCGGATAAATGGAATGCCACACTGATCAAAAACTGCAAGAATGCAATCGCTGAGCCCCTATACTGGATATGGAGACGATCATTAAACACGGGAGAAATACCGGGCATCCTGAAGAACGCGAACATAGTTCCAATATATAAAGGAGGAGATCGATCCGAGGCCAAAAACTATAGGCCAGTGTCGCTTACATCTCATCTCACCAAAATATTTGAAAGAATTGTTAGACAGAAAATCTATGACTTTTTGGAAACTCAGAAAAAATTCAATGATAACCAACACGGGTTTCGGTCAGGCAGATCATGCCTGTCACAACTAATGGAACACTACAACAACATTATTGATTCACTTGAAAGTAATGAAAACTATGATGTACTATACACAGACTTTGCTAAAGCGTTCGACAAGTGTGACCATGGAATCATAATACATAAACTGAAATATATGGGAATAACAGGAAAAGTAGGGAAATGGATATAATTTCCTTAGTGAGCGGAGGCAAGTCGTTACAGTACAAGGAGTATCTTCATCAGAATCAGAGGTCCTCAGCTCAGTACCACAAGGAACGGTATTAGCTCCACTGCTCTTCATAATCATGCTAACTGACATAGATGAGGACGTTACCAGAGACAGCACAGTAACATCCTTTGCAGATGACACAAAGATCAGTAGAAAAATACGAAAACCAGAAGACATAGGATCTCTACAAACCGACATAAACAAAATTTACAAGTGGACGGAAGACAACAATATGAAGTTTAACACCGAGAAATTTCAGCTATTACGGTACGGAAAAAGAGAAGACCTAAAGTCCATGGAATATTATACCCCAAATGGACAGGAAGTCCAGAGAAATTCCAGAGCAAAAGATTTAGGGGTTGTAATGACAGATGATGCGAAATTTGAAACACAAAATAAGATAGCAGTAAACAGAGCAAAGAGAATAACGGGTCAGATATTGAGAACTTTTAAACGAAGGGATAGGAATGTAATGATCCCTCTACTGAAAACCCTGATAATACCCAAACTGGAATACTGCTCGGTCCTAACATCCCCATATAAAAAAGAAGACATTAGACAGCTGGAGGGATTCAAAGAAGTTTCACAGCCAAGATCAATGGGTGCAAAGAACTAAATTACTGGGAAAGGTTACGAGAACTAGACCTATATTCACTGGAAAGGAGAAGAGAGAGATACACCATTATTTACACTTGGAAAATAATGGAAAAACTAGTCCCTAATCTTACTCTAAATCCCATAACTCCCCAAACAACGGTGGAAAGTAGAAGCGGTAGACTGTGTCGTATTCCCAAATTGAAGGCGAGACAGGGAACATCCTTAACCCTGAAAGAAAATAGTTTTGTAGTGAGAGGACCAAAACTATTTAATCAGTTGCCCAAAGACCTAAGAAACACGAAGGGAGTTGCAGTGGAAATCTTCAAAAGAAGACTTGACGCCTGGCTCAGAACAATCCCCGATGAGCCGGGCGTACCTGGCTATGTGAGGTGGAGAGCGCAAGAATCCAACTCACTACTTCACCAGGCCAACTCGAGAGGAGGGGCGACACGCTTGACTTTCGCGAAATGAGAAATCATCACGTGGAACCTTTGTAAGGTTGTAAGGTAAGGTTATATATATATATATATATATAATATATATATATATATATACCTCTCCCATTTTAGCGCGAGCTTTCTTAACGCGAGAAAATAAATTTGACCTTAACTAAATGCAATACGAACAAATTCAGGTTTTAACGCAAGTTAATGCCGTGTCCAACGCTTCGGGCAACCAATCAACGTCGCGCTTACCACCGTACTGCATCATGTGGTCTCACATTCATTGTCTCTGTGAAGTTCGTGTTATGAGTATCTTCGCCGCGTTTTTGCACGTGTACACACATTTCTACTGCTACTGTCAAGATGTTGTCATCAAATCGCGGAAGCACGTATTCTGCCCACTGTTATTCACAGCTTCTTCTGTATTATTTAATTTGTTTTATTGCTTTATTCGCGTTAAAATTTATTAAAATATTTATTTTATTTATTCTATGAGAGGAGGGGCGACAAGCTTGACCTTCGCGAAATGAGGAATCATCGCGCGGAATCTTTGTAAGGTTGTAAGGTATATAATTTATGCTTAATATATTTCATTTTGGAGACATTTTATACCTGATTTTTGGTTGGCTTGGAACGTAATCTCGCGTTAAAACGAGAAAGGCATATATATATATATATATATATATATATATATATATATTCTTTATGTTCTTTAAATTTTGTTCTAAATAATGGCGAAAATCCCTTCATTAATTACATCTCGAAGCCAGCAAAAACTGAAAATTTTAAGTCGCTCTATTAATCCAAGTGAGAATCATAAATTAATAAAATATTATATAGTCTTTCCTATACAGAAACTTTCCACAAAAAATATGAAAGAAGACTTTGAAAAATTTCCCACTCCATATAATATTCGCAAAAGCTTTTTATGTTATGTAAAATCTTTGAAAATCAGATGAAAAGTGTTTAGAATTGCTTCCGAAAATCCCCGCAAATCTCACCAAGGAAGGAGACCGGTCGAACATCTGCGGGGAATTTGAAAAGTTTAGGGGGAAACTCTAATCAATGAGTAGATTAGTGAAAATTCATAAAAATTATTCTTTATACCCGAATTTCGAATTTGGAGATTCAGTTATAATACCTTTTATTTTATATATATAATAATATATATATATATATATATATAATATATATATATATATATATATATATATATATATATATACACAATATATATATATATATTAGGGATGAAATGGGTACCCGACCCGATCGGGTAATTGCTAAAAAATCGGGTAGTAAAGACCTACGTACACGGGAGTTTCTTCGCGACTCAAAGCAATCGTGAAAAGCCGTCCAAAGTCGTAAAAATACTCTACATACTACACATTGTGAAAAATTATCTGTATTTGCACTTTGCAGTGTGTAACATTCAGTATTATGCTTACGTTTTTGTGTGTGCGTAGTAGAATAAAGTATTAGGTTCCAAAAATGGCTGTTGTTTTAATTTAAATTTAATTTTAATGATAATGTTGCAAGACCCGATCAGGTATTACACTTCGGGTACCCGAACCCAATTACCCGGTAAAATAGCTACCCATTTCATCCCTAAAATAAATAACTATATATATATATATATATATATTATATATATAATATATATATATATATATGCGCCTCGGTGGTGTAGTGGTTAGTGTCGCTGACTACGAATCCATCGGCCCCGGGTTCGAGACCCGACGGCAGCTGGCGCGCAGCAAGATCCAGCTGTTCATCCTTCCACACAATAAAGAAAGTGGTTGGTAGATAAATGGGTACCCTGGGTGGCCTAGTGGTTAAGACGCTGGGCTGCTGGTGGGGCGTGGTTCAGATTTCACGTTAAACTGTAGGTCTAAGGTGGAGTGAAAAGCTTGACCTTCGTCAGAATGAACAATTTGGGCGGAAACTAACAAAAGGTTATATATTTCAGCTGTTACGGTACGGAAAAGGAGAGGACCTAAAATCCATGGAATATTTATTATATCCCAAATGGACAGGAAATTCAGAGAAATTCTAAAGCAAAAGATTTTGGGGTTGTAATCCCTGATGATGCGAAATTTGAAACACAGAATAAGATAGCAGTAAACAGAGCAAAGAGAGTAACTGGGCAGATACTGAGAACCTTTAAACGAAGGAATAGGAATATAATGATTCCTCTACTGAAAATACTGATCATACCCAAATTGGAATACTGCTCGGTCCTAACATGCCCATATAAAAAAGAAGACATTAGACGACTAGAAGGGATTCAGAGAAGCTTCACAGCCAAGATCAAGGTGCAAAGAACTAAATTACTGGGAAAGGTTACGCGAACTAAGCCTATATTCACCGGAAAGGAGAAGAGAGAGGTACATCATCATGGAAAATAATGGAGAAACTAGTCCCTAATCTTACTCTGAACCCTGTAACTCCCCAAACAACAGTGGAAAGTAGAAAAGGAAGACTGTGTCGTGTTCCCAAATTAAAGGCTAGACAGGGAACATCCTTAACTCTGAAAGAAAATAGTTGTGTTGTGAGAGGACCCAAACTGTTTAATCAGCTGCCCAAAGACCTAAGGAACACAAGTAGGGTTACAGTGGACATCTTCAAAAGAAGACTAGACGCCTGGCTCAGAACAATCCCCGATGAGCCGGGGGCGTACCTGGCTTATATGAGGTGGAGAGTACAAGAAACCAACTCACTACTTCACCAGGCCAACTCGAGAGGAGGGGTGACAAGCTTGACCTTCGTGAAATGAGGAATCATCGCGCGGAACATTTGAAAGATTGAAAGGAAAGGTAT
This sequence comes from Bathynomus jamesi, assembly GCA_023014485.1. Classification (NCBI taxonomy): domain Eukaryota; kingdom Metazoa; phylum Arthropoda; class Malacostraca; order Isopoda; family Cirolanidae; genus Bathynomus; species Bathynomus jamesi. The sequence continues at coordinate 211,812 of JAJOZX010004228.1, read as the reverse complement.
ATATATGTGTGTGTATGTGTGTAAAATTTATCCTAAAAGGATTCGAAACAGGGCCATCTGACTTGAATAAACGTGTGTTGACCATTCGGTTACGATGGGATAAAAATTAATAACCTGGCGACATTTCATTACCCTGGTTCGAATTCCAAAACACTTTTAAAGTGAATGATAATGTTTCAAAATTGATTAAAAATATTTTTTCATCGCACTTTAAATAAAATGTGTCACTGAGTTAACAGTGAAATGTATCGCGCAAGGAACGGAATGAAAGAAGGTTTACCACTCATTCGCTGTACGTATGTTGTACGATCGCCAGCGTCCGTAGCTTAGCTCAGAAGAATCGTAGGAGTGCCGGTTTCTAGCCCTCCTGAATGATGATTATTAAGCTGTAAAACCTTAACTTTTTAAAGAAATATTGTAGGAATTGAATGGAAGCATTGTAACACATCTTATTTCTCTTTTCGGCCCAGTCTGAGATGAGTCCGTAAAATTTTTATAAATTGTATATTCATATTAATTTTGCGTCTCGAAATTTTATTCTCGTCTCACACCTTTCGTGCCCTTTTACAAATATTGTTAAAAATAATGTATGCGCTTGTTTAATTTCCTTCTTTCGTAACGGCAAAGGACATGGGCATAGCCCGTTTAAAATATTAATTATTATTACTGAAACGAGAGAGAGAGAGAGAGAGAGAGAGAGAGAGAGAGAGAGAGAGAGAGATCAGTGCATGAGTGCGAAGAATTAACAGGAACAGAACTATATTAGCATGAATGACTGCGCATAAATTAAGAAAATGCAGAAGTCGTACAGTTTGCTGTTTTGATGTGCCTGACACCAGGCACTGTCCTAGAATCCTTCATGTCATATACGTACATTCTCAGGATTATTGCAAATAAAGAATGTTATAGGACACGGAAGCGCGAGCAGCTCGAGATTAGGTATATAAAGAATGAAGGCCCAATTTATTTGCATACTTTCGGTTGAAAGTTAAACATACTACATTTCTTGGTCAAACATGCACTCGTATATGTAGCGTTCTACATAGTGAACTTATCATAGCCATTTATGGTCAAAAGTTTTATGAAACCAGCTCCAACCCATTTGAGCGATGGAATTAAGTCCCATTGTTTTGTATTATATAGGGTGTCCATAAATGATTACCCCGATTAAAGCATGCTATAACTTTTAAATAAACACTCGTATTCAAACACAGTTTTAATCATAAGTAGATAAACATACAAAGTTTTGATACATAGTTAATGAACTTAATAAGCTTCCACATGTGCACCCCTAGTGGCACGTAAAATGTCTAAACGGTATTCACATTCACGCCACACATTTCCCAACACTTGTGGGTTAACTGTTGCAATTGCATCCGTAATGCGTTCTCACAATGTCCTGATATTTGGAACAACTGCTGCATAAACCAAATCTTTAGCATGACCCCAGAGAAAGAAATCCAGCGGGGTAATGTCTGGTGATCTTGGGGGCCATGGGATTGGCCCGTCCCTGCCAATCCATCGATTTGGAAATGTTGCGTCGAGAGTTTCACGAACAACATGCGCCCAATGAGGGGGTGCCCCATCTAGTTGGAAGATGACAATTGAATGTTTTCAACCGTCCCATCGGAAACTGATGGTCTACCACTGCTCTTTCCCTTTTCCACGTTTCCAGTTTCCAAGAATTTTTTCATCCACGACTTAATTAACTTCACATCAGGTGGATTCTTTCCATACTTTGTTCTGAACCTTCGCTGAACACTGACAGGAGATTTTGTTTCTGCAAGCCACACAACACATTGTGCCTTTTCTGTCACAGACGCCATCTTAACTGAACAACTACTACAGCGCTCCTAGCGGCGAATGCGGTAGACGAAACACACCAGCACAGAAACTCTATGCGTGTACGAGATCAGCTGTAAAAAAAAAACGGATGTAAGATTCGACATTAAAACATGAGAGCATACTGTTTTCAGGGTAAACATTTATGGACACCCTGTATATGTAGGTGCAATTGAACACGGCGCTGCATGTTGTCGAAGGTGCGTCGCAGTCTACAGAAATCATTTGAATGTTGCTCGTGTGATGTATACTGTATCTCTTCTAGGGTGTGAGGGAAGTCGTAGTAAACATTTCTTTCAAATGTCCCCAAAGAAATCGGGTGGTAACATCAGTCAGGAAATCTTGGTGAATGTAATGCGGCACATCTTCAACAAAATGCAGCGGCGTTTTCAACTGTGCCTACAAAGCAACGGGAATCAATTCCACATGATTCATGCACACATGGTTGGAGTTCATTTCATGGAAAATCACCATAATAGGTTCATTACGTCTATAAATGTATAGCATTTTAATGGGCTCCACTATTACTTAAAAAAAATTATATGCTGTATCTTAGTGTTTTCAATCAGCTGTTTTATGAGGGCTTTACATTACATTACATTTCATTTGGAAAACATGAAGCCACTGGGGCCTATCGAGGTTATCCAAGTCATAAGCTATATTTTATAATAAAATCTTGCAAAATGTCAATCTCAAGTCAGCTAATTAACATGCAACTATTTACTACTACCAAAGTAGCCTCATAACTTAAGCTAAGAATATACACTATTTACAGTCTACAAACTATCTCATTTATTCATGAAAGCATTTAAATTTTTTTTAAAGGTAACTAATGAGCTACTACTTATCACATCACATGGCAGGTCATTCCAAAAATCTACTACTCTAATGAATGAAAAAGTATTTTCCTAGATCAAGTCTACAAGTCTGCTTTCTAATTTTCTTTATGCCCTCAAGTTATTCCTGATATCAGCCTCTAATGAGAAAAAGTTACATCTAAAATTTAGATGTAAGTAACTTACCGTAACTTTAAATGTAACTTGAACATCTGTATCATATTTCCCCCTCATACAATGTCTCTCAAAACTAAACATACCTAGTTCCTTTAATCTTTCCCTATATTCCAATCTTCTTAGGTTAGGGATAAGCTTGGGTGTCCTACGTTGTACACCTTCAAGCATATCAATATCATATCTAACTATAATATCACTACTAACTATAATGCCAAGATTTTTTTACTGTCTAAGATCCTCTAACCAGTTTCCTTGCATCTCAAAACTAAAGTTTTCATTATGTTTACCAAAATGGATACACATCCGAGGAAACGCCTGATGCTTTCACGTCCAGAGACATTTTACGTGTTAACCCTCTCGTACTCGAGTTAATGACCAGTATTTCATTCAAATTATCTGGGGCAACGCGGGGGTTCCATAAATAGGACATCATGCATGAACACGCACAATTTTGCGTAATGCGAGTGCGAGAGGGTAAACGCATAAAATGTCTCCGAACACGAAAGCGATATGGGTTTCCTCTCGGTGGTTTAAATGTATGACAGGTTGTGTTAACGTTTATCTCGCCGTAATGTAGTGGCTAGCGTCTTCACCTTCTATTCGAAAGGTAGTGGATTCGAAGTTTCGAACCCTAGTGGGGGTAAATTTTGCATCATGAAAAATCGTGCGTGTTCATGCAGAATATTCCGTATAGGGTGCTACTGGAGAAATTCTGAAATTGTAATTACAAAATAAGGAAAAAGGTAAGGGAGGGAAGGAAAGGTTTTTTAAATTTTATCCTGAGTTTGGTTTTGGGTAAGTTATTTTACCTTACGACGAACGGGGTTGTTTTTCAAATTCTACTCCGTTTGAGTTTATATAAATACAGTTTTTTTTTTCCGTGTTTAGTATATATATATATATATATACAGTATATATATATATATATATATATATATATATATATATATATATATATATATATATATATTATAATATAGGCCTGTATACGGACAGTTTGCGATTGAGGATACTTGTGTTTTTTGGTCCAGTTTGTGTAAAACAAGCCTGAGGTAGTACGAGTGTGATTGTGATTGATACAGGTAAATTTGTGTTGCTTTAGGGAGGAAACACAAACTTGAGGTACTTCTTGCTCCTGAAGAATTATGCACAAGGACTGACAATAATTTGAGGTGTCTGCAATACTAACATAGAGCATCGTTGCTTTCAGTGGTGATGAACCACGTACGAAAACCTCGTTAGTATCATACTTTGACCACCTATTTGCTTAACAATGCTGCTGCGAGCTGCTCGTACTCTGAAATGGCCGTATGGACGGAATGGTGCTACATGTAAAAAGATGTTTAGCTCTTCACACTTCCACTTACCCTATAAATGTATTGATGATTCTATATATATATATATATATATATATATATATATATATATATATATGATGAATAAAACCACGAAGGAAA
>JAJOZX010004228.1:195000-205000 GCA_023014485.1 Bathynomus jamesi | reverse complement strand
GTGTGAAGGATGTTTTGAACTCATTTTCTGGGTAAATTTTGAAATGAGATGTCAGTAAAGTTTAAAAAGAATGGCAAGTTGATTTGCTCAAACAGTTATTTTATAGAACGAAGCTCCTATCCGCGTTCGTATATTCATTTATTGAATATTTATTGATCAAATAATGTTTAATTTTTATGTTTAAACACTAACCAAGTTTCACAAGGAAAATTGTACACACACACACACACACACACCACACATATATATATATATATATATATATATATATATATATACAGGGTGATTCAAAAGTCAGGTTACATAGGCTTTTCTGTTTCTTTGCAGGTAAATGAATTATGAGATGTTATCGAAGGAGAAGCGCATTGATGTGATATTCCTAGTTGGCTGCACAAGTGCATTGCCGTTAACGGTGGCCATATCGAACATGTGATGTGACTATTCCCCTGTATCATTACATAATACAGTATATCCCTATGTAACCTGACTTTTAAATCACCCTATATATATATATATATATATATATATATATATATATATATATATATATGGGATGAATTTCACAATTAAAACGTGAAATGAATGAATGCTGCAAATCCACAAGGAGAAAGTAAAACGATTCTAAGGCCTTTCGTGTATTCAGAGCTACGAAAGGCCTTGGAATCGTTTTTCTTTTTCCTTGTGGTTTGCAGCATATATATATATTATATATATATATATATATATATATATATATTACAGGGCGTAGCCAGAATTTATTTTCGGGAGGGGCGAATATATATATATATAATATTATAACATATATTATTATAACATATATATATATATATATATATATATAATATATAATATATATATATATATATAAGCAAAGAACCACAGAGAAAAGGAAAAGGAAACTCGAAGTCCGAGCGCTTTCGTGATATATTCACATCTTTAGGGACAAGAAATGTGAATATATCACGAAAGCGCTCGGACTTCGTGTTTCTTTTCCTTTTCCCTATGGTTCTTTGCTTATTAAAAAGATCACGTGTTGCTTTGTAATTTCTTTGCATATATATATATATATATATATATATACAGTATATGTTAAATGTTTCAGACCAACAAAGACCCTAAGATCCACTCATGGCTGGTCTACCTAACTGTGTTCGTAATTGTGTATTGTGCATGTTCTCCGTGGTGGCGGAGGGGACCTACAATTTTACCTGGGTTCCGAACCACAAGAATATAAGAAATTTTTATGCACACTAGGGGCCACTTCGGCCCATCGAGGCGGCTCCACTATGTAAAAACTGCCTGTACATTGGCAACGACTAATTTTTACAAAACTAAATAATTATATTATCAATTTAAAACTAATTAATTATGAATTTAAAACTAAAGATAGAATCTCTGGATCCAGAGGATCAAGTCATAATAGACTACTATCGACAAATATGTTGCACTCTATATCTATTTATAACCGACATGCAAATATATCAGATCCAAAGAATCCAGTCAATTTCATTACGGTATCCATCAACACCAGTACCCCGCCAACCAAAAACAAGTCACGGTCCATATCACTTGCGGACCAAGTCACAATTTACAAACATGTACATTACAATACATATACTTAGGAGGAAAAGTGTAGGTGTGGCTGTAAAGACTGTACAGTAATGTAGAAATGTGTGTGCACCCATTTTGGGTCTCCCATTTAAAGGTGTTTGTGGGGCAAGTGAAGATCATGAGTTTTTCAATACCTCACAGTACTATGGGGGGCACCGCTCGGCAGAGGAATCTCTTTAAATGGGGTGTGTAAGGACAGAGAGTATCCCCTAACCCAAGACGCTGCCTCCCTATATCCCACAACACTTGTGTTGAGCTGTGGGATCTATCACCACAAAGCCTTAATTTTACTACCTTAAATTATACCCAATCTATCAACATATGCGTCTAATCGATTTTTAAACATGTTTATAGACGTGCTACTAATTACTTCTACCGGCAAACTATTCCAGCTATTTACTATTCTATGCGTAAAAAAGTTTTTGGCAATTGTTGTCTCGAACCTTCTACTTGTCAACTTACACCCGTTATTTCTAGTCCTATTATATTGAGATATTTCGAAAAAGCTATCTCTATATACGTTATCGAACCCATTCATAATTTTGAAAACCTGGATTAGATCACCCCTTAGCCTCCCTCCGAGTCTCGAGTGTAGTCAATTTTAACTCCTTAAGCCTATCCTCGTACGACTTTGACCTAAGCGACGGAATCATCTTAGTTGCTCGTCTTTGAACTCTTTCGATTTTGTCTATATCTTTGCGCATATGCGGATTCCAAAATTGGACCGCGTACTCCAAATGGGATCTAACTAATGATTTATAAAGAGGAACTATAATATCGCGCGATTTGTACTCAAAATTCCGAGCTATAAACCTAACACTTTGTTCGCCTTATTGACCGCTGCTGTACTTTGTTTCGCTACTTTTAAATCACCAGTGACTATAACTCCTAAATCTTTTTCCTGCTCTACGCTTGTTAACTCTTTCCCTGACATACTATACGCAAAATTACCGTTACGCGAACCTATATGCAAAATTTTGCACTTATCGACGTTAAATCTCATTTGCCATGTGACTGACCAATCAACAATTTTATTCAGATCTTCCTGAATTTTACCTCTATCTTCGTCATTAATCGCCCTACCACCCAGCTTCGTGTCATCCGCAAACTTTGAAACTGTACTGACTAGGCCGACATCTAAATCGTTAATATATATAATAAAAAACAAGGGGCCCAATACAGAACCCTGAGGAACGCCACTCGCTACATTAGCCCAACACGACTCCGCTCCATCAACGACCACCCTCTGTTTCCTACCTCACAACCACTCTTCTATCCAACTTATTACGACACCCCTGATTCCATGAGCCTTAGTTTTTTCAATGAGTCTTTTGTGCGGTACGGTGTCAAACGTTTTTTGAAAATCTAAATACACTACATCAACCGCCCGATGGCTATCGTAAACGTCAACCACGCTTTGAAAAAACTCTAAAAGATTAGTTAAGCAAGACTTGTTTCGCTTAAAACCGTGCTGCGTATTTCTAACTAGTTTATGTAATTCTAAGTGTTCGACTATATGATCCCTAATTATTGATTCCGGTAGCTTACCTACAACAAACGTTAAACTGATTGGCCTATAATTTCTCGCCGCACCTTTATCGCCTTTCTTAAAGATAGGTGTTACGTTTGCTAACTTGAAATTATCTGGTACGCACCCCTCAGAAATAGACGCATTAAAAATCTTTGTTAGCGGCACAACAATGCTATCTTTTAATTCTTTTAGTTGTATGGGATATATGAAATCCGGCCCCGGTGATTTACGCGTTTTCATTTTATCAATATAGCGCATTACCTCCCCTTCACTAACCACGATATTATCCAAAATATTACCATTATCAAAAGGTATTATGTCTATGACCGTAGGGACACTCGTTACATCTTCTATAGTAAAAACTGACGTAAAAAATTTGTTTAGCAAGGTAGCCATTTCCTTGTTTTCAGAAACTAGATCTCCGTTAACATTTTTCAACGGCTCCAAGACACACTTTTTACTGGATTTCTATTGTTGACGTATTGAAAGAATCGCTTGGGGTTTTCTTTACCGTCACGAGCTATGGAGATTTCAAATTCGCGCTTGGACTTTTTTATTACACTTTTCGCTTCACGCCTAAGAGATATGTAGTTGTTTCGTAACCACAAATTGTCTTTATCGCACTTATGTAACCTATAAGCCCTATCTCTACTCTTTATAATGTCTCCTACTCTAGAAGTAAACCACAAAGGCTTGTTGTTTACTTTCGCACGCTTAATTTTGTACGGTACACATTCTTCATTTATAGTCCTAAATACTGTTTCGAACGATTCCCACATTAGTTTTGCGTTGGAGTTCCCCATTACGTTTTCCCAGTTGACGTGTGACAATTTATTTCGAAATTTACAAAAGTCTGCGTGCTGGAAGTTAGGAATTTTAGTCGAGTTAGTTGGTTTCGAGTGACTTACTGAGAGGACAAACTCTACCATATTGTGATCGCTATTGCTTAACGGTTCTATTACTTGAAGATCAGTAATTAGCCTATCATCCGTAGTTATTACTAAATCTAAAATACTGTCCAACCTCTTCAAACCCACAGGGAAAAAGAAAAATGATTCCAAAGCCTTTCGTGTATTCAGAAGTACACCTCGTCAGGGAATGTACTTCTGAATACACGAAAGACCTTGGAATCATTTTCTTTTTCTTTGTGGATTTGTATCATTTATTCATTTATATTGTTTAATTGTGAAATTCATCCCAAGAGTTGATTAGAGGCAAAAGGTATTTTGATGACCTACTTGATTTTTTAAAAGATAAGATCTCTGAATATTCTTTTCCTGTGCAACACAACACTCTTATTGAGTTAATTAAGCTTTGCGTCAAAGATTGAAAATTTCAGTTTGAAAATAAGTTTTATGCTATGTCGTTTGGATTGGCGATGGGAAATCCCCTCTCACCTGTATTGGCTAACTTATATATGGAATTTTTTGAAAGCAGAATTTTGCCTACTATTGTTAATTTTAACCTTGTTTGGTACAGGTATGTCATATATAGGTGATATTTTATGCCTTTGGCCCAATAATTTGAATGTTGACTTATTTCTTGGTAGACTCAACAGTTTAGTCCCATCTATTAAGTTCACGGTTGAAAAAGAAAATGACGGAAGCTTATCTTTTCTGGATCTAAAAATTCGGAGATGCCTTAATCAGTTCAAATTTGAAGTTTATCGTAAGCCTACTAATAATAACTCTTATGTGCATTTTTATTCCAACCATCATCCCTCAATTAAATTTTCTATTTTCTCTGCTATGTTTCTTAAAGCATTGAGAGTTGTCAGTCCTGAATTTGGATCTTTTCCGTTTGACACACATGGTTCGATTTTATTTTAAATTTCTACACAGTCATAGTTTTCCGTGCCGATTACGAAAATCAGAACCATTTTTTGGAGAAATTAATAATAAAAAAGTTACAACCCTTTAAAGATTGAATTTTTAGGTTAGGTTAGGTTAGGTTAAGTAAAGATTGGTTTTCCCTATTTAAATGTTCACTAACTTGTTATGTTGTTATTTAATACTATAAACACCCAGGAATGTCTGTCAGTCAGTCCGTCCCGCTCAGTTTGTCAGTCGGTCACGCTCAGGAACGTTTAGGTTAAGTCGTGATATTTTTGTTAGCTTTAACCAAAATATCACGACTTAACCTAACCAATCGTCAAGGGCGTACAATTACCCTAAAAAAATAATAAAAAAAAAAATTATTTTTATTTAACCAAACTAGCACGACTTAACCTAACCAATCGTCAATGCCGTACAGTATAAAGAATCCTCCTCTTAATATATAAAAATAAATAAATAAAAAAAAATTTAGTGTTTTTTATTTATTTTTTTAGGTTAATTGTACGCCCTTGACGATTGGTTAGGTTAAGTCGTGATAGTTTGGTTAATTTTTGCTACCTGCGACCCGCACGAAGGGCGGGTCTAATAAAATACTGGTCTAATAAAATACTTTAAAGGGTTGTAACGTTTTTAATATTAATTTCTCCAAAAAATGGTTCTGATTTTCGTAATCGGCATGGAAAACTACGTCTGTGTAGAAATTTAAAATAAAATCGAACCATGTGTGTCAAACGGAAAAGATCCCTGAATTTTTAGATTCCGAGTTATGCAATATCATGAATATTGGTACTAAATTATGTTACCCTATTTCATTTTTAGACAACTGCCTTAGGAAAGTCAAGAATAGGTATTATAATAGTGTAACTGTAAAGGAATTTGAGCGTAAAAATATCCTTAGCCTACCTTACCATGTTAATTTTCAATATCTTCCAACTTTACTAAAAGCAATTGGTATCAATATAGTCTTTAAGTATAATAATACTGTTAAATCACGCTTAATAAAAAATAGCTCGGATAATCTGGTTGGTTGTGTGTATTCAATCGGATATCCACAATGTGACTTAGTATATATAGGCCAAACGAGTAAAACGTTAGATATTAGAGTGAAACAGCATAAATATGCGTGTAGAACAGCAAATAATTCTAATGCATTGTTTAACCATATGTATAGATGTAATCATAATATTAAGCGCGATAGTTCTAAAGCTCTCGTTAAAAACACAAATATACTCGAAAGGAATATTCTAGAATATGCATTTATCCATTTTAAAAATAATTTCAATAACATTGCGGGAGTGTATAAAATTGACAATATCCTGTTAAAATACCTTTTGCCTCTAATCAACTCTTGTTAATCTTGTGTTAATCTTTTTGTTTTCCTGTCCTGTTGTATATATTTTTGGTCATCTTGCCTCCACCCTTCATTCCCTGACGAGGTGTACTTCTGAATACAGGAAAGGCCTTGGAATAATTTTTCTTTTTCCTTGTGGATTTGCATCATATATATATATATATATATATATATATATATATATATATATATATATATATATATACAGTGCGTTCGAAAAGTCTCTCTGCAGTCAACCAACACTTTAAAAAAAGTGTTTGCCAACAAGTGTAGACGAGTTGCTCTGTGCCTGCAAAATGGTGGAAAACACTTTCAATACATGCTGTAAAATCAAAAGGTTATGTAATTAAATCACTAAATCATGGTTGAATGAAAACATTGTAGTTTTTCAATTTCCTATGCGTTTAACATAGCACTGCGGAGAGACTTTTCGAACGCACTGTATATATGGGATTGAACTCAGAATGGTCCCCTGAGGTTTTTTCATGATACACACAGACCGTACATGGAACAAGGAACTCTTCTGGGAAAATTAAATCGTCGGTTAGTCGGGCTAACATCATGAAAAAGCGAGTAAAAACACGTTCATAAATGTATTACAATAAATAAACATGTGCTGAAGGTACTTGGCATGGCGTACTTACTCATAAGTAATGCATAAAAATATCAAACCTATGATTTTATTTCGGGGGAGGCTGAAGCCCCTGTAGCCCCCACCCCGTCTACATCCCTATATATATATACACACATGCTCCTGGTATACATAGCGAGGAGTGTCTGCACTGCCAACTAGTGAAATAGGCACGTAAATGATTTTGAACTTGAGCACACATTGATTAATTATAACAGAGAGGATCGTTGCTTCCATTGGTCGTTGCTTCCATTTCGTCGAGAAAACCAAAATATCGAGTCTAAAAAACTAACTTAATCTGACTTAACCTAACCTAACCTTCCTTATTAACCTAATCTAACCTAACCTAGCCTAACTTAATCTAATCTAATAATAACTTGTCCATAGAATGTGAAGTCGATTAGATGTCATAAGGACGATAAACTACTTACGGAAGCCTTTCGACCATATCTGTGTATCTGTGCTTGGCAATGAATTTGCCAGTTGCTCGTACCCTGAATGGGTGTATATATATATATATATATATATATATACCCATTCAGGATACGCCTCGGTGGTGTAGTGGTTAGCGTCGCTGACTACTAATCCATCGGCCCCAGGGTTCGAGACCCGACGGCAGCCGGCGCGCAGCAAAACCCAGCTGTTCATCCTTCCACACAATAAAGAAAGTGGTTGGTAGATAAATGGGTGCCTTAGGTGGCCTAGTGGTTAAGACGCTGGGCTGCTGATGGGGCGTGGTTCGGATTCCACGTTAAACTGTAGGTCTAAGGTGGAGTGAAAAGCTTGACCTTCGTCAGAATGAACAATTTGGGAGGAAGCTAACCAAAGGTTATATATATATTATATATATATATTTACGGGTATATAAACTAACTCATGTTATTCTAAGTTAACTTACTAAATCTAGTCTAACTTAATCTATCATACGTAGGTCTGCTGAAGTAACTTAACTGTTTAAGGCCGGAATTTTTTGTAGGGTTAAGTTAAGAATGTGTGTATTTGAAACGGTACCAATTTGTAGCGGTCGCTCTGAAAGGGTTAACCCATGCTCTCTTAACCTAATTTACTTTAACCTAAAATAACATGTCGATTTAATGATGTTCGTCCAATTTTCAGTAATCGAAATCGTCGTGTATATATTTATATATCAATAATCCGTACGTAAGTGTGTCTTGTTTCTAAAGTAACCATTAATTAAGTTACTTCGCATGAACCCGGCCATACGGGCATTAATTAATTCACGTATGAAGTACGTAAGATTAAATCATAAATGAGAAGAAAAAGGTCTTATAATATGTGAAGTTTTATTTGATAATATAATTGTTATCATCCATATTTCATTTAACAAAGGAAATAATAGAGGTTACTGAATTTTTATGGGTCACGTGGTCACACTGAGTTATTATGCATAAATTAAGTGAAAATTCGTACATTTATATATTATAAAAAACTGATTCGTATTTGGTCACTGTCACACACACACACACACACACATATGTTTGGCTACTTTATGAAACCAAACCATTTTTAATTGTGAATGGCGACATTTAACTTAATCTGAACAACCTAATTAACTTAGCCTAACCCAACCTAACCTAGCCTAACCTTCATTATATCCCTTTTTCATGGTATCTAACGATTTTCATTAAAAAATTGTCTGAAAGTATGGTGACACTATTAATGTCGCTACCCGAGATGAGCTCGGTGTGTCCTAAAGCATTTTGTGATTTCGTAAGAGCCAAGAACACACGCACTGACCACTCCCACCTTCCTTGTTACCATTACTCAGTTCTGAATATTGATTACAAAAATTGAAGATTGCCCAGCAACTTTATTTCTTGAAAGTATAATAATGATAATAATAATAATAATAATAATAATGGTTTTGCTTTCAATATATACACAGGAATCAGAATCGGTGTTTCGCCAATTCTTTGCTTATCTAAATACAGAAAAATGAAATCTGAACTAAAATTTGCGTGGATTTTTATTTACAAAATTAATTTTTTACCTGAATAATTCATTCGCGTCCAAATTTGTGGCATATGAATGAGTTGAGTTACGAAAATGCTTTAGAGTAAATAAATAAGGCGTAAGCGTATACTGCGTATCTCGAACGTGAATGAAGATACTCGTAGGACGATGTGTGGCATTTGGGATGATATAAGGAGCGGCTTATCCTTTCCTAATTTCAATAAATGAGGGATGGCTAGAAGGGGTTGGGGCACTGAGTTGGTACTTAAGTCTTTTTAGCACTTAAAAGAGACCGCTTACAAAGGTTTGTCCTAAGCAAACACTCGAGGGATCCGTGGATTGAAAGATCTCTCGGAAAAAAAAAGCTTCGTCCTTTCTCATAATAGAGATATCAACACCGAAGAAAATACAACATTCAAAAATGCTGATGGCGTCATATTCCATAGATCCTTTTAATGCGCGGCGTTAGGCGTTAGGCTTTTGTTTGCGCGGGGTTATGTTTTTTTCCTATTTATTCTTCTCGGTATGAGTGATGGATAAATATTATTATTTTATTTCTAAATAAATGACGTATTGTCAATTAAGAAATCAGCTTTGGTAAATAATAATAATAATAATAATAATAATAATAATAATGTAAAGTGTGAACCAAATTATTATTAATAGAAATATATGTTTTTTAATTTTACAATGAATAATATTTAATGTTTTATTAAATAAAGAAGTATTTTGAAAAGCATGAATTTGTGAAATATTAGAATGGAAATCATAAACTATTTTAAAAACTCTTAATAAATACATTTAAATGACTTGGCAAAATCGTTATAAAAAGAATTTCCATTACGAAATGGCCATGGACGAGTATAATTAGGGAAAATGGTCTTACAAAGTATATATATATATATATATATATATATATATATATATTGTGGGCATGTAAACATGTGCAGAGATATACCGTATGAAGATATATTTTTATAAATTAATAAAAAATACAATAATCAGAATTAAATATATATATATGTGCTACAAATAACAATAAATAAATAAATAAATGGACCCATAAA
>JAJOZX010004228.1:135000-192500 GCA_023014485.1 Bathynomus jamesi | reverse complement strand
TACATTTGAGAGTTTGGTAGTAATTGTAACTAGAAATCACCAACTTTTATGGCCATTCACAGCATAGCGATAGAAATTTTGCTGTTTTGAAACTCGTCTATCTCATCTTGTATTGAATACACATTTCTCAAAACTAGTTTTTACATAGTATTTATTCACGTTAATGTGTATAAACAATATCTAGGCTGTAGCTAACAAGTATTTCAAATGAGTGAATCTTGAATATCAACATTTATGTCAGTTCAAAGAAACGAGCAAAAACTTCCTGTTTTTTTATCATTATATCAAACAATAAAAATATGAGGAAATATATATATATATATATATATATATATATATATATATATAATATATATATATATATATATATATATATATTGGTTGATTAATTGATTGACTGAGTGATTGATTGGTTGATTCATTAGTTGATTGGTTGATTGATTAATTGACTCACTGATTGGTTGTTCGATTAATGCTCTAAAATATTTTCGGCCCATGATAATATATATATATATATATATTTGATTTCTCTGTGTGAAACAAAAAAGTTTCCCAACGAATACTCCGCGGTTGCCTTTTACAGCGTCGAAAGAAAACGTGCAAAATAAATGAAACATAAACAATCATGGCATCTTCCAGTAATGTGGATCTAGCAAAGCAAAGCTCGACGTTGACGTTATTAGTTGCGTGATTCATTGTTTATATTTTTATCTGTTTATCTGCTGAGAACTGGCACTGGGCTCGGGGCAAGATGCATGATCAGGCCCCCCCACTCCCTAAATCTCCCTACCAACCAAATTTTACTACTTTTTCAAACAAGTTTTTTAAGTGACTTAGGGTTAACTTAGAGTGAGAATGAGTGGCAATAAGTGAAAAACATTTATTAGAACGAAATATTTATGTAATGTTAAAATTAAAACACTGTTGATAAGCGAAAAAAACTTAACATTCTTTAGTAGTGTTAATACGTTTGAATAAAAACAACACCAAATCAGTCTAGTTGTGAAGTTGTCTACAAGTCTACAACTCATTTAACGATGCTTTGCGGGTTTTTCTGTTGGCAAATGTTTCAATTATATCATCAAAGTTTAGGTTTCTTGGAAATTTTGAGTCAATGGCCAATGTTCCCAAATCTGTAAGGCGCTCTTCACACATAGTTGACCTGAGGCAGTTTTTAACACGAGCTTCTCTTTTCTTTTCTGTGCTCCAGACTTATAATTGTACTCCATAATGCTAATTTCACCTTTAAACAATGAAGAATTGAACCAATGCAAACCAACAGAGCAGCCTAACAACTGACTGTGCAGCCAGTGCAGTGTATTGGAAACATATTCTGGTTACTGGTGCTGCTATCTGTTGAGAAAATTTTTAAACGTTAGACATTAGTTATACCAAAAGTTATTATTAATGTATTTTCTTTTCACGGTCCGGGCCCCTAGAGGCTCGCTCCCCCTGGGATTTTGTCCCCCCTGTTCCCCCCTCTCCTCGGGCCTGGTGAGAGAGTAGTCATTTATAGACGTGAGGTGGAAAAAGTTAAGATCATATGCTGCAGAATGAGTGAAACTGGATGGCGAAGAACAGAACACAGCTGAGAGTGCAAAATGTTGATAGTTGATGGATGAGGAGTTTTCTCTCGCATTATATAGAACTGTCGGTTACCATCTGTCCTGTTTCCAACGGTTTACTAACAAGGGACATATCCAGCGCGCCAGTAAGCGGTATAAAAGGGTAGAAGATGAGCGTAAAGATGAACCAGGACAGCAGAAACTTGCTGGACAGGCGCATGAAGGTGACAGTGTTCTCGTGGTCTCGAAAGAAGTTTAGATCATGAAGTGGCTTTCCATCTACAAGAGCACCTAGAACAGACGTTCTCCCAGAAGTATGCATTATATACAAGCGTGAAGTTCATTGCATCACAGTACAACACATACGGATCAAAGACAAACTAGTACTTAAGCTGAAACGGGGTCTGCAGGTATGTTTGTACTGTTCATCCTACTACATCTATATGTACTGTAAAATTTACTGTCAGTTGACGCATATTTCCAAGATGGCATCTCCAGTATCCTTCTATTACTTATCAATCACTGTTTTAAATATAATTCCTCTGATTGCTACATAGAGTCATGTGTGGATGGATGGATGTGTGTCTTCTAATGTGCTAGCTAATGTCGTTGTAGTATACTGTATGTACACTACACTGTACGCATTTCTATTTCATAGGTCTACCTCGTAAGGAAGCTGAATTACGACAATATGAGGATATCCTAATGCACATCCGTGACAAGGATTGCGTCGCTATTGCAGTCACGTATCCTACTACAGAAACTATACTCGATTTCTCACAAAGGAGCAGTCTAAAGAATAAGAGCATGTTCATTTGTTGCCTTGGGCTATATATTTTTTAATGCAGGAAGGAGAGGCCAAGGGTGAATGCCCGCAAAAACTCAAAGAATTGATTTGTGTATTGTTGATGCTTGATGGTAAGGGGATTGTCGTATTGAAGGGTGTGACGAGTAGACAGCTGAAGGAAATAAGTTTTTGAGGCATTGAAAGCCACAAGGTTTTCTTTGTTCCAATCAGAGATAGTAGAAAGATGAGAGGTCAGGTGTACCATAGCCGTCCTGCGCGAAGCATGGAGTGACTGTTGAAAGGGACGCTTTGGGAAGTGAGTGGAATCATCGGCATAGAAGTGGATAGGACAGGAAGTGCGACTTATTAGATCACTGATAAATAAAAGGAAAAGAGTGGGTGAAAGGATAGAACCTTGAGGAACACACCTATTAATAGCTGTAGGAGAAGAACGTGGCCATCTACAACCATAGCTATAGATCGACCAGAAAGGAAATCAGAGATGAAGGTACAGATAGGTGCCTTCATCTCTCTGCCCAACCGAAGGAGGGCAGTTTAGAAATTAAAGATTTGTGCCAGACTCTATCAAAAGCTTTTGATATGTACAGCGCAATAGCAAAGGTTTCACCGAAATTCCGATAGAGGGATGACCAAGAGTCAGAGAAACATACAAGAAGATCGCTAGTCGAGCGTCCCTTGCGGAACCCATACTGACGATCTGAAAGAAGATTGTGAGAAGAGAGGTGTTTAAGAATCTTCCTATTAAGGATAGATTGAAAAATTTTAGAAAGGCAAGAAATTAAAGTAATTGGACGATAGTTGGAGGGTTGAGAGCGGTCACCCTTCTTTGGGACAGTCTGAATGAAAACGAACTTCGAGCAGGAAGGAAAAGTACCAGACGAAAGGCAAAGACGAAAAGGTTTACTTAGGCAGTGTGTCAGCACAGAATCACAGTTCTTGAGAATGCATGTTTTAGTCATATATGATAAAATATCAAGAGTGATGAAATTTACTGTATATTACATACACAGGGTATAACAAAAGTCCGTTCTCATATGGAAATAAGATATAACAGAAGTGATCGAGATGAGTTTGTATGTATTACGTGGCAACACTGTTAGGTTAGTGGCAGTGTAGATGCACAGTGGCAATAAAGATGCCCATTCGCAGGTTGATCCCAGGATTACGGTGTGGGTAGGAATTCATAGAGAAACCATCACAGGACTATACTTTTTTGATGAAACCATGAACGGGGATTCTTACTTGAACTACACTCTGGAGGGAATTTTGCAAAGGTGCATTGACGAAATGTCTTTGGATCCTAGACGAAAGTTCTGGTTTCAGCAAGATGGTGCACCTCCGCATTTTGCTCGTTCAGTGAGACAATGGTTAGATGAGAATCTTCATGGCAGATGGATAGGACACCGAGGTTGTATGAAATGGTCGCCCCGAAGCCCTGACTTGACCTAACTTGACTTCTTCTTGTGGGGCCACTTAAAGTCCGTTGTTTATGAGTCAAGACCTCGAACTATCCAGTAGTTAAAAGAAAAAATTACACGGAAACACTTCACAACGTAACCGACAGCTTACAAAGACGAGTCGAAATGTGTCAACGGCTAAATGGAATGCAATTTGAGTAGGTACTGGATTAATTGGTAAGTTGATTGTATTGTTTGTAATGTATAGTTAAAACCATTTTCTCGTTCAATTCTGTTATATCTTATTTCCCTATGAGAACGAACTTTTGTTACACCCTTTATATTATATACACTGCAGCATTTTCCTGTGAATATAATTTTGAGACATTTATAACTACGCTTTCAGTAATCGTAGGAAGAACTGCGGCTGCTTACCAGATGTTTTGTGAGACTGTCATTGATACGCGACTGCTGAAGAACCATAAGATATTGAGGATGACAAAACTTGTGCAGTTGTTCAGATATTGTGTTGAGAAACACGGTGGGTCAGGTGCATCATCCTACAGAACCATAGATTTGCAGAAGATTGTGTTGTCACCTATTCCTGCATTGTCCTCAGTTATGATCGGTTTCGCAGCCTGTGAAAGCAGTGACTCTACGAGTGCGTTTTATAGCAAAGGAAAGAAGAAGTATTTTGCTGTTGCTAACAAAAGTGATTAGTTCACTGAAGCCTTTGTTGAGCTTGGAACAGCCTTCCAGTGAAATGAACAACTTCTAGGGTTTCTGGAGAAGCTTGTCTACTGTAAAGAATGTCGCCAAATCATGGTTTCGTTTTCGATAGTGACACACTCGGACGTTCTTATTAAGTAAGTGTTTCTGCTTGAGTCTCGAGGAGAGAAGTTCTGATTTCTCTTTCTTTGGAGAGGGCTAAGTCTCTAATGAGGTTATTCAACTCGTTTTGGGTAAGCCTCTCCGGCTCCGGCTCCGCACACGTAACAGAATCGGGATGATTTTTAAACTTTTGAGGTATGATGATCAATGAGTGGGTTGATGTAAATCACCTAAAAAATAAAATGTGTAAGTGGGCGACACAAAACAAAACACAACACACAACTAGACATGTGACTGTTACGCCAAAGAATAAAAGGGTGTGCATGTGCAACGTTTTCAAATGTGTGGCCAGCAACTGCTCTCACCTAAAATACCACAAGACAACCTGCGGAAAGCCTAAGTTGAAACGACAAAATGCGATACACGAGGGTACAGAAACGGTAAAGCAAAAACCTACACCTAACCTACACATGTACTCCGCTACATGTATAAAGGACGCATATTACGAGGGGCGGTCAGAAAATAAGTTTACACGGTTATAATTTCGTAACTAAAGGACCTACATTGATTATGTTTGTATCAGGTGAATTCGCTAATCATTGTTGGCAACACTGCAAGTCGATTCGGCTGTCATCTACCGTATATTGGTTATACGAGTCAGTTGAACATGGCGGCTCGACTGGAACAGTGCCCTGTCATTTCCGCAACGATATTCCAGTCTGTCAGTGGTCAAGAATTTCTCGAGCGCATTGTCACAGGAGACGAGACATGGGTTCATCACCGTACTCCAGCAACAAAACGTGCTAGCATGGAATGGAAACATCCTGGGTCCCCGCGGTCAAAGAAGTTCAAGATTGTGAGGTCCGCTGGCAAAGTGATGGTTACCGTGTTTTGGGACCACAAAGGCGTTTTGCTCACAAACTTCATGCAAAAAGGCACAACAATCAATGCAACTGCATATTGTTTAACACTGGAACGTTTATGAGCGGCCATTAAACGTAAACGCCCTGGACTGCTCCGTAGGGCAGGGCACTGTTCCAGTCGAACCGCCATGTTCAACTGACTCATATAACCAATGTACGGTAGATGGCAGCCGAATCGACATGCAGTGTTGCTAACAATGATTAACGAATTCACCTGATACAAACATTATTATCATTGTACGTCCTTTAGTTATGAAATTATACGCCGTATAAACTTATTTTCTGACCGCCTCTCGTATATATTGTATATGTAGTATTATATATATAGTTATATACATATTATACAGGGTGTTTCAGGTCGACCCTAGAAATATGGAAATTGGTGAAATTTCTAGCATGTCGGTAGTAATTCAATGTAGTACAAATTAGGTCAAACTACAAATTCCCGCAATTTCCATATTTCGAGGGTCGACCTGAAACACCCTGTATATTATGTTAGATATGGTTATATGCATATTATATATATATTATAATTATATAGTATTATATTATATTATATTTATTATATATATTATGATCGGTCTCATCTCGAAAACTGGACGTGCTAGAGGAAAACCGAAAAAAGATTTGGAATCAGCGTCCCAACAGTTATGTAGCCCACCCATAATTATATCTGATGAAAAATACTTGTTGGCCAGTGTAATGAACTTAGCTTAAATGTTTCATATATATAAAGGCATATGAATTAATTGTTTAATTTGTACAGAGTGTTTATAAAGTTCCTATCTATTTCAGTGAAAACGTAGCAAAACGGGTAAAATTCAATAACAATATAATAGAAGGCATACATTTAATGAATGCTCCAATACTCCAATGAATACTCCAATACTTTGGAGCATGACACGGGTTATTTTTGTAACTGCTGTTACGATACGAGCATGTAAATCTTGCAGATCTGTAACCCTCGTTTGATAGACGTTTGATTTGATAAAGCCCCATGCAAAGAAATCCAAGGGCGTTAGGTCAGGAGATCGAGCCGCCCAGGGCCTGTTGCCTCCACGTCCGATTCATCGATTTTGAAATCGTTCATTTAGGTACTCCCGAACAATGTTTGCGTAATGACAAGGTGCCTCATCTTGTTGAAAGACGACGGTACTTAAAGTGCCATCTGAATGAAGCTGGGACATTTACGCGCTTGTATCGTAACAGCAGTTACCAAAATAACCCCTGTCATGCTCCAAAATGTGTTCCGCAATGCCGCTAACAGATTCGAACTCTGTAGAGATACTGATGGTACTCATGTAGAATCATATGGTTAAGTATTCATTAAATGTATGCCTTCTCTCATATTGTTATTGAATTTGACCCATTTTGCTACGTTTTCACCGAAATAGATAGGGACTTCATAAACACCCTGTATAATTCAAAATTCAAAAAACTTTATTCAGAAAAGAATACAAGTGAGAGTTTAACAATTTTTAGATATTTCATATGATATTAATATATTCACAGTACTCTTATCTGAATATGCCCTTCGAAGCATGGGGACTTTTTAAACAAAATTAATGGCATTTAGTCTATTTATTACATAAAAAATTGTGCAAGTGGCAAGTGAGAGTAATAGTGATAACAAAAATAATAATAATAATAATAATAATAATAATAGCAACAATAATAATACAATATAAAGTTTACAAAATGCTATTACATAATTTTAAATTAATTAATTTATTGTATATTTTGTGGAAAATAAGTGAAGCTTCATAAAAAATATGAAAAGAATAAATTACGAAATTAAAAGTGTTTAATGAAACTAAAGTATATTTTATGAGTAAATAGTCGATTGTAAAATGAGAATTTCGTTGCATTTCCAGGTTTCTATTGTACAGGGTGTCCCATAAGTCCGGCATCATAGGAAAAATTATTAAAAAAGGCAAAACAAAAGCTTTTATTTACAGAACGTGCTCAATATGTCCACCATTGTTTTCAATACACAAATTCAGACGTGATACCCAGTCAGCAAGCACACGGTGAATGATGTCGGGAGTAATGGTGTTACATGCCCCAATAATGCGCTGCCGCAAATGTTCAACACTTCTAATTTTCTCTGCGTATACCAACGCTTTCAAGTGGCCCCAGAGATAAAAATCTAGTGGCGTGAGATCCGGGCTTCTAGCTGGCTATTCCATAGGCCCTCGACGTCCTATCCAATGACCAGGGAATTGTTGGTACAGGTATTCCCTTACTTGGGTGCTGTAATGTGCAGGAGCGCCGTCTTGCTGGAACCATGTTGGGAAATTTCCTTCTTCGTTCAAGACACTGGGAAATGCTTCTTCCTTGAACATACGTAGCTAGGTGCCTCCAGTGACATGTTCATCGAAAAAGAGGGGACCTGTGATGCGCGAAATGGGACGATTTGGCGCCGCCGTTTGGGCGCTGCGCCGTTTGGCCGCCACAGTTTGGCCGCCGCCGTTTGGGCGCGGAGCCGGTTTGGCGCCGCTCCCAGGTCTACACTCAGGACTTAACATTTAAAATATATAAACAATTGAAACAATAAAAAATTATAAAGATTTATTTAGAACCATCATTACAATATTTTTATCTGCCCCATTGACGATTGGTTAGGTTCAGTCATGATAATTTCGTTAAAACTAACAAAAATATCACGACTTAACCTAACCAATCGTCACTGCCCGGTTAGGTCAACTGTACGCCCTTGACGATTGGTTAGGGTAAGTCGTGATATTTTCGTTAGTTTTAACAAAAATATCACGACTTAACCTAACCAATCGTCACTGCCCGGTTAGGTCAACTGTACGCCCTTGACGATTGGTTAGGTTAAGTCGTGATATTTTCGTTAGTTTTAACAAAAATATCACGACTGAACCTAACCAATCGTCAAGGGGGCAGATAACGGAAAAGTACCCATATTATATATACACCTTATAATACACTGACTCTTTTGCTCGCACCGCCAAAAAAGTAACGAAGGGTCGCGCTTGCTACATTTATCAAACACATACAAATATCCATTATGTGAAAACTTCTGTTTCCCTTTCTTACTTGATATATTTTCAGACATTTATGCTATTAAGGGCAACAACACAACTTATCTGAAAAGACAGACAGCACTTCAGGTTAAGAACCAAGTATTACTATTTAATACTTAATACTAATTAACGGCGGCACCAAACCGGCTCCGCGCCCAAACGGCGGCGCCCAAATGGTGGCGCCCAAACGGCGGCGCCAATTCGTACCCGACCGTATGATGCGATCCTTCTAAATGCCACACCATACCATCACCCGAGATGCACCTTGTTCCTTTGAAGAGGTATACCAGTGAGGGTTGTTTTGAGACCAGTAGCGGGTGTTCTGTCGATTTACCTCACCATTTCCATAAAAAACAGCCCCGTCACCGAACAGAATGGTGGACGGGAAATTGCGAAATTGGCATCCCGAGCATAAGAAAAATATGAATTATGGTTTGTAGAAATAGAAAAATATGAATTTCTCCTATGATGCCGGACTTATGGAACACCCTGTATAGTTAGGTTTGTGTATAAAATCCTTGGGCAGTCTGGTGTTATAACGATAGTGTATTTGAGGGGGAAGGGGGGATTACTTATTGAATAGGTGATGCAACTTTGGTTTTTGCTTCCGCCCGAATTGTTTATTCTGAGGAAGGTCATGCTTTTCACTCCACCTTAGACCTACCATTTAACGTGGAATCCGAACCACGCCCCACCAGCATCCCAGCGTCTTAACCACTAGGCTACCCATTTATCTACCAACCAATTTCTTTTATTGTATGGAAGGATGAACAGCTGGGTTTTGCTGCGCGCCGCCTGCCGTCACCGGGTCTCGATCCCGGGGCCGATGGATTCGTAGTCAGCGACGCTAATCACTACACCATCTAGGCGCATGTATGTTGATTTTTATTAATAACATTGAACATATTGACAGCAACACTGAATTCGTATAAGTTATTTAGTTTAAAAATATTTAACTCTTTAAACATTGGGAAAGTGTAACTTTGTTATCATTATTCGAGAGAGTTCGTATACATTTTTTATGAATTACTTCCAAAGGATGCTTTATATATTTCTTTGAGCTTCCCCGTGTTGTAATGCAATACAGTAAATGTGGATGGATGAAAGAATAGGATAAGGAGTGCGTTTTGAGGAAGAGTCATTTTTAGTTCAAATAATATGAAGAGAAATCTTGATATTTTGGGTTTGATATGTTGTACATGACTTTTGAAATTTAGTTTTTCATCTAAATCAATGACGAGTACTTTAACCTCATCCACCCTTGCAAGAGTAGGATTTCCAGTTTTTATTTGACAGTTTCTATTAATATGTTCTGTGGTAATAATCATATAAGATGACTTTGTCAGGTTCAATAAAAGTTTATTAGCACACATCCATTTATACATATTTTCTAATTGCCTGTTCGTTTCATTAATCAGAAAGTCTGAGTTATGATGGTAAGAAGTACGGTATAAGCTGTGTATTGTACGCAATTTAATGTGGTTGAGAGATGAAAATCATTGGCTGAATTAGAAGTAGTAATGGGCCAACAATAGATCCTTGTGGGACTCCACTAGTAGCATCGCTTTGTTGATGAATCTTATCTTTTAATCTGATGTACTGATGGTGATTTGACAGATGTGGTTTAACCAATCGAGGATATTTCCTCTCATTTGGTACATGTGAAGTTTATTTTATATATTTTTTTATTAAGCAGCATTTATTTTCTACTAAATATACAATAAATAATTTGATTTAAAATTATGTAACATTTTGTAAACTTTGTAAACTTTAAATAAAATAAATAGTCCAGTTTCACAATTATTTATTTCATTGTAAATTGTAAAAGTATTGTATTTATTTTATCAATAAAGGTTATTCAGTATTCAATATTTACTACTATTATTAGTTATTATTATTATTATTTTTGTTGTCACTATTACTATTACTTGCTACTTTCACTATTTTATGTAATATTTTCTACTAAATATACAATAATTAATTTAATTTAAAATCATGTAACATTTTGTAAACTTTATATTGCATTTATTATTATTGCTATTATTATTTTTTGTTGTCTCTATGCCACTTTCACTATTTTTATCTAATAAATAAGCTAAATGCTCTTTATTTTGCCTAAAAAGCCTCCATGCTTCCAAGGGCATATTCAGATGAGAGTACTGTGAATATATTAATATTATAACAAATATCTAAATATTGTAAAACTCTGTCAATTGTATTCTTTTCTGAATAAAGTGTGAATTTGAAGATTTCATGCGAAAGTGTATCAAATGCTTTTGACAAGTCGAGGAAGATCAAGCCAGTGTGTTTATGCTTGTTTAAGTTCTGATACACATTTCCTAATTGCATGTTTAGTGGCATCTCCTTCTTGCATAAAAAAAAATCTTTTGTTGTATGTTCACTCTAAACCCAAATTGTTTTAGTTAAAATATCGTATTTAATTAAGAATTTAGTGAGTTTGTTGTACACGATTTTTTTCAAATACTTTACTTAAAGTTGGCAATACGGAAATGGGGCGATAATTGGCTGGGGTGTTTGAGTTTCTCGACTTAAATACATGGCATACTCCTTCCTTTAAACTGTCAGAGAATATACCTAATGTTGCTGATTCATTCATTAGTTTACTGAGTAGTATTGCAATTTCATCGGATACTAATTTGTATATTTTTACCGGGATTGTATTGATGTTAGAATCCTTATTTTTTAGATTTTTTATTGCTAGGGAGATATCGTTCGGTAGGATTGGCTCAAAGAAAAATGAGTTTGGATTTGGTTGTGGCATGTATTGTCGATAGTGAGTGTCTGTAATTGGGATCGAGGGTTTAGTGTTGGAGCCGATATTTGCAAAGAAGTTGTTTAATAAATTGGCTATGTCTTTGGGGGTCACTAAGAATTTACACCTTATGGGAGGGAGGACAAGGGACACGTTTTCTACCCTTTGTGCCTAAACGCATGTGCATTGTGATTAAAAATATTTTTAAATTGTGACCCAGTTTATTTAGTGTTCATATTTATAGGCTATCTCGAAATGAGTAAAAAAAATTACTATAGTTATACATTTATTCATTTATTTATTAAGTGTTTTTCATGCATTTCTTAATTTTATTTATTTGGCTAGTCCTTGGCTAATAAAGTCTTTCAAGATTAAAAACCAGCCCGTGACCCTAGCATTAGACCTAGGGCTTTTGCTATACAGTAGGCCTACCCTAGGTTCAATCTCAGACAACCTGTACTTGAGAAAAGACAATGATAAGTTAGAAAGGGTTTGGGCTAGAATAGACAAAGTGAATCCGAGATTGAGAGGTAAAATATTTGAAGAAAAATGAACTGAACTAGGTAAGCATTCACACGAAAAGCGTCGACTTATAGGAGAACTAATTAAAACGAAATTAAAACTAATTAAAACTAATTAAAACGAAATGTTTAACTAATATGAATGTCTAATGCTTAAGACATTTCAAAATTCGTAAAACTGAAACAATGTCATGTCTAACGAAACGTCTACTTCTGTTTAGAGTGAGATGTTTCCTGATGGGTGTGAATTGTAATTGCAAAACAGACAAATGTGCAACAGCAAGGTGATCTTGTAGATTTTCCAAGTTGTCCTGCACAGACGTGTGCAAGTGCGGAGACTGCAATGATGTTGAGACAACAGAGGATGAATTAGGAGCTGAAAATGGGTACTCAAATGAAGATTACAGTAACAGTGACATTGACATGCACTGAATTAGTGGACCAGTTTCTGTATATTCTCCTAAAATCACTTGTTTCATATTAAATATGCGGCTCATGATATGGTAGGTGGATGGAAGGATGGGATGGGCAGCAGTGGAACTCGATATACAGCCACCTTCTCCTGGTGATTTCTGGGTAATTTATAGCAGAAGTGCTTAAATTAGCGAAGAACTATATTTTTTTTAACAAATCATTATGCAAACTGGAACTATTCCGTTCCACCCCAATCTACATATACGTATCCTATATATATGCATACTAAATTTGAACAATAATCAAAATGGCAAACTTGAAATGGAAATATCAATTAGTCGCGTGTAAATTTAGTTTTCAGTTTTATCATAAATATTTGTGCTCAACTGTATACAATAATTAGTGAGTTTGCAAAGTAGCATATGGTATTCCTCATATTTTTATGTTTGACATATGGATGATTTTAAAACGGGGAGTTTTACTCATTCCCTTAAACCGATATAAATGTTAATATTCAAGACTCACTCATTTGAAATATTAGCTACAGCGAGATACTATTGCTACATGCTAAGATGGCTAAATCAATATAAAATTAGTTTTGAGGCATGTGTTCAATACAAGGTGAGATACACGAGTTTCAAAACAGCAAAATTTCTATCGCTATGCTGTGAATGGCCATAAAAGTTAGTGATTTCTAGTTGCAATAACTACCAAACCATCAAATGTGCGCCAATAAAAATCACAATTCCCCGAGTTAGTATCAATATCACTGTGAATTAAATTTTTAAGTTTCTTGGGTAGCAAATACCAAAGATATATGTCACTGAATGTTGCGGAAAACGCTAAATTCGCCGTTATTGGCACATTTTAAACCTCCGTAACAAAAATGGTGCAGGGTGTTGGATGGAAGACATTTTACGCGAGTTAGATGAGGTGATTAACTATACAAAGCAATTGAGGAAATGTAGTGCCCCGGTGACTAGAACGAAACCAAAAGGTACATGTTTTAGCTGGTGGTCTAAATGTTAAGTTGATCAGATGTCGTAATTCCGAAACAAATGACACTTACGTTTCTTTTCGACTCGATTTACCTACGTAACATTCCCAATTTCTTTACCTTCCAGGGCTATTAATCTGAAAGGGGATTCGAGTCTCGGCTCGGAAATCAGATTTCAGCGATTAAGATGCTTTTCTGGCTCTCCTTTGGTAAGGGGAGTGGTTTGGACCCGGTGTAAATATATAGAACCCCCCTGTCGCGCGACCTTATAGATGTTACGAAGGAATTAAAACAACTCTCATAATAAAAATTATTATTATGACAGTTTCTTCGAAGGAGACATAACCATGAAATCGTGTATTAATTGTTTTTAAATCGATTGCATTGTTTAACCTCCTTCGGAACATCTAAGGTCATATGACGGAGAGAACCACAGCTTTTCGTGGAATCCAAACCACGAGTCGTTACATAATCTGAGCACGTAGACGATCTCCCATTCAACTACTACCCACACCTAATGTCGCTTAACTTCGTTGATCGACGGGAAGCGATGTTCGGCGTTAGCCACTACGTAGCCCATGAAGTATCAAAATATTAATTTTTATGCGACTGATGACTTGATATTCTCGCTGAAGAGAACTGAAGGCAACAAATTCCATAACTTTTTTATAATTTCGCGTGTGTGAAATCACGTAATTTGAAATTTAGTCGCGTGAAATTTGAAAGGCTCATGCATGCTCGGTCAATATCTTAAAACTTCTTTTTTAACTCTGGAACCTTAAAAGGACGAGTGTGACCGCGTCATTTGAGTGCAAAATCCAAAAATGTGATGACGTTAAAAAGTTTTTGTCGGAAATGCATTTTCATCGCGTAATTTGGGGGGGTGGGGGAGGGACATTCCGGTTTATAGGAATGAGGATTGCGTAGCTGCGTGCCTCACTGATGGGAAAATTACATCTTTATCATCTTGTGTATACATGTGTGTGTGTGTGTGTGTGTGCGTGTATGTGTGTGTGTGTGTGTGTGTGTGTGTGAAAGAGAGAAAAAGGAGAAGCGCCTTCATGAATGATACAGAGAATGGTGAAGTATAAATTAAGAATGTTTCAGTAAAAGAAGGGTTAAAACCTTAAAAAGGGATTGGAATTGAATCCAATTAGAGAAAAAGACACAAAGTGTGGTCCTATTGAATATAACAAAAGGTCGAGGAGAAAGATGAACTTTTATAGTTTCATTACACTTTAGCGAATAGGAAAGACACTTTTGAAGGAAGCTGGAAAGTGTACAGTATGTCAATAAGTTTGATACACGCGTGTCTCAAATTATCGATATACACGATATCACACATTGTATATATTTTAATACACTGTGTATATATACTGTATATTAAAGTATAACAAGAAAACTGATTTATATACGAGCGATAGAATATATATTATATATATATATATATATATGTTAAACCCAGACCGTGCATGGAACAAGGAACTCTTCTGGAAAATTAAATCCACTATAGTCCGAATTTATTCGGACTATAGTGGATTTAATTTTCCCAGAAGAGTTCCTTGTTCCATGCACGGTCTGGGTTTAACATATTATGTTCTCAGGGAACCATTCTGAGTTTGTGTATATATATATATATATATAGGGTGTTCCAGAAGTCATCACCCCATCTGAAGTAGCTGTAACCTTAATTTAATTATTGTTTTTTTAATTTTTTTCCAGATTGTAGATCAACCCCAATAATTTGAAGATGGAACACTACACACCACAACATAATTCTAACATAATTCTAAATAAAATAAATTATTTCCTCTTTCTACAGTATTTGTTGTTTTATTGGTTCAAAAGTTATAAGCAAAACAAATGGAGTGATAACTTTTGGAACACCCTTTATATATATATATATATATATATATATATATATATATATATATATATATATAATATTACAGGGTGGGCCGTAAGTTTCCATACATAGGAAAAATAAACATTTTTTATGGACAACCATTTTTATTTATATAATATGCTCTACATGGTTGCCATTGTTTTGAAAACACATTTCAATACGTGTTCCCTGATCCCCAGATCTCACCCCCCTTGATTTCTATCTTTGGGGGCACTTGAAGGCCATGGTGTATCAGGAAAAGATACGAGACATAAATCATCTAAAGGAACGTATCACCAACGCCATTACAAGCATAACGTCAACTGTGCTAATGCGTGTTCATCAACAGTGGGGAACACGTATTGAAATGTGTTTTCAAAACAATGGCAACCATGTAGAGCATATTATATAAAAAAAATGGTTGTCCATAAAAAATGTTTATTTTTCCTATGTATGGAAACTTACGGCCCACCCTGTATATATATATATATATGATGCAAACCCACAAGGAAAAAAAAATATTCCAAGGCCTTTCGTGTATTCAGCAATACTTCAGCATTCCCTGACGAGGTGTATTGCTGAATACACGAAAGGCCTTTAAATAATTTTTTCTTTTTTCCTGTGGATTTGCATCATTCATTCATTTCACGTGTTTAAGTGTGAATTCATCCCATATATATATATATATATATATATATATATATATATATATATATATAAAATCTTGTATGTGTTGGAAAATATTTTCAATTGCCCTTTACACAAAAAATGCTGACCAAATGCAAGTAATTAATAGTAATTAATAAGGAAAATTTTAAAGGTGTAACGATTAACTTATTCTCGGCTGTTTTGATGTAAAGTATATAATTATGCTTCCTGTACCACCTCATGTGCCTCATCAACGCCTATAAATAAAATAATAAATTGTAATATTGATATTATTGTTGTTGTTGTTGTTGTTTGTTACCATTGTTTTATATTGTTACTCTACTATAGTACGTATGCTTAGAACGCATTGACTGTCGCCCTGTCATATATATATATATATATATATATATATATATATATATATATATATATATATATATACACACAGTATGTGTGTGTGTGTGTGTGTGTGTGTGTGTGTTATTCGTCATATGTCTGTTGTATACCTATACATGTAGCACAGAACAATAAAATTATTATTATTATTATTATAAGTTACATATTATCATTAAAGTCTATGCAAAGATTACATAACTAATATTCAAATCTTCTCATGGTAACGTATGAGAGCGTCACCTTTGTAAGATGTGCTCGTATATAATGTTCCTTTTTATCTTTTGATAGAGCCAGTTGCTTAAATAAGTTCATTCTTTGTCTACGTTTGCAGTGTCGGAAAAAGAAAAAAAAGCACATTTCCCAAAACATCTTTATTTATTTAAACAAAAAGTTTGTTTAAGTTTCAAACTAATAAAATACACGTTCAAAATTATGAGCCCAATTTTGTTAAAATTAAACTAAATAAATAGTTTTACCTGGTAATAAAGTTAGTTTAGATTAAAAACATAAAATTACATTTAATTAAAGTTAATCATTTTCAAATTTGGCACATGAAGTAAAGCCCAATTATTGGATTATTTCACTGTACAAATAATTTGAAAAATATTTCCGTTAATAAATATATAATAATTTTTGGATCACCTGAAGATCAGGGCCCCCAGCCTTCTTTAGTTAGCCTTATAAGGCTAACTAACGAAATATCACGACTTAACCTAACCAATCGTCAAGGGCGTAGAGTTGACCTAACGATTGGTTAGGTTAAGTCGTGATATTTTCGTTAGTTAGCCTTATAAGGCTAACTAACGAAGACTGGGGGTCCTGATCTTCGGGTGATCCTAATTTTTTATCAATGCACGTATGGGAAAACCCTATAAGAAAAATTACTAAAACATTCAGCATCTCTCTGTGGTTAAAGGCGTCGTGCGAGAGAAGACTATTAAAAAGTACCAGACAACGGAAGCTTATATACTAACACTGCGCAAGGATGATCTCGAAAGAATTTTCTATATACGATAATCGTGAAAACTCTATTATGTAGAGAACATCGACTTAAGACCGGTTTCAAGACCTCCTCCGAATGAATGCGGGTGTGAGAGCATCATGGAACAATGTCAGCATCAACAGGACAATAAAGGCGATTAGAGAAGAAGGAGGTGGGGCTTCGAGTCAACGTTGCGTCTTAAAAGACAATATTAACCAACATAAATACAAAGGAAAAAGTGCCACTTTGGCAAAGGAATAAAAAGGAAAATTTAAAAGATATTCTTTTAGTTCATGAAATACAAATTTAATCTTTTGCGATAATTCTACAGAATATTTTTTTAGAGTTACTTTTCGAAAAAAAAGTTCGTATAAAAACATGAACTTTCTAAAAAACAGAAACTACTAATTGGTATAATATTAGTTTTCTTTAGATATTTTATTCTTTTTGGCTACACTGATAAAATTCAGAGAACAAACCCGTCATTATACTAATTAGTAATTTTTTATGCTCTTTTAGAAACTTTATTTCTATAGGCGGACTTTTTTTCCGAAAATGTAGTTATTAGATTATATTTAATGTGTATTTAATTATATAATTAGTAGCTGCAGGTTGGTTAGAATGGCAGAGGTTTATTAGAAAAATGTAAGTTCGGGATTTTGTCTCTCTTATTTTTGACAAGGCCTGAAAGCGCCACCACGCATGACGTATAAAGCTATTAGCTACACTGATGCTACCCAAAACATTACAAACACAATCCAAGCAGATAACACGATAGAAATACAGGCAGTTAACATTAAAACACGCGCAAAACACAACACCACACTAATCAACATTTACATCCCACCAGATAGTTCACCTCAGGTGCCAGCCAATTACAATCCACAGTTACACAATCTGGCCTCTCTCACTAATGTCATCTTAGGAGGAGACTTCAACGCCAAAGACACTAGTTGGTACCTGCACAACCAAAGCAACACCAGAGGCGCCAACATAGCCACACAACTAAACAGCCTCTTCATTCTTAACAATACAGAAGAACATACACACATACCACATCAAGCAGGATACTCAAACTCCTTCCCAGACATAACGTTCTGTTCCCCCTCACTAACAACACATACACAATGGAGAACAGAAAAACAACTGTCATCAGACCACCTGCCCATCATCATTACAACACATTCTACACTCTGCTCCAACAGCCTTAGGCACACTTACAGAAATTACAAGAAAGCTGATTGGGAACAGTTCAAAATACAGACTGAGGAACAATTCACCACATTAAACAGCACACCCATCATAAACATCAATACAACACTCAAGACATTTAATCAGCTCATCAATAATGCAAACAAATACATACCCAAGGGCAACATTAGGAAATACAACCCAAATTACACTAGAGAAATAGCCCATCTTATAAGGCAACGCAACAACCTCAAATATAACACACAAAGACCACACACACAAGCCATAAAACAGCAGATACAACAGCTCAACACAGAAATAAACAACAAACTCAAAGAAAAACAAACAGAATCAGGGTGGGCTGATCGGCTAAACAACAACAACGTATAAAGCGCCGCAAATGTGGAATTTTGCTATGTGTCCGTGGGGAGACAGCGCTGGTCCACTGCTGGCCTGTGTGAATGGTGTGTACGCTTTACTTTCTGCCTTTTCTCTTTTTCACTACTTTCTGTACTCTAGTTCCGGGTTGTTTCTTGGACTGAGCATTTCCCGCTCTTTTCTTAATCCCGGAAAATGGGATTCAAACACTTGCAATCCCGGGATTAAAAAAATTAAATAAGGTTGAAGTACTGGAATAAATTAAATAACTAAACAGAAAATTTCCTTCTATTGAACAAAAACATGCTTTGATAAAAACTTTTTAGAGACTAATAAAACTGAAATTATTGATTTATTTGGATTATGACTTAAAATAATGCTTTAAAAAACACAGATGATCAATACTATTATCACCTAAAGACGTTCAGAGCTTTGTGATGAATAATCCTACAGCAGAAAATGCTCTTTCCGACTCTATAGTGAAGCTGGAGGAATTGTTGCCAGAGCATTAAATAAGAGGTTTAAATTTTTTGTTCTATTACCAGTGGTTTCATAAACATTCATTTCTTTTATGATGTTCTTTACGTTTTATCTCAGGCGAAAATTTTGTTGCTCTGTGGTCCCCATTTTCTTCTGCACAACTGCATCCAATTTTTCTTCCAAGGACCTTTGATTTGAAGATGAGTTAGAGGAAAAGACTTCGAGTTTTAGTGATGTATCAGAAAACTTCTGCCACTTCTGCCACTACGTCCATCTCACTTTTTCTGAAATCCTAGCAAACAACTCTTTGGCAGTTGTTTGCAATGTTGGTTTAGAAGGCAGTGAAAAATTAGGACAAGTTGAATTAAATGCTATTATAGGATTGTTTAAATATTTATATAATCCTACTTGCTTCTTATTACGTCTCTCTTGAAGTCTTTTTTCTAATGATTGTTTTAAGGTGGTAGAATAACAAGTTTTCTGTTCTCTCAACTCATTTAAAATAAAAGCAAACACCTGCAGTGAGCAATGTTGCATCTCTGCGACCAAGCTTCTCCAATCCAATTTTAACCGGTTCTAAAGATGAGATAATAACATTTATATATTAAAATTCTTCATCTGAAATATCCATGCCCTTTCCAATCCCTGCAATAGAATACCGGGAAATCTCGGGATCGATGACAGTTTTCCCGGGAAATGAGCTGTCTACTTTACTTCCGGGATCCCGGGATCCCGGATGCCCAGCCCTAGTTGTTTCTGCCTTCTCACCCCAAATCCCTGACAACTGAGATTGTTTGATAATGTATGTATGTATGTATGTATGTATGTATATGCATATTTAATTTTACACACGAAATCGAACTGACTCGAGTTAAGACATTTTTGCTCATCCAGTTCGGTGTCGTTGTTGAGACACTTTTTTTTTTTTCTAAATTAGTCTATGAACATTTATGAGGGTTTGATCCCTCTGCAGCATCCCGTCTTATTTGCGGGATTTGGTGAAGGAAGGCACTGCTTTCCGATCTTCTCCTTCCCTCGTAGCCAGCCACGCATGGCTGGTCAGGGACTTTGCACAGGAATCTGTCCAGCTGGTTCTTGAGGTTCTTGAGGTTCTTGAGGTTGTTCTTCTATGAGGAAGTATTTCAAAGAATGATGGGGAGTTATGAGTTATTTTTCATGAGTTATTAAATGTCTAACTGTCTCAAACTAACAAAACAGACCACGAGTAACTCGTAATGTGTTATGATTGCTCTTTTCAAAAATGAAAAAATCTGTATTGCTTTTTACTCGGAATAAGACTACCTTAAAACTTTTTGAAGTCTATTCCGTCTGTGGATGCGCATGCGCAATTTACAGAGAGGTGTGCATGAAGGCATTGAAAATTGATTATCGCTAATATTATCCCTCAACAAGTAGGGTGGGGTCAGAATGATTCAGAGATATTTTTCAAGTTCATATAAAACTCAAATTCAAATGCAAATAAAATTTTTTTGGCTCCTTTCTTTTCATTTCCTACCATATGAACAACATATTCTGATATAACTGAAAGTTCAAAGTTGTTTTATGTGGAATAAAAACATTTGGTTTTTAAAATCTGCTCTGTTTCCTTAGTCACGCTGGTCTTGTTATGTCAATTCAAACTGTTTTGTTTGCAAGACGAGGTGCGCAGATAGTTGCTCTTTATGAATTAATTTAATGCAGATTGACTACGGCCTACATTAAATTAGTATCTAATATGACAAAGTAATGTAAGTTTTACATAAAATAGGGATCACCTGAAGATCAGGGCCCCCAACCTTCTTTAGTTAGCCTTATAAGGCTAACTAATAGAACTTTTTATATACTTGTGATAGTATAAAGTATATAAAGGCTAAAGTTCTATAGTAGCTGTTCATATAGATTTGCAGTAATCATAATATAACCTTATTACTGTATAATAGTGGTGGACCGGATATCCGCATCCGCATCAATTTTAACATCCACATCCGCACTTCTGACTGCGGATGTTATGCGGATATTTCCTCTAATAAATTATGCAATTTACAATTAAATTAGCTTATAAAGTAGCTTATAAGGCCCAGTCATACACATTTCACGTAAAGTATTAATTATTAATGAACGAACAAATATATAAACCTCAAAATATAAATACCTAGTAACACAGAAAATTGAATGAAACTTGTTTCATTCAATTTTCTGTGGCTGAAATTTTTGAGAAAGTTATTATTTTTATCATAATGAAAACATTAATATTAATTTTAATTCTTATGCATTTTCTGCCATAATAATAATAATATCACGAAATTTGAAAAATTATGTCATATATTCATAATTCTATATTATATTGATAGATTAACTAAATATCCGCACCCGCATCCGCGGATACTGAAATTAAAAATCCGCATCCGCATCCGCAGATGTTGAAAACTGACATCCGGTCCACCACTACTGTAA
Organism: Bathynomus jamesi; assembly: GCA_023014485.1. Lineage (NCBI taxonomy): Eukaryota > Metazoa > Arthropoda > Malacostraca > Isopoda > Cirolanidae > Bathynomus > Bathynomus jamesi. The sequence continues at coordinate 170,807 of JAJOZX010004228.1, read as the reverse complement.
CGGTGACGGTGTGTAAGACTAGTAAACTACATGGAGTTCAACGCTGTTCACGATCATATTAATTGTTTATCTTTATGAACACAGACTTGGACTCGGTTGTCCCCCCTCCACCCCACTTTCGCCTAGTTGGGGTACCTTGACTAACACTGCGGCGCTGCCACAGGTACGGAGTCGTCTGTGAGGCGAGGAACATTACATATGCCGGCAATTGTACATGAGCATTTGCCTTGATCAGAAAATCAAACAAGTATAATTTCGAGGAGCTTCTAATATAAGAATAAGCATAACAAAATATACCTTAAAAATTACAAAAATTGAAAACTATTTTTATTATTGCAATGGTTTCCAATAAATAATTTATAAATTAAACGCAACTTCAAATATTTTCCTTTATTAATTACACTGCCCAACAAAAAAAACATTTTTTGCTGGTGATTTAATTCTAAGACCTTTTTCTGGATAATATTGATGTGCTGATTTAAAAAATCACCTTAGATTTTGTCCATCACATCAGGTTTTCGTGCAATGTGCAATGCAATATGCCTATTTTGGGTGATCCATGAAGGGCGCTTATCAAAATTGATGATTTTTGAGACCTGTTAACAGCTGTTTTGCTGTTAAAATTTTATCTGTGGAATACGCAAATCTGCGCATTAAATCTAAAGGTCATGTACAACATATTAAAATCTTGGGTATCTGTGATTTCCCCAGGTGTGAGCGTGACGTCATGATCATGGATTCATTTTTTGCTTATTTAAACACTTTTAATCACTTTATGTGTCAATATTACCATTGTATATTAAAGTTCACTCCCTGCACAATTGTTTACTTTTCCATGCTGATTCTGAGTATGTAAAAACTTATTTTTTTAAAAGAAAAAACATTGGGCATAACCCTGCCAAAATGCGATATCTCCGTATTTGATTGCTCGAAAACCTGACGTGATAGGCAAAAACTAAGGTGATTTTTGAAATCAGCACACCAAAGTTACCTAAAAACAGGTGTTAGAATTAAATCAGCAAAATTGGTGTTCGGCAGTGTTATGAATCTAATGAAAGCCTTCAGGCTTCGTTGGCAATTTGACTGTAATGCGTGACATTGTCAGTGTTCACCATCCCATCCCTTCTAAAATAAACTACATATGATAAAATACTAAAACATTACTCTTATTCTGAGGTTGATTTACTACACACACTTAACAGTTAAATTACGATTATATATGAGTCATGAATATAACTAAGGTAATCATACTTGACAAAATTTTAACTTTATATGGACTGTTTAGAGTTGAAACGCAAATTAAAAGTTGCGTACATCGTGGCTTTTTTCAGCCAGTCTCATCAAAGGAAATGTATCCACCCAATGGCTATGATTTTATACTCATACAAATTAGCTCACAGGGCACCCGAGCGTCACGTGACCTGAATTATGCTCGTGCAGAGCAAAAGAGTGCGAGATCTTTTATTCGCTTGCCTTAAATTTCATTTAAATTATAATTTTTTGATTCACAGTGCGAAGGACTTGAGGAAAAAGTAGAATAAAAGTTTAATTAGGTTAATTTTATCTTATGATAAGTTTTCTTTGGGTACGCTGAGAGTACCTTGGGTATCCTGACTGCAGGCCACTGATATATATATATATAATATATATATATATATATATATATATATATATATAACGTAAGGGTAAATTTGGGAGAAGTGAACTACTTTTTCATTTGAATATTTGGAAAAATATTGAAAATATTAAACTACCAAAGGAGCTTAAAAGCATTACTATATACTGTATCTACGCTATACTATTATATGTCATACCATAAGGGTCGTAGAAATTTATTTATTAAATATATTCATCAAAAGAAAAAAAAAACGGCAAAACAGTTCAAAATTCCTGATACATAAGGTTTGATAGTACTAAGAACAGAAGATCAGTTTCATGATATTACTAACTGCTATGCCATTCATATATGTTATGTAATGGCGGGCGGCGGCGGCGGCGGCGGCGGCCAGAGCTGGGCACTTGCGTTTTTTTGCGCGTTTTTTTGCGGTACTGCGGTACTGCGGTACTACTACCGCACTACCAAACCGGTACCGCATAACGCAGTACCGCAAAGGATCGCTGAAAGTACAGCAGTACCGCTACCGCATTCAAATTTCCCGCGGTACTTTCCGCGGTACCGACCAACACGGTAGTACCGCAGTACCGCAGTACCGCAAAAAAACCGCAAGTGCCCAGATAATAATAAAAAATTAATTTATTTAACAGTAATACTAAGAAAGATAAAATTTTGACTACGTACCTACACTGAACGAAAAAACACATGAAATACCTCCTAAGGATTGTCTTTATTGGTTAACTGTACCCCTTCAAGGTACTATATTGTCGGGTAAAGTGAATTATCACAGATAATCATTTTAGATTGTCATACATAGGCTTATATTATATATATATATATATATATATATATATATATATATATATATATATATATGTTAAACACAGACCGTGCATGGAACAAGGAACTCTTCTGGGATAATTAAATCCACTATAGTCCGGATAAGTAATGGTAAATGACAAATACCATAGTGTTTTCTTTTTCATGATTTTAGCCCGACGTGGGCAACGGGTCTCTCGCAAAGAGATCCCATAAATATAGCTTCCCTCACCAGTTATCTGCAAAGCAGACAGGATCCAGCTTTGGGACATGGATCTAGGGTTTAAAGCAAGCCTAGATCCCTACATTCAGAACCTCTATATAAGTAAAAGACTCGTTGCATTCACGTCGTGTTGAATAAATCATAGAAAAAGGGGGTAACTATTGTATTTTTAGCCAAAAAAAACAAAACTTAAACCTCAACCGGGACATTGAGCGTCCACTTTTCAAGGCACGAAACACGTCCGTTTAGTATACACAAACTCAGAATGGTTCCCTGAGAACATTATATGTTAAACACAGACCGTGCATGGAACAAGGAACTCTTCTGGGATAATTAAATCCACTATAGTCCGGATAAGTAATGGTAAATGACAAATACCATAGTTTTTTCTTTTTCATGATTTTAGCCCGACGTGGGCAACGGGTCTCTCGCAAAGAGATCCCATAAATATAGCTTCCCTCACCAGCTATCTGCAAAGCAGACAGGATCCAGCTTTGGGACATGGATCTGGGGTTTAAAGCAAGCCTAGATCCCTACATTCAGAACCTCTATATAAGTAAAAGACTCGTTGCATTCACGTCGTGTTGAATAAATCATAGAAAAAGGGGGTAACTATTGTATTTTTAGCCAAAAAAAACAAAACTTAAACCTCAACCGGGACATTGAGCGAGAGACCCGTTGCCCACGTCGGGCTAAAATCATGAAAAAGAAAAAACTATGGTATTTGTCATTTATCATTACTTATCCGGACTATAGTGGATTTAATTATCCCAGAAGAGTTCCTTGTTCCATGCACGGTCTGTGTTTAACATATAATGTTCTCAGGGAACCATTCTGAGTTTGTGTATACTAAACGGACGTGTTTCGTGCCTTGAAAAGTGGACGCTCAATGTCCCGGTTGAGGTTTAAGTTTTGGTTTTTGGCTAAAAATACAATAGTTACCCCTTTTTCTATGATTTATTCAACACGACGTGAATGCAACGAGTCTTTTACTTATATAGAGGTTCTGAATGTAGGGATCTAGGCTTGCTTTAAACCCTAGATCCATGTCCAAAGCTGGATCCTGTCTGCTTTGCAGATAGCTGGTGAGGGAAGCTATATTTATGGGATCTCTTTGCGAGAGACCCGTTGCCCACGTCGGGCTAAAATCATGAAAAAAAAAAAACTATGGTATTTGTCATTTACCATTACTTATCCGGACTATAGTGGATTTAATTATCCCAGAAGAGTTCCTTGTTCCATGCACGGTCTGTGTTTAACATATAATGTTCTCAGGGAACCATTCTGAGTTTGTGTATATATATATATATATATATATATATATATATATATGCCTAAACCCCAAAATAGTGCCAATAATAAGCCATCTTTTTTACCAATTACGTCGAAGCTTGTAACCAAGTCGGATTTTCTTGTACGACCTACGTTTTGAGGATAGGTTAAATTAGGTTAACCCAGATTGACTTAACCTAAAACAAATCAGAGCGTGTGTAAAGTCTGAGGAAGCGTAAGAGACGATTTTTTTTGTGTTTGAGTTTTTTAATTAAAATTGTAACGCGAATAAAATTTTTAAAAATAATCGCTGTATAAGGTAAAAATAGGCTTTCTCTGAACATTCTTATAGAACCTCTACTCTACTTTAACACAAGCGAAAGTGATTCAAAATTTGAAAATATAAAATATACAACTTGTTTGACCTACTCGGTAAAAAATGATAACGGACGAAAATTTACACAAACATCCGACCAACTTGAGCATATATATATATATATATATATATATATATATATATATATATATATATATATATTGTTTCACGAAAGCAACATCTGAATAATATTTATGATGAAAATAATGACGAAGGAAAAGGAAACACAGAATGGTGCTCAAGCGCTTTCGTCTAATGACATCCTCAGGAACACTGAAATAAATAACAAGTTCGAGACTATATATAGGTCACAAAAAAATAAAATAAAATAAAAATTGTAGGAGGAGCATGCAAATTTATAAGGAAAAGCTACCAGAGTTTTAACACTTTGCCCTTCTTGTCTAAATCCGTTCTTAACGAATTCAAAACAACAGGATCAAGCGAAAAAAGGCCCTGGCTAATGTTGAAATTATTTGTAAGTTGAGTAATGGCAGACTCAAGAATATTTCTATTAACAATGTTGTTTAAGTGAAACAGAATTGAAGCATTATTCCAATCAATACAGCGGGATAACTCTGACAAATGGACGAAAAGGGCACTGGACGACTGTCCTGCTCTAACGGAATATTGATGCTGTTTTACACGAGTGTGCAAATCCTTTCCCGTCTGTCCAATGTAAAAGGACTCACAATGTTTACAACCAATTTTATAGATAATGTCTGAATTATTGGTAGAACTATTTTTTACTATGATATTTTTCACAATATTGCCATATGGAAATACTACATTAATATTCCGTTATTTCAGTTATTTCAGACGATTGAATAATGGTAATTACTGTGTATGAGAATAGTTAACTCGCGAACACAAAATTATCCAAAAGGAAACTTAGAAAAATCCATTGATGTTGTCATAAATGATGGCATGTCAAGCTATAAGGCTTGTGAAGAATTTGGGGTGCGAAGAGTACCCTTGGGAAAGAAGTGTGCTGGGATAAAGTGTATAAAAATAGATGCAGGACGACACACTTATCTGTCAAATGAACAAGAAAAATATCTCGTAAGACATGTTAAACTCTTGCTGAATTTGGAATTCCAGTCAAAACACCTGAATTTAAAAATTAATTTAATTTTTTTATTATTAACTCTAATAACAACCCCTCACAAAAGACACCCGAAGGCAAAATGAATATTGGCTTGAAATTATAGATAGTTCACTTTACCCTACATTTGGAGTAAAGTGACCTTGTAAACCTGGTTTTAACAAATTGAACATATTGGTTCATCTACATTATTTTTATTTTAATAATTTTGACCTAACAATAGAGATCTATAATGCAAATTTAAAGTGTGTTTATTCCATAACACTATATTTTAAAAAGTCATCTTAGAAAAATCCCAAAAGCAGTTCATTTTCCCCTAAGTTACCCTAAAGTGCATTTCTATGGTTGTATAGCTAAAATACAACTGAAATCGAAGGAAAAAGCAACGAAATTTAATTTCCTTCTTGTGATTTGTGCTTTTAACTCCATCCAAACGACGTCAGTTCAAATATTTCAAAAGATCAACAGTTGTCATTTTACGTCCAGGAGAAATTTCCCTGCATGCATCAATTCAATTCCCTCACAGGGAGTGAGACGACGAGGTTTTCGTATGGGATGAAATGACGAAGATTTATTGCATGCAGTGTTTGGTTGAATCGTTCCAACATTACGTTTAGCATGAGGGATATGCACTTCTTTCTCAATTTAAAGCTTTGTTCTTTTTCATTCTCGATTTGAGTACTTCCTTCATCAGTACTGTATAGGAATTAATATAGGGATAGAAATATAATGATTCCTCTGTTGAAAACAATGATCATACGCAAGTTGGAGGAAGTAGTCCCTAATCTTACTTTGAACTAGCGGTGTACCGATTAATCGGTATCTGCATCGGCAGAATCGGCCATTTTTTGTTTATCGGCATCGGCATCAGATTCGTCATCGGCCGAATTTAGCCGATTCTCTCACCGATTGTTTGAAATTTTTAAATTTTTATTACAAAACAAAATGTATATTTATAGAAAATTGAACATACAAAAAACACTATTTATGATAATTTATATTCATTTCAAACTGTAATTATATAAAAATATTTCATATTCACGAAAAAGGAAAAGCTTAACAAGTTGCCCATAAATTTACATTTTCTCTAACTAGCTATTGTAATCTAACTAGCTATTGTAACTAGCTATTGTAACTACTATTGTAATCTCCTACTCTATATTAATACTAATACTATATTAAGTTGTACTTTATAATTTATATATTAAACCATCTTATTATGTTGACTTTATTTTAAGTATTTTAATAATTTTATATACCCAAGCTGTATATCCATTTTTTTTTTTTTTATTCAAATTGTCCTCCAGGGACTTGAAATTTTAATGAAAAATTTTGTTGTTGTTGACATTGTTGAAGAAAGAAAATACCTTCACCATAAGGAAAACCAATTACTTTAAATACTGGTATTTAATTTATGAAACTAAAGTTATTTTACTGAGTAATAAAACCACTTAACACCAAAATTTTAGCTACGGTATATGAGTAACAAATTTTGGTGCTGTATATTGTGGAGTGAGCTAAGGAAAACCATTTAAACAAATTTGAAATTTAAAAATATGAAAATTGAAAGTTTTCACATGAGATTATTAAAATTTATGAAAATAATTGATTTTTTAAAATATAGGCAAAGAATCGGCATCAACATCGGTATCGATAGTTTTTCGTGGCATCGGCATCGGCTAAATTTTGGAATCGGTACATCACTACTTTGAACCCTATAACCACTCAAACAACAGTGGAAACAGGAAAGAAAGACTGTGTCGTGTTCCCAAATTAAAAGCTAGGAGGGGGAATATTCTCAACCCTGAAGGAAAATAGTTTTGTTGCGAGAGGACCAAGACTGTTCAACCAGCTGCCCAAAGGACAAAGGAACACGAGTGCTGTAGCGGTGGATACCTTCAAAAAAAGACTAGACGCTTGGCTCAGAACATTTCCAGATGAGTCGGGAGTACCTGGCTGTGTTAAGTGGAGAGCGCAAAAATTATTCTTTAGTTCACCAAGCCAACTCAAGAGGAGGGACAACAAGCCTGACCTCCATGAAATGAGGAATCATCGCACGAAACATCTGAAAGGTTGAAAGGAAAGGAAGGTAATAATGATATACAGTATATAGATAGACCCTGTATAGGTTAATAGTGATATGTATATATAGATAGATATAGATTAATAATTAGATGAGGAGGAAGAACGAACAAATGAAAAATGACGAAGATTTATTGCATGCAGTGTTTGGTTGAATCGTTCCAACATTACGTTTAACATGAGGGATATGCACTTCTTTCTCAATTTAAAGCTTTGTTCTTTTTCATTCGCGATTTGAGTACTTCCTTCATCAGTACTGTATAGGAATTAATATAGGGATAGAAATATAATGATTCCTCTGTTGAAAACAATGAACATACGCAAGTTGGAGGAAGTAGTCCCTAATCTTACTTTGAACTAGCGGTGTACCGATTAATCGGCATCTACATCGGCAGAATCGGCCATTTTTTGTTTATCGGCATCGGATTCTGCATCGGCCGAATTTTGCCGATTCTCTCACCGATTATTTGAAATTTTTAAATTAATTATACTGTGTTGTTTGCAGTTAAAATGTATATATATGTACGGCATGCGAAGGTGCCCCCTCAGGGCATTGGTTTCTGCTCGTATGTAGGAGAATTACGACTTCTGATTAATCGAGGCCCATGGTGTAGTGGATAGCATATCTGACCGGCAATAGGAAGATCCCGGGTTCGATTCCCAGGTGGTAACCTCATTTTTCATTTGTTCGTTCTTCCTCCTCATCTTGTGCGGAACGTTCTTCTACACAAGCGTCGTTCTTTATATTAATTATACTGTGTGTTGTTTGCAGTTAAAAAAAAAAATATATATATATATATATATATATATATATATATATATATATATACACACAATCGGTGAATCGGTACAGAATTTCAGTTCTGTACCGATTCATCGATACGTTGTATCTAGTATTCTATACATTAAAACCAAGCTCACCCTCTCGTCTATTGTTAATTTCGCAGCCATCCCCTAACTAAAACAAAAATAAATAATATACAGTATTATAATCAACACTAGGGCATGTTTCAGATTAATCAGTTAATCATTGTTTCGAATTTAATCATTAATTAATCAAAAAATATTTTTTGAAAATGATGGAAGTGATTAATTTTCCTCATAATTTCACCATCATTTTACCTTAAATTTTGTAATGTATTATTTGAATTTGGCACCTTTTTGCATGTATAAACTGTCTAATCCGCCCATGCCTGATTTCTTGAACTAAAGCAAACTGAATGTTTGAGCCAAATGTTTTCTTCAGTCTTATCTCACGCAACAGAAACAATAAAGCTCTTTCTTACTCTTTTCAGAAGTATTTAATTTTTAATCATTTTTAATCAGTGAATCATTGATTAATTAGAAAATTTCATCATTCATTACTTTTTCTTAAAAATGATTAATTAACCAAGCCTTTGTCAACACTGAAAATTCCTATGATGCGCGACATTTGCGCCACCCTGTATATATATATATATATATATATATATATATATATATATATATATATATATATATATAATAATTAACTTTTTTAAGTTATTCCTATAATATACTTGGGCGATGTTTTTTTTCTTTTGTAGAGAAATTTTGTGCAAATTTTAATCAATAATTTGTTGTTGTTATTGTTTTTTCGCAACATCTCTATATGAGGTCATATAAATAAATGAAGGGGACCTACAGCTGGGTTTTCGTGGATCTGAATCCACTATCTCACCAAGCAAGACCCATGCAGAGATGCGCCTCAGTCGCTAAAATTTGAAGTCTACGATCCGAGATACGAACCCAGCTTCAGTTTAGTAGCCCAGTACTTTACCAATAAGCTATTTTGAGGGGTTCAACAAAAATTCATTTGCGATAAATGGAACAAATATCATGTAATACTATAAAAACATTTACGGCATTTAATATGATGTTAAATCATATTCAGGAAAATGGATTAATTACGTTGACATCATATGAAGGAACTGCTCTCTTGAAAGTTAGATCTTTTTGTGAATATTTTTTCTTAAAACTGGAAAGAATATGGAGCATAGGGTATACATACATACATATACCTTTCAACCTTTCAAAGGCTCCGTGCGATGATTCCTCATTTCACGAAGGTCAAGTTTGTCGCCCCTCCTCTCGAGTTGGCCTGGTGAAGTAGTGAGTTGGTTTCTTGTATTGAATTGTTCTGAGCCAGACGTCTAATCTTCTTTTGAAGATGTCCACTGCAACACCATTCGTGTTCCTTAGGTCTTTGGGCAGCTGATTAAACAGTTTTGGTCCTCTTACAACAAAACTATTTTCTTTCAGGGTTAAGGATGTTCCTGTCTCGCCTTTAATTTGGGAACATGACAGGCTTCCTTTTCTATTTTCCACTGTTGTTTAGGGAGTTACAGAGTTCAGCGTAAGATTAGGGACTAGTTTCTCCATTATTTTCCAAGTGTAAATGATGATGTACCTCTCTCTTCTCCTTTCCGGTGAATATAGGCTTAGTTCGCGTAACCTTTCCCAGTAATTTAGTTCTTTGCACCTTGATCTTGGCTGTGAAGCTTCTCTGAATCCCTTCTAGCTGTCTAATGTCTTCTTTTTTATATGGGGATGTTAGGACCGAGCAGTATTCCAATTTGGGTATGATCAGTGTTTTCAGTAGAGAAATCATTATATTCCTATTCCTTCGTTTAATGGTTCTCAGTATCTGTCCAGTTATTCTCTTTGCTCTGTTTACTGCTATTTCATTTTGTGTTTCAAATTTCGCATCATCAGTCATTACAGGTCCTAAATCTTTTGCTCTAGAATTTCTCTGAATTTCCTGTCCATTTGGGGTATATATATTCCATGAATTTTAGGTCTTCTCTTTTTCCGTACTGTAACAGCTGAAATTTCTCAGTGTCAAACTTCATACTGTTGTCTTCCGTCCACTTGTAGATTCTGTTCATGTCGGTTTGTAGAGATCCTATATCTTCTGGGTTTCTTATTTTTCTACTGATCTTTGTGTCATCCGCAAAGGATGTTACTGTGCTGTCTCTGGTAACGTCCTCATTTATGTCAGTTAGCATGATTATGAAGAGTAGTGGAGCTAATACTGTTCCTTGTGGTACGTGTGGTTACCATTGAATTTTTTTGAGTTTCCAAAAAGTCATAGATTTTCTGTCTAATTATTCTTTCAAATATTTTAGTGAGATGAGATGTAAGCGACACTGGCCTGTAATTTTTGGCCTCGGATGGATCTCCTTTATATATTGGGACTATGTTCGTTCTCTTCAGAATGCCCGATATTTCTCCCGTGTCTAGTGATTGCCTCCATATCCAATGTAGGGGCTCAGCGATTGCATTCTTGCAGTTTTTGATCAGTGTGGCATTCCACTTATCCGGTCCTGCCGCTGAGTGTGCTTTTAGTTTCCCTATAGCTTGTGTAATATCATCTGTCGTAAAGTCGAAGTCCGTTATACTTTCCCCCTTGTAGTTCTTTTTCAAAGAACGCGTTTCTATCGCATATCAGTTTGTCAGTTTTTGGGATACTGAAAGATGATTCGTACTGAGCTCTTAATATTTCAGATACTTCTGTTAGATCATCAGATAAAGCGCTGTTCTCGTTTTTCAGAGGTCCGATAGTCGCATGGTTTTTCAATTTCCTTTTTGCAAAATTACAGAAGTACTTTGAGTTAACCTTTATCGCTTCTATAGCGTCGTTTTCTTCTTTTTCTGTATGCTTCTCAATTAGTTCCTGTATGACCTCATCGATACTCTGCAGTTTATCATTTAATATTTTCCTGATGTTGTTATCTTTACAGTTACTTAGTTTTGCAGTCACTCTTTTTCTCTTTCGGAACAATGACCTCTTTTGTCTCCCGAACCTGCTTCTCTTTCCTCTTTGCTGTATTTTTGGGACATGTCTTTCCACAATTTCCAGCGTCTTCTCCTCTAAAGTCATTAGCATCTCTTCCGTTGTCTTGGCCTCGAAAATGGTTTTCCAATCTATTATTTCCATGCTAGATGCAACACCTTCCCAGTTTATAGCTTTGGAGTGAAAATTAAAAATTTCGAATTTGCTTCTTTCTGTTGTTCGTGTTCTTTCCTTTCCTGTTGTTTTTATATTGGTTGTTATTTCAATAATGTTGTGGTCCGATATTATAGTTGGGGATATTTCTACATTATCAATTAGGTTGCTGTTGTTTGTGAATACCAAATCTTGGCAGTTGTTTTTTCTTGTGTTTTCTGTTATTTCTTGTGTTAACATAAATTCATCAGCTAGAGCTAGTAGCATTTTTACCTGCTCTTGGTCTTCCCGTGTGCCCCCCTTGTCCTGGTGTATACATATATTTTTTTCTATCCTTTTATATTTCATGAATGGGAAGTTATAATCACTACAGAGAAAAATATTTGGAGTTGGAGAGTGTAGATCTTTTACCAGGTTTCTTACCTCTGTAATGGAATCTGAAAATTTTGAGGTTGGCGTGTTTCGGGGTCTGTACATTACAATTAGTACCATATTTAATTTTCCAACTTTTGTTGCTACACATTCTACGTAGCTGTTTGAGGTACTTATAGGCATTTCTGCCATATGCCTTTCGCGTGTGTAAATAGCACATCCTCCTTTACGTCTCACTGTTCTGTCGGTTCGGAGTATGTTATAATTGTCAATTTGTATTTCTTTTTTGTCATTACAGAACTCACAGTTTTCGCAGTTCGCCTGGTAGTCCTTTAAATGAGTTTCCGTGAGGCATGTAAAGTCTGCTCCGGCTTCTTGCATGAGTCCTTTCAGGTATAAAACTTTGTCCGAGGAATGACTTGATTTAAGGCTCTGAATGTTGGCTAGGATTATTTTTATTTTTTCTCTATCATTTTCGCATAGAGGTGGTTCCAATTCGTTTTCCAATGGTGGTGCCGGTTTCGTTGCCTTGTGGTCCTCCGAGAATTTGCCTCTTTTTATCTTTGTCGGTACCTGTTGTTCCGATAACGCATGAAGTGTCTTTGTGCGTGCCTTCCGTCCGGCTCTCGGATTCCTATATTTGTCAGCTGACTTTGTATTTGCTGAATAGTATTTAGCAGCTGAATTGTGTTGGCTATGTCTAAAAAATTGGTACCCTTCTTTGATGTTCGTTTTTCCTGTTCATTCGTTGCGTTCCTTTGAGGGTAGTGGTAACGGCATTTTTGTCCGTATTTGCACCTCCCATATCTTGTATAGGTGTTGCAGACAGTAAGATGGTGGAACTTACACTTCTTTTCAAATTTACAATATCCACTCGTGTAATGTGTGTTACATAATGTGGGATTTACCAAGATGCACTGCCCATCCCGATATCTGTAGTTCCCTTTTGCGTAGTATTTACATACGATATTTTCTACGCTTCTACTTCTTGTTATCTTATTATTTTCAATGTTTTTAATTTTGCTATTATCATTATTTATATATACATATATATATATATATATATATATCGACTTAGCCCATGCTTGGAAGTTGTAAGTAACTACACTCTAACTGTGTTCCTGCCTGGCACACGGGAAAGTAGTTATCTTTAGTCTCACCGGGTGGTGAGGCGAGGACAATGATAACGTTACTTTCTGTGTGCCAGGTAGGGACACTGTTGAACTGTAGATAAATGCAGCTTCCAAGCCTACATATCTCTCTCTCTCTCTCTCTCTCCCTATATATATTATATACACACACACACACACACACACACACAGAGTGATGAGCTGGAGCCGGTTCGCACCGGTTCGCGCGAACCAGTTGTTAAAATTTTGAAGCATTTTAGAACCGGTTTTTAAAAATTGTTACGAAAACAAATATTGTTATAAAATGATTTTAAAACCGAATAATCTTATAAAACGGTGTACAAAATAAAACGGTGTATAAAATAATACGGCGTACAAAATAAACTTCAAATGCAAGGGAAAAATAGCACTATCTGGCCATTTGGAAATTACTACCTAATTAGTATTAAATAATGGATGTACTTAAATGTTCTTCAAAATAATAATTTCTTTCTTTGTGTTATCTTGAAGCTATTTTTAGTAATAAGTAATATGCTTAAATATTCTTCATATTTTCTTTTCAAATTTATTCTAATTTTTTTTTTTTTTTATTGTTAAGTACGAGTACAACTCCCGATGACACAATGCATCGCCACTTCTTATGGAGAAAGATACAAAAACTATATACTGTGGCACATCCTTTAAATCAGAACTTTTTATATAGGGAACCGGTTGTTAAAATTTTGGCAGCTCATCACTATAGATATATATATATATATATATAGAGAGAGAGAGAGAGAGAGAGAGTTTGTCCAGCGCGAATTTGCTTATACACGGAAAAATAAATACGAACAATTATTTGCCAAAAGCGGAAAATTTGATTATACACCGTCCGCCAAACACACTCTAATACAGCAGTACTGTACGCGTGTCAATGCGCGCTCTAGTGTTTTCTCCTACACTCTCCAACACTCCCGCATCTCTCTCCCTCTCACGTCACCCCTCGCATCACCCTTTGTCTCAGTCCCGCTAACGCGTTAAGTTCAGTGAAGTTGTGTTGGATTGTTTTTGTCGTATTTTGCCGTTTACCCTTAGACAGAAGTATGACACCAAAACGTAAAGCATCTGGAAATGATAGTGAAGAGAAGAAAAGTCGTAAGGTTATGGCATTAGCCGAAAAAATATTTTCTAGATGAGTTGCGTGGTGGTATGAGCATAACATCACTTGGCCGCGAGTATCACATGAATGAGTCTACCATACGCACCATCCGAAAGAGTGAAGAAAAGATATGTGCTATTTTCATTTAATATATTTTTATTTATCATATGTAAATATCATTATGTTTATGATTTTATATGTTCTTATTTCATATACAATATAGGTAGGGAAATTCATTTATGTGTGAATAAAAAATCTACAGTATCTAAGTATTAATGGGAGACTTTACGCGGCCGCGTTCACGTATCCTCATTTATCCCATACAGGGCTGCCAGAGAGGGTGGGGAAGCTGGGATAAATCCCCAGAGCCCGAACCTCTAGGGAGCCCGGAAAGAGGGGGGGGGGGATAAAATCTAAAAATATTAATAAAACAACTGATTAAATAACAGAACGAAAATATAATTAATGAACATACATTTTATAAAGACTATCATAGTCAAACTGAAACATAAAATATTATCCGCGGTCCACCAATGCCCAAGACCGACTGACAGATCTGGGAACCATTGTAATTGAAAGCCAGTTAGCCCATACTTTAAATTTCATCAGAATCATTTACCACTTTGCTAGAGAGAAGGCGAAGAAAGTACACTTCTAATTATGAAAATCTTGCAGTAAACAATTGTCTTGCCTGCATGGACTGGTGCTGCATTTGTAAATTGTATGGTGATAGAATTAATATAATTGATTCGAGAAATAAAATGGTCATTTTCTTCCGAGTTGTTTATTCATACTGTATGTTTTGAATAGTGACTTGGACATATAATCAGTTTGCTCGTTATGTACAAAAAACATTCATAATAAAATACTGAGTAAATAGGGGGGCCCATATACCAATCCTTCCCCGGGGCCCAGGGCAGCTTTCGTCGGCCCTGATACCATAAGTTAAGTTTGTCCAAAGCGGATCTACCTAACACGCCGTTCTCGAGGAACCTAACCTCCGCGTTGGACGAGGGTTTACTGTATATATAATATCGTTTTCATTCTAATTTTAACAAGGATTCAGATTTCAGCTTTACTTCACTCTGTTTTTAATTTTCCTCTGCTTATCACTGAAATAGGAAGGTCGCAATACATATACGAACAACAGATTCATATAATGACCATCTCATGAGCATGCCATTGCCCATAGCACAGTGGGTATTACCATTTCCCTATAAGTGAATTGAAGGAACTAATGTAGGGGTTCGACTCCCGATAATGCTACAGTAATAATAATACATTAGTTTCAGGCTCTCCTGACTAATTGTTATTACATCACGATTATTTCAGAATTTACAGGGTGATACAAAGGTTATTGTGCAATGTGAACATTTCAGATGCTGTTTAAAATAAAATCATACTAAAGAAGTTAATCTTTTCTCTATATCATGATACAAATGAGCTCTCTCTCTCTCTCTCTCTCTCTCTCTCTTATCTATCTATCTATCTATCTATTTATCTATCTATTTCTCTCTCTTCCCGTTTAAGCTCCTATTAAAACCTTCCGTCTGATTTGTTCTTCCAGTCTCGAAATAAGGTTGAAATAATCGATGAGTTTTCGGATCGCGTCTCGTCGCCGGATTTCAACCGGATTTTCCCATTGAGGAAACGGTTATTTTATTTTCTTTAATTGGATTGGATTGGAGGATGACTCCAAATTAGGAACCACTGAATGCGAGGAGGGTACAGCCGGAAACTGGAAATTATTTGGGATAACTATACGAGAAGGGGGATATCATTCAGAGAGAGAGAGAGAGAGAGAGAGAGAGAGAGAGAGAGAGAGAGAGAGAGAGAGAGAGAGAGAGATCCAATTTATATATATATATATTCTCAAGGAAAAATGAAAAACGATTACTTTTCCCCGTGGGTCTACATGACATTAATTTTATGTGATTACATATGTGCTTTCTTACATAAACTACTTTAAAGATTCTCACTAATTATATAAAGAGTAAATAATGAAAATGACATTTCTCAATATTAATTAATACAAAAATAATAACATTATTAAACAAAATCGCGTGATAAATAATCATATAATTACTCTCGTATCCTGTCGTGACTCACGCAAAAGTTGCGTGCAAAATAGCGTGGAGAATAAATTATTTGGCCTTTGTTTTACACCACAATTTGCTATTAATAGAGTTTTGCCTTTGGATTACGAACTGATGAGGTCTTCTCCGTATCCTGGAAATATGTAAAGGATGACATTTAAAAAAAAAGTAGATGGAAAGTATACGTGAAAAAGTAATAAAAGTACATCGAAAACATCGACGGAAAGTAGTAAAAGTAAAGGAAATGTGCGATAGAATGGCATTCCGAAACGGATGCGGTACATCGAAAGTAGTCGAAGTACGTGATAAAAGGAAATACGTAATCGAATTACATTTGAAATTAATGTAGTACATTGAAAGTACTTTTTGCAAAAAATTTTTGTTGTTGTTTTTTTCATGTTTTTTTCATAGTGGAAAATCAAATAAATGAGACAAATATTAGACAGAAACTTTGAAAAGAGAAAAAGAAGGTTAAAGAAACTAAAAACAAAGAATAGAGAATAAAACAAAGACAAATAAAACGGAAAAGGACAATAAAGAGAGGAAAAATAAAACAAATAATTAATAAACAATATATATATATATATATATATATATATATATATATATATATATATATATATATATGCTGCAAACCCACAAGGAAAAAGAAAAACGATTCCAAGGTTTTTCGTGTATTCAAAGCTACACCTCGTCAGGGAATAACGAGGTGTAGCTTTGAATACACGAAAGGCCTTGGAATCGTTTTTCTTTTTCCTTGTGGGTTTGCAGCATTTATTCATTTCACGTGTTTTATTGTGAAATTCATCCCATATATATATATATATATATATATATATAATAAAAGAAGAGAAAACGTTGACTTTAAAGCAATAACTAAAACAAAACATTTAAAAAAAATTGAATTCAAAATTTCGGTTAAATTCACTGTCCAGAACCGGCAGCAAATTCCATCTTTTAATTGGAACCTGAGTAAGAAAACACTCGAATTAAAAGGTTTCGAAAGTTCTTTCGAAGGCGATAATCGTGTTTGTTTTTGGGATTAAACTCGAAGCGATCAGATCGAAAGATCGAAAGATCGAAAGTGATCGACCCAAAAAAAGTGTTCCGATTAGGTCCATGCATCCATTTAAAATAAATGGAATACTAACTAAATTAACTCTCTCTCTCTCTCTCTCTCTCTCTCTCTCTCTCTCTCTCTCTCCCTTTCTGTATATACATATATATAAAATAATTATTAGTGGTTAATGTTTGGAAAATCCTTTATTTGGTACTAGTTTGCTAAAAGGATTAAGAGTTCAATTTAAAGCGCGAAAACAAGGAAAGAAAAGATGGACTGATAAGGAAGAGAGGTTGGATGTGAAAAGACAAATTTTCACTAAAGAAAATAAAGAAAAAGAGCAAATAAACGAAATCAAAGAAAGACAATTCAAAGCAAGGAATTATTTACTGTTTTCTCAGTGCAAAATTCTCTCTCTCTCCTCTCTCTCTCTCTCTCTCTCTCTTATATATATATATATGTGTGTGTGTGTGTGTGTGTGTGTGTGTGTATATACACACACCTCGTTAACCTTGTTGATGTTCTGTGTGTTGGTCTCTCTCCACACGAAGGTCAAGCTGGTGGCCCCGCCTCTAGGTCTGGCTTGGTGACGGAGCGAGTTGTTCTCTTGCGCTCTCCACCTCACATAGCCAGGTACACCCGGCTCATTTGATACCGTCCTGAGCCAGGCATCTAGTCTTCTTTTGAAGACTTCAACTTTGACCCCTGTAATGTTTCTGAGGTCCTTTGGAAGCTGATTAAAAAATCTTGGCCCCGTGACAACCAAGCTATTTTCCTTCACTGTTGAAGAGGTCCCTTGTCGGCCCTTTAATTTGGGAACACTACACATTCTGCCTTTCCTATTTTCCAGCGTTGTTTGGATAGTAATTGGGTTTAGTTTGAGGTTTGGTACCACTTTTTCGATCAATTTTCATATGTAAATTATGGTGTGCCTCTCTCTTCTTCTTTCCAGGGAGTACAGATTTAGTTTACGTAGTCTTCCCCAGTAGAGTTCTTTGCAGCCATCAATCAGCTGTGAAATGTCTCTGAATTTCTTCTAGTTTATTAATTTCTTTCTTTTTATATGGGGACGTCAAGACTGAGCAGTATTCAAGTTTTGGTATAACACTGTTCAACAATGATTTTGTCTCAGGAAAAGTTTTGTCATTATTATAGTTTTCTAATGCTGATTACGAAAATGGTCTTATTATTTTCCTATCACGTATAGTTTTTGAGAAATTTCCATTTTTTTGGTCTGGAAAAAATATTCAATTTTTGTAGTAAAAGCTGTTCATTTTATTATCTCGCAACTTTGACCACATGTGATGTTTTTCTTATTACGCCGTGTGTATTGCTAATCTTATAGTATGTGTGATGTTAATATTTTGTATAATATTTAATTAATTATATCCAATATACAATATTATACATATTATATACAATATACAATAATTGTATAATATTTTTTAAAATTTCATGAAAACTATGCGTGATACGCCAAAATGAATAACATTTTCGGAATGAGCAGCGTCGACTTCATATAGAGTAGACCAGCTTTGTTTGTTGCTGAGAGAGAATAAAAGTAAAAATTTGTTGTTCAGTGGAATCAGTGTTTTTATCAGAAGAATCATTACTGTCCTGTCCCTTCTTTTGAACGTTCTTAGTACTTGTCCCGTGACTCTTTTTGCTTTGTTTATCGTTATCTGATTTTGTGTTTCGAATTTCACATCATCGGTCATTATTACCACCAGATCGATCGCTTTCGTGCTTCTCTGAATTTCCTGTCTATCTGGACCATAATATGTAGTCTGTTTAAGTTCCTCATTTCTACCATATCCCAAGAGCTGAAATTTCTCGATGTTAAATGTCTTCTTGTTGTCTTCTGATCATTTGTATATTTTGTTCGTGTTCCTCTGCAATGCCTCCACTTCATTTGTATCGCTGATTTTTCTGCTGATCTTTGTATCGTCTGCAAAGGATGTTACTATACTGTTACTGTTTACTCCACTGTCTATGTCTGTTAGCATAATAATGAACAGGAGTGGGGCCAGTAGTGTACCTTGTGGTACTGAGCTGCGTACTTCCGATTCTGAAGATGATATAACTTACCTTGAATTTTGACGACCTGTAGACGATCTCCGAGGAAATTGTAGATCCATTTTCCAACTTGCCTGTTATTCCCATATATCATTTTATGTCCTATTAGACCATGATCACATTTGTCAAAAAATTTAGCAAAATCCGTGTATATGACACCGTAGTCGCCATTGCCTTCCAGTACATCTAGGATATTGTTATAGTGCTCTATAAGTTGTGATAGGCATGATCTTCCTGATCGGAATCCATGCTGATTTTCGTTGAATCTTTCCAGTGTCTCCAAGAAATCATAGATTTTCTCTCTAACTATTCTTTCAAATATTTTGGTGAGGTAGGACGTCACTGACACTGGTTTATAGTTCTTTGCTTAAGATCTACCCCCGCCTTTATATACTGGACAATGTTTGCTCTTTTCAAGATGCTCGGTATTTTCCACTGTCTAGGGATCTTCTCCATATCCAGTATAAGGGTGTAGCTATTTCATTTTTACAGTTTTTAATCAATAATGCGTTCCATTTGTCCAGACCTGCAGCTGAATGTGGCTTCATTTGTCCTATAGCTCTCGCTACATCTTCTTGGGTAAAATAAAAATCTGTTATACACTCTCGTTACGATTTCTCTTCAAAGAATGCATCTATATATACCGGGTGTCCGAGAATTATCTGTACAATTTTTGGCTGTTATTAAAAGTCAACCATGAAGTGTAGAAATTCCAGTATTGTCCCATTTTACAGAGAAACTCATTAAGTTTTTTCTGATAACAAGTTTTGACAAGTTTTTTCTTTTTTGTACGCGGGTGACAGACATTGATGATTTAAAAGCAAGAATCACAGCTGCTATTGAGCGAATTGATGTGGATATGCTGCAGCGTACATGGCAACATTTGGATTATCGATTGGATGTTTTGCGAATCACTGATGGTGCACATATCGAATGTTTGTAACAACGTTACTTTAATAAAAGAAACTTTTGAAAATACAGATTCTAAATAATCTTGTTTAAGAATTTTATGTGTTATCAAGAATTTTATTAAAAGATGAAATTGTACCGATAATTTTCGGACACACTGGAATTTCTAAAAAACTTGTCAAAACTTGGTATCAGAAAAAACTTAATGAGATTCTCTGTAAAATGGGACAACACTGGAATTTCTACACTTCATGGTTGACTTTTAATAACAGCCAAAAATTGTACAGATAATTCTCGGACACCCTGTATATATATATATATATATATATTAGTGGTGGACCGGATATCCGCATAATTTTTAACATCCGCATCCGCACTTCTGACTGCCGATATTACCTCTAATAAATTATGCAATTTACAATTAAATTAGTTTATAAAGTAGCTTATAAGGCCCAGTCATGCACATTTCATGTAAAGTATTAATTATTAATGAACAAACAAATATATAAACCTCAAAATATAATTACCTGGTAACAGAAAATTGAATGAAACTTGTTTCATTGAATTTTCTGTTGCTGAAACTCTTGAGAAAGTTATTATTTTTATCATAATGAAAACATTAATATTAATTTTAATTCTTATGCATTGCCTGCCATAATAGTAATATCACGAAATTTGAAAAATTAAGTGTCATATATTCATAATTCTATATTATATTGATAGATTAACTAAATATCCGCATCCGCATCCGCGGATATTGAAATTAAAAATCCGCATCCGCAGATGTTTAAAAACTTACATCCGGTCCACCACTAATATATATATATATAAGGGTTACGTGATGTGCATGTCGCAGCACCACTTCGAGTTAAATCAGCGAAGTTACACGACATTGGGTCTGAATAGTATTTGGATGGGTGACCGCCTTCTGCGTCCAGATGATGTAGCAACCAGGGGTTCGAATCTCACGTATAAAGCTATAGGTCTCCTCCGTCACATGACCTATTTTATTACGAACGAGGTTGAACATTTATAAGTCAAATTTTGCCCGTGCAAAAAGGTTTAGATTACCTGGTATTTTATCCTATACAAACTGCGATATTTTTTTTATGCAGGAAGGAGGGGGGCCAAGGGCGAATGCTCACAAAAACGCCTTCCCCCTCCCATAGAGGAAGAAGAGAACTAAAATCAAGGTTCAAAGTTTTCGAGATGCCTGGACACTCTGCATTTGTAAGATTGGAGGTCAAAGACAGGGAGATAGATGGATTGAGAAAGATAGTTCCAGAGTTGACTGGTTGAGTAAATGAAATATTGAAAATACGATTAACTCTTGCGTTAGACAGTTGGACAGAAAAGAAATGAGAATGTGTCAAAAATCTGGTACTGCGTGCCCTCCATAAAGGAGGAGGCATGCAGTTAGAAAATTCAGAAGAGCAGTGTCCGTTATAATAGCGATACTAAAGAGAGAGTGAGACAACATTGCGGCGATGAGAGAGGGATTGAAGACAGTCAGTAAGAGTCGGGGAAATGATGCGACGAAAAGCCTTTGATTCCAACCGGTCAAATAGAGCTGAGTGGGCTGAGCCACCCGACACATGACAAGCGTACTCCATACAGGGGTGGACAAGACCCCTGTACAGAGACACCAACTGAGAGGGGGGCGAAGAAACTGCGGAGCCATGAATGTTAAGAGAGGAGGAAGGATTGATTTGTGTATTGTTGAAGGTAAGGGGATAGTCATGTCAAGATTGTGACGCGTAAGCAGATGAAGGAACTGAGTTTTTGAGGCATTGAAAACCACAACGTTTTCTCTGCCCCAATCAGAGATAGAGAGATCAGAGGTGAGGTGTACCATAGCCGTCCTACAAGAAGCATGGAGTGACTATTGAGAGGGACGCTTTGGGAAGCGGGTGGAGAAGTGAAGGGCGGGATCATCGGCATATGAGTGTGTAGGACAGGAATTGTGACTTAATAGAGCATTGCTGAATTAAAGGAAGAGAGTGGGTGACAGGACAGAGCCCTGAGGAACACAATTATTAATAGCTTCAGGAGAAGAACAATGGCCATCTACAACCGTAGCTATTGATCGGCTAGAATGGAATTCAAAGATGAAGGCACAGATAAAAGGATAGAAATTGAAGGAGGGCAGTTTCGAAATTACAGATTTGTGCCAAACTCTATCAAAAACTTTTGATATATCTAGCGCAAAAGCAAAGGTTTCACCGAAATCCCAATAGGAGGATGACCAAGAGTCAGAGGGATATGCAAGAAGATCGCCAGTCGAGCGTCCCTTGCGGAACCCATACTGACGATCTGAAAGAAGATTGTGAGAAGAAAGTTGTTTAAGAATCTTCCTATTAAAGATAGATTGACAAACTTTAGAAAGGCAAGAAATTAAAGTAATTGGACGATAGTTGGAGGGTTGAGAGTGGTCACCCTTCTTTGGGACAATCTGAATGAAAGCGAACTTCGAGCAGGAAGGAAAAGTATCAGATGAAAGAGTTTGCCTTGGCAGGGTGTCACCACAGAAGCAAAATTCTTATGAACGACAGGAAGGACACCATCACGACCGTACGCCTTCTTAGAGTTGAACCCAGATTGGACAAAAAAAAAACACCTTTGGAAGAGATTCTTATTTCAGACATAATTAAATCAGAGGGAGGAGGAGATGGAAGAACAGCACCGGAATCGTCCATAGTTGAATTGGAGTCGAAAGTTTGAGCGAGAGAAGAGATGGCAACTGAGCTGTCGGAATGGAAAGGAGGAGGGAAAGAAGTAAAGTTGTTGATGAAGTTGTTAGCTAGATGCCAGAAAAAATGACAAGAATTAAAATTGGATAGGGTTTCACATTTTTGTCTGAAGGAATTTTTGGAGAGTAGAAGAACATATTTTGCACGATTCCGGATAGAAATACTGTATAAGCTAAGTGAGAGGCAGGAGTTGGATGGCGACGGTAATTTCTGAAAACCTCCTCTCTGTTGCGGATAGCATAAGAACAAGCAAAGTTAAACCAAGGTTTTTTTTTGCATTATAGTAGTAGAGGAATGATAGAATCTGGAATGTACGCCTCCATGAAAGAGGGAATCACCTCTGTCATGTGCTCAGTGCACCCGGAGGAGTAGTACTACCGTAATGTAACATTGCAACTTTGCATGCAACAGTGCAGCATTGCATCTTCCAACATTGCAACATTGCATGCGACATGATGGAGCGGTTTACCCCCCCCCCCAAAAAAAAGAAATATATGTGTGTGTGTGTATATATATATATATATATATATATGTAAAATCCAAGGGTAACCTAACTGGGCTGCTCAGACCCACCAAAAAAATGTATACATATACCTATATATTTGTGAAATTATATGTGAAATCCAAGGGTAACCTAACCGGGCTGCTCAGGCCCACAAAAATATATATGTATGTGGGTGTGTATGCATGTATAGAAAAGCTTATTTTATATATACGAGTTGTATGTGAACTCCAAGGAGTATCCTAACCTAAGGCAGCTCAGGCGCCAAAAGTGTATACATATATATATGTATATATATATATATATATGCATGTGGATGTGTAGGTAGCCTAAACACCAGAAGGAGTAGAGATATCCTTTCACTGCGGCGTCTCGAAGCATTTTGAATTCCTCAGCGCTCTTTTAATCAAAAACTTAAATATGGTAAACCAAATTTAAACCAAAAACAAATCTTTTGTCTTAATATACAAATATATCTTTAAATCTTATTATTAAATATTAATTTAATTTTATAATAAAACTAGATTTTATTTTAGGGTAACTTACTCATTTTTCGCCTTTTAACCCCCATTAAAGAAGAATTATTTAAAGCATGTTTTTGTCTTAATATATCCAAATTTCTTTAAATTATATTATAAAAAATATTAATTTAATTATTAATCCAGATTTTAATTTTAGTGGTAACTTATTTTTTTTCACCTTTCACCATACATTAAAGATTCTACCATATCCCCAATTATTACACAGCTCAACAAAAAATTTTTTTTGTTTCGTTGCCAAGGAAATTCGTACGAATTTAGGGTATTTTGGGGTTGCTGAATTCCAAAATGAAAGTAGTTTTTCCGATTTGGCTCTAGGTCTTGAGATAATGAATACCCTCAATTAATAGGAAACGTAACCATAACGCGTGCATATGGGAAACTACCGGAACATTCTAGATGGTGAGACCGAATAAAATGCCATTATGTATTTCATGTGTTTACTTTTGTATGATTTGAGAGAATTTCAATGCGATTTGTAAGTAGGCTCCCCCTGAACATTAAATTTGTTGCATTTTTACGTGTTTCAATGGGGTACCAATTATCTCATAAATTAGATCAATCTAGCAAAACCGATGTCATATTCGGAATCAGCACCACAAAGTTACCCCAAAATCACTCTAATATGATTGGCAATAAAATGAGTGTTGACCAGTGTTATTATTATTATTAATATTTCTCATATGGAGTATGGAGGACCAATAAACTTTTCATTTTCATATAAAACTGATTCTACCGTGTGTATGATATATATATATATATATATATATATATATATATATATATATATAGTGTTCTATCAAGGTGAAAACGACTGCTTGTAGCTCCACTTAACTTCGACATTACTGTGTTATTTTTAATATAATTTTAAACCAGCTTTTAG
This sequence comes from Bathynomus jamesi, assembly GCA_023014485.1. Classification (NCBI taxonomy): domain Eukaryota; kingdom Metazoa; phylum Arthropoda; class Malacostraca; order Isopoda; family Cirolanidae; genus Bathynomus; species Bathynomus jamesi. The sequence continues at coordinate 145,896 of JAJOZX010004228.1, read as the reverse complement.
GATCATATTAAATCTTACTGCTGAAGACACAAGATGTCCAAGAAATAATAGTGACTGCTTACGATGTCCATTTACTTTAAGTAAATGTTTAACTGAACAGCCTAGCTCAAGCCAACATCTCCGATATAGCCGAATACCACAGGTTATGCAGAATGAACAATTCGGGCAGAAACAATTTCTCGGGTACCCGTGATACCAACCAACATCTTTTTACGCGTCAATTAACATATGCTCTCTCTCTCTCTCTCTCTCTCTCTCTCACACACACACAGCTTGGTAAAAACTTAAGGGCCACCCACCAAAATTCGTTTAGCATCCGCCCACTAAAACTCGCTCAGCCAATGAATGAGCTACATTCTGAAAGTGCGGGGCGGGAGGAAGGCTTTTCTTCAGCATGCTCCATTCTAGCAGGGTCTTCTCCATGTCCTATAAAAAGAGTAGCAGCGACATATGCGAAACATTTTAGTGTTGGAGAAGTTTTCCATCTGTTGCGTACAAACTTATAATCAAGAATGCAGTCTGACGATCACCCCAACATCAAGTTGTAAGTAAGTCTACTTCGTATATTCTCTGTTCTAAATATAAAGAAATGGCAGTCTTATTCGATAGTGCTCTGAGTGAAATATAGAGACGTTAATTCGTCTGTATTAACATTTGTGTAGAAGTGTGTTTTGTGAAGTTTTTGTGATTACTGATTTTGTGATTTTGTGTTTATGTGTCTTATTGTGATTATGCCCAATTTTATCTTTTTATTGTTTTGTCTCAAGAGCGATTCTTCCATACACAAATGCCTATCTGAATATGCTTCGCCGCCGGTATACCTCTAAGGTGATACAATGTGAGTACTACTATTTATATCCATATACATTCAGAACAGGGATTCATGCATTTATTTAAGTTAATATATATATATAATATGTATACATGTATATACAACCCATTCTCTAGGTATACGTTATTATTTCACAGAGCTGATGCGTGTGTTCATTTGATGGGATGCGTGGACAATGACAGTGTATTTTCGAGCTAGTCTGTGCAGGAATTGGCACCACAAATCCCTGAACCCGAGACAGACACTTGTTCGAGAAGCGCAAACGATTTGAACAGCACCGTCTATACTCTATAGCATGTAAGCAGATTAATGTTTAAGAGTACAGCTCATGTAACTAACTAATTCCTCTTACATAAAAAGCTCTTTTGAAATGATTGGCTCGTTAGCTTTTATTTTTTCTATTTTAAAACCCTAACGATGTTTTATTTAAAATAATTCTCTTTCTTTATCCTGTGAAAATAATAATAATAATAACAACAATAATAATAAAGCATGGCTTGTTGTAATATTTTTCTGTTTTCTTTTAGGGACGATCCGGTTGTGTTATACGAAGGTGCGCTCTGAAACACAGAATGTGTGTTAATCAAGGAAACGATGTAAGTTTTTACTTTTTCTTGTGTGTGTGTGTGTGTGTGTGTGTGTGTGTGTGTGTGTGTGTGTGTGCGCGCGTGTGTGTAGGGGGTAAGAATAAACCAAGTATTTTCAACATTTTATTAAATAATAAAACTATTTCATTTATTGTATAGAATACATTTTTACGTAACATTGCCTTCAATGCTTTTCGCACCTATACAAATAGGGGCGGCTTCTTAATGAATGCAAGGCATGCACTGCATGCGTAAATAATATACTCAATGAATTTAAAATTATTATTTAAGTTAAAAAAATAAAGTTAAAATTATTATTAATATTATTAATATAATATTGGTTCTATCCTAGGTTACTACATAACTCATAAGAATACCATAAAAGACAAAATACAGCTTATCTAATATGTACTACACTGTAATGCATGTGACTGCATGCGTAAGTAAAATTACCACGAGTCGCCACTGATTATATATATATATATATATATATATATATATATATAGGGTGAGTCAAAAGTAGCGCCAGATTTCTGTTTTTTCGGCTGTCAGATTCTTTCTGGGAAGTCATGTTGTTAATAATTGTCTTGCAGATTATTAATTTTCTTAGTTTATTTATTTTTGTTTTTGTTTTGCAGGTTATTGCTGAGAGTTTGGAAAGTTACTGAATTTGCACCAAATTGAACCATGAATTACCTTTCAATGAATCAACGCATTGCGGCCGTGAAACATTACTACAAATGTAATGAACAACCAACGATGGTGGCACGCCGTTTGGCACAGGAATTCGATATTAACCCACCCCAGGGAAGAAACATACGATTGGTTGTCGAGAAATTTCAAGCAACAGGGTCGGTAGCCACTGCGAAGAAGTCCAGTCGTCCGAAAACGGCAACGAATGTAGCTAAGGCTGAAGAAGCCATCAGGAGACTGTGACAAAGTCCACAAAATCAACTCGCCGTTTATATGCAGAGTTCGAAGTGAGCCAATCAAGTGTTATCCGTATCCTTCACCAGAAAAAATGGAAACCTTACATTCCACGCTTACTGCATGCCCTTCATGATGGAGATGATGACCGCCATCTTCAATTTTGCGAAGAGTTCTTAGCTAAACTTGACGAAGAGGACACAATGCTAGACATCATCTGGTGGTCAGATGAGGCATGTTTTAAGCTTAACAGCACAATTAACAGACACAATTGTGTCTACTGGGCTGAGGAGAACCCAAGAGTGACAGTTGAGAAGGAGGTAAATTTACCTGGCGTGACAGTTTGGGCAGCGATATCTCCATTAGGGATAATTGGACCCTTTTTCTTTGAGGGATCTGTCACTGCAGAAATTTACCTGGATATGCTGCAAACCTTCTTTTGGCCCAGGGTACAAGATCAGGACTGTTATTTCCAGCAAGATGGAGCTCCACCTCATTATGGACGTCATGTTCGTCAGTGGCTTGATGAAAATTTTCCCGGAAAGTGGATCGGCCACCGCAGTCCGATCGAGTGGCCGGCACGCTCCCCAGACCTTACACCTCCAGATTTCTTTCTTTGGGGGCTCATGAAAGACCTTGTTTATCGTGAAAAGCCTCGTACCATTCAGGAATTGAAGGCTCAAATCACTGCAAAGTTTGAGGAAATTGATATCGAACTCTGCAGGCGTGTGTGCCACTCTGTGCCTGCTCGGCTGCAATTGTGCATCGATCACGAGGGAGGGCACTTTGAAAATTGCAAGTAAAACAGCTTGGTACAGTTCCGTAATAATTTTCCCCTGAATAAATGGTTAGATAAACATGTCATTCATTTATTTCTACCTTCTTGTACACTGTAATACAAATGGCAAACAAACAATCAACTGACAGAAATCGGGCGCTACTTTTGACTCACCCTGTATATATACATTTAACTGCAATGACCACGCAGTATATTAATGTATAGAAACGACGTAAGTATAGAGGAGCGTTCTGCACACGAGGAAGAGAAATAACGAACAAATGAAAAATGAGGTGACCGCCCGGGAATCGAACCCAGGATCTTCCGATTGCCGGTCAGATATGCTATCCATTACACCACGGGCCTCGATCAGTCAGAAGTCGAAATTCTCCTACATAGGGCAGAAACCAATGCCCTGAGAGGGCACCCTCGCAAATCGTGAATATGTACATTTAACTGCAATGACCACGCAGTATATTAATGTATAGAAACGACGTAAGTATAGAGGAGCGTTCTGCACACGAGGAAGAGAAATAACGAACAAATGAAAAATGAGGTGACCGCCCGGGAATCGAACCCAGGATCTTCCGATTGCCGGTCAGATATGCTATCCATTACACCACGGGCCTCGATCAGTCAGAAGTCGAAATTCTCCTACATACATTAATATACTGCGTGGTCATTGCAGTTAAATGTACATATTCACGATTTGCGAGGGTGCCCTCTCAGGGCATTGGTTTCTGCCCAATGTAGGAGAATTTCGACTTCTGACTGATCGAGGCCCGTGGTGTAATGGATAGCATATCTGACCGGCAATCGGAAGATCCTGGGTTCGATTCCCGGGCGGTCACCTCATTTTTCATTTGTTCGTTATTTCTCTTCCTCGTGTGCAGAACGCTCCTCTATACTTACGTCGTTTCTATACATTAATATACTGCGTGGTCATTGCAGTTAAATGTACATATTCACGATTTGCGAGGGTGCCCTCTCAGGGCATTGGTTTCTGCCCTATGTAGGAGAATTTCGACTTCTGACTGATCGAGGCCCGTGGTGTAATGGATAGCATATCTGACCGGCAATCGGAAGATCCTGGGTTCGATTCCCGGGCGGTCACCTCATTTTTCATTTGTTCGTTATTTCTCTTCCTCGTGTGCAGAACGCTCCTCTATACTTACGTCGTTTCTATACATATATATATATATATATATATATAACCAATTTTAATTACAGATTTAACAGCCAATACATCTATAATAATAAAAGGATGCGGGCGCGCGCGCGTGTTTGTGTGTGTGTGTGTGTGTGTGTGTGTGTGTGTGTGTGTGTGTGTGTTCCAGCCACTGATCCAAAATGGAAGCAGTTACAACCATGAAACTTCACACACATATTGATTAGGTCCAGAGGTTGTGCACCTGGATGTTGAATGCCCGGTTAGGTCAACCGTACGCCCTTGACGATTGGTTAGGTTAAGTCGTGATATTTTCGTTAGCTTTAACGAAAATATCACGAATTAACTTAACCAATCGTCAAGGGCGTACAGTTGACCTAACCGGGCATTCAATTAATCTAATCGGGCATTCAGTTGACCTAACGGCATTTAATTAACCTAATCAGGCATTCAGATGACCTAACCGGGCATTCAATTAACATAACCGGGCATTCAATTAACATAACCGGGCATTCAGTTGATCTAACCGGGCATATATATATATATATATATATATATATAGCGTTCAACATCCACCCTGCAACGCCGGTCGCTTCGCTAGTTTTAAATAAGTTACAGAACATAATGTCCGTCCTTATATGTCACACAAATTATTATTATTAGAGGATACTTTTCATAAATTAATTAGAGATTTACCAGTTATTGCATTTTAAATAAATTACAGATCATGATTCCCATCATTAAGCGCTACACAAATCATTATTATTATTACGGGTACATTTTTTTATTTATTCAATACAGTGAACCGTCGTCCAACGTGGGGGTTAGGTTCCTCGAGAACGGCGTGTTAGGTAATTGCGCTTTGGACAAACTTATTACCTTATGGGCAATGTTCCCTCTAAGGTGTGCGCGTGTGCGCGCGCACACGCGTTGTGAAACCCGCGCACACAGCAAAATAAAATGCGCACAGGCTCAAGCGTATCATGAGTCACGACAGTAAATGAAGTAATTTAAAAAAATTCAGTTTAATGAATTCTATAAAGAACAAATTAAGAAACCGCTTGAAAGAAAATCATTTGGACATGCTCATGCGAATTAAAAGTTATCTGAATGATGACGGATGTATTAATCTTCATAGAGTTTATTTGGCATGGACAAATGCTAAAGATCGTAGGGAGAAATCATAATCATACTTAAATGAAAGGCATTTTCATTTAATGTTATTTTGATTATATTTTATTTTACTGAATTTTTTATTTTTTTATTTTATTCCTATTTTGTGAATGGATAAAATCATGTATTAATCTTGATAGTCTATTTTAAATTGCTAAATGCTAAAAATTGTTTTGAGAAATGATAACTAAAATAGTTATTTTCAATTAATGTTATTTTTATTTTATTTCTTTATTTTGTTGAATTTTATTTTACTATTTTTTATTTTATTCATATTTTTAGAATGGATAAAATGTTTTCTTTTTTAAGAATATATAACATTGTAAACAGTTTTTTAATATCCACTTAATAGTACCGTAATGATCAAGCTATCACCTTATGGAAATAATATTTATTAAGTATTTAATATTTATATATATTTCATTTTGAAGATAATAACGCTCAGAAAAGTTTGCACAATTTTTCACCATGAATCTAAATGTATGCACAACGAAAATTTCTTGCGCACACCGACTAAAAAAAATTAGAGGGAACATTGCTCATGTCAACAATCTTTTGGACACCAGCTCTCCTCTCCTCACTGTCATCTGAGCACAAGAGTGTCTGGATTATCATTTCGCTGAATGCATACCATGCTGAGCGCTTGATGGTTGGCAAAACAGCATCCACTACAGCCTTCTTTTGCAGCCTAACTAGCCGCAGCTGAAACAAGATGTGGCGTGGGCCTTCCACCCAAGAGTGTTTTACTTTGATGTTGAACCAACAGGGGTAGTACAAGTTATGGGATAAATGGGGATACGTGAACTCTGCCGCGTAAAGTCTCCCATTAATATTTAGATACGTAGATTTTTTATTCACACATAAGTGAATTTCCCTACCTATATTGTATATGAAATAAGAACATAACAAAATCATAAACATAATAATATTTACATATGATAAATAAAAATATATTAAATAAAAATCGTACATATCTTTTCTTCACTCTTTCGGATGGTGCGTATAGTAAACTCATTCATGTGATACTCAGGGCCAAGTGATTTTGTGCTCATACCACCACGCAACTTATCTAGAATCTTTATTTTTTCAGCTAATGTCATAACCTTACGACTTTTCTTCTCTTCACTATCATTTCCAGATGCCTTACGTTTTGGTGCCATACTGCTGTCTAAGGGTAATAGCAGAACAACGGCAAAATACGAGAAAAACAATCCAACACAACGTCACTAAACTTAACGCGTTAACGGGATTGAGACAAAGGGTAATGCGAGGGGTGACGTAAGAGGGAGGAAGATGCGGGAGTATTGGAGAGTGTATGAGAAAACATTAGAGCGCGCATTGGCACACGTACAGTATTACTGTATTAGAGCGTGTTTGGGAGATCGTGTATAATCAAATTTTTCGCTTTCGGCAAATAACACTGGTCAACAACAATTTTGTCACAAGGGTTTTGATGGGTGTTCTAAGTGTACTTTTTCATGCTGAATCTAAATATGAAATCAGATTTTTTCTATCAGGCTTAGTTTACTTGTGACGCTATGTTCATTTTTTCCTCATTTAGCATGATCACCGGATAAAAAAATAATAACATATTATATATTATATATAATTAAGTATATAACAATATTATAATATAAAACATTATAAAAATAATAAATATAATAATATATTATATTAATTAATATAACTATAATAAAATATATTAATATTAATATATATGTTGTATTAATTTTTCTGCAAAATTAGTACAATTTATTCCTTTGGGGAGAAAGTTCTGATAATGCTGGCAGGATAAATTTGGTTGGAGCAGCAGACTGTGCAGGTTGAAACATGTTTGTACCTGTTCAGACATGAGCCTAGTTTCTGTGTGTAGAGCAGCTCCAAGTCAGTCTGCTTGTAAATGTCACAGTGTTAACAGCTAGTGTCTGTTGCTTCTTGTTAATTTTACACCAGTGTTGTATTCATATAGATGTTTTGTAATGCCGCGGAACTGTCTGAATCATCCTAATTCCTTTTGTTATGTATGTGGTGATCTAACTTTAAAATCCCAGAAACGTAACTTTACACCATTAGTAAAAAAATGCTATGAACTTTATTTCGGACGTAAAGTAGGCGATCAGGACAAGAGTTGGGCCCCTCACATTTGTTGTGTGACATGTGTAAGACTACTTACAGGATGGCTAAACGGTTCACGTCACATGCCATTTGCTATTCCAATGATTTGGAGGGAACCCAAAGATCACACAACAGACTGCTATTTCTGCCTGGTAAATACAAAGGGGATCACTTCAAAAACAAAGAGCCTTATGAAATACCCTAATCTACCGTCTGCAATGAGACCAGTTCCCCACAGTGCTCAACTTCCAGTACCAAATCCTCCTGAACATGTAAGTTTAAGTGATGAGGAATCAAACGTAGCTGTAGCATATCACGAGGAAAAAGATGAAGACATTTCTGATCTAACATTCCAGGCTACCTGTTCCTCCAATGAACCACATTTACTGTCACAAGGAGATCTAAATGACCTAGTTCGTGATTTGAAATTATCTAAGAAGCAGGCTGAACTTTTAGGTTCAAGATTAAAGGGTTGGAATCTACTGCAACGTGACACTAAAGTTTGTTTTTTCCGCAGCCGCCATGATGAATTCAAAGAATGGTTCTCCCATGAAGATGGACTTGTGTTTTGTAAAGATGTTAATTCAGTCATGGGGGCTCTTGCTCATGAACATAACGTGGATGAGTGGCGATTGTTCATTGACTCCTCAAAAGTCAGCTTGAAAGCAGTCCTTCTTCACAACATGAAGTTGCTTTTAGAAAAGTTTCAGTATCAGAAATATAAGTGGAATATCTGTGGAGATCTGAAGGTCATTGCACTTTTGCTAGGGTTGCAGCTAGGTTACACCAAGTACTGTTGTTTTTTATGTGAGTGGGACAGTAGGGACAAGCAAAACCACTACGTTAAGAAGGATTGGCCAAAACGCACCTCACTTGTTCCAGGCAAGAAAAATGTTGTGAATAGTTCACTTGTTGACCCTGAGAAAGTGTACCTTCCTCCTTTGCATATCAAGCTTGGACTTATGAAAAACTTTGTTAAAGCGATGGATAAAGCGCAAACAGGATTCACATACTTGAGAAATAAGTTTCCCCGGATCAGTGATGCCAAGATTAAAGAAGGCATTTTTGTAGGCCCTCAGATCAGAGAATTGTTAAGAGATGAGAGATTTGAAGGAGAGTTGAATGAAGTTGAGAAAGCTGCGTTGCAGAGTTTCAAAAGTGTCTGCACAAATTTTTTGGGAAATCACAAGGCCGAAAACTATCCTGAAATAGTAGATCTTCTTAAGTCTTACCAAGCAATGGGGTGCAATATGTCATTAAAGGTTCATTTCTTGGACTCTCACTTGGACTTTTTTCCGGAAAACCTGGGTGCGGTAAGCGACGAACATGGTGAGCGTTTTCATCAGGATATTTCTGCCATGGAAAACCGTTACCAAGGCAAATGGAGCCCCAGTATGCTGGCTGACTATTGCTGGACTCTTAAGAGAGACATGCCTGAGGCAAAGCACAGCAGAAAATCAAAACAAGCTACTTTTTAAACTACAGGTATGTCTTTTCGATCATATTTTAATAAGTATGTAACTATATGGGTTTTTAAAAATTAAATTGCATGTCACACAAAAACCAGACCTGATAGAGAAATTTTACAAACTTATTTGGATTCAGCACAGAAAATACTATAAGAATAAGGTATTTTAATTCTTGGGACACGAAAAAAATTTTTTTGTTGCCCAGTGTAATTGTTCGAATTTATTTTTCCGTGTATAAGCAAATTCGCAATGGACAAACACTGGACGAGGTTTTACTGTATATTACTGAAAGCTATACTGTGTAGTGATTCCCATTCCCTTCATTTATAATTCCTTATTTACTTTACTTTCTATTCAATTTCTTTTATCATTTTGCTCTTTCTCTTTTTACACTCGCTTCGCTGTACTTTATAAACACGGGTAACGAGTAGACGTAGGCTAACGGTTGAGCCGGTGAGCGACAGTTCGCTTTCTAACAACGCAAAGGAGACTGGGGATAATTATACACTTAATTACACTTTACTGACCTTTTATTTATGACGAAACACTTTCGACAAACGGGGTAATGCGAGGGGGAAATTAGCCGGAGAGAGACACGAAAGAATATTCTAAATTTACAAAAACATCGTAATGCAAAAAAACACCTTATTACGACCGTCCGATAACTGAAAATGGGCATTCTCTCTGCCTCTAGACCCATTTCAGCGTGTTGCCAACTAGCACTTTAGAAACAAACCATTATTAATTTCTTATTAACAAAATATTTAATTAAACATTATTAAATTCTTACAAACAAAACATTTAAGTCTTAATTAGACATTACTACACTCGCATCAACCCCGTGAAAATAAGTTTTTCACTAGGAAAACTTATTTATAATTTTCACAAATTATAATTTTCACAACATTTGCATAAAATAACATTTCACACCAAGAATCAAATTTACAACCTGTAACAAAGCTGTTCACGTGAAAAATAAAGGATAATTTTCTTAACAGGTTACAACAAATTTCAAGTTCACAATTTATTCCAGCGATTACTCCACAAAGATCGCTTTACATTCGAAACAAATATTCATATAGTTACATAGTTACTATCAGGGCAACAGAAAAAACAAGAAAATGTTTACAAAAAATACTGACCAGAGCGCACATACTATTTCACAAAACAAAACAAATTTGGGCAATAATCACACCCTTTCACTTATAAATTCATTACATAATAATCAGTGTACGTTTCTGGACGTTCTTTAGATAACAATCCGCAAAGCTGATAACTGACGTCTTAAATTTTCAAACGCAGCTCTCCTGCTCACTTCGCTAGAATGCAAGGGGTTGCATCACCATCCAACAGATCAGCACGCTTGAGGTTCCGCTCTCTCTCCAAAAATGGCGAAAAAAATAAACAAGAGAGCCGTCCAATTCTAAGAGGATCAGGGGGTGGAGATATACTGAAAGGGGAACCACGCACCGGAATTGGACGGAATTTGCAATTCTAGAAGTCGACGAAGAAACTCGCCTCTCTCATCTCAACTTTTGTCGGTGAACGCTGCTCCTTCTACGTCCAGCTGAGGGACTTTCTACGTGGCAATAATCAAACGATCACTTCGCCGTAGGCGGTTTCACAACAAACCTACTGTATGTCTGTATGGACAGTAAAGCCTTAGACACTCGTTCAAACTCTCATGGTTTGCCTACCGAGTGCTAAAACACATATTGAGCGAAGCATCAAGCAGCGGGACCAGGAACTGCCCGAAAAATACCAGTAGACCATCTTCGACCGAAACTGTCCTGCACCAAGTCGCTGCGCATTCGGTTTCGTTTCCCTCACTCTTCTTTATTCTCGTC
>JAJOZX010004228.1:120000-130000 GCA_023014485.1 Bathynomus jamesi | reverse complement strand
TTATAAAAACTTAAGCTTTTATTCCTCAATGTATGTGGGAGACTGCTTTTTAATACATGCTCGATATGCTGCGGGGTCGAGCCGTTGTTCTTTGACTGTTCATCTCTACCCTCTGCTCCAGGTCCTATGCCTCCACGATCAACATCGTCTGCGCTGTGCCTAATAACTACGGGGACCTCTGTCGGATTCTTATAATTTTCGTACTCATGAAGAAATTTCTGCAGAGCTTCTTGGTATAAGATTCTTTTCTCATCAGGAAACTTTCCACTGTTTAATAGGTCTAACAATTCGATTTCTATTCTTTTAAGTCTGCTTTTACTGGGTTTTAGAATCGTATCTAGACTCTTTGAGCTTTGTAGTGAAGGATACACCTCGTGTGGAATCACAACTACTTTCTTCATTATATTAAACTAGTCAGTAAAGGCCCCAAAACTGAAAATAAGATGGGTCGGAATGAGCCTCCTCTTTGTACAATAATTCGCTTTTTCTTCCCCACAGTTTGACTTTTACGAGCGAGTGCGCGTATTATGTTCTTGTGTAGTGTATTGTTTTTAATAAAGATAAGATAATAAGGTCTAATAAGAATTAAATGTTTTGTTTATAAGAATTTAATAATGTTTTGTTTAATAAAGAAGAAAACAATGTTTAGTAAGAAATTAATAATGGTTTGTTTGAAATTAAGAATATAAAGTGCTAGTTGGCAACACGAAATGTGCCAAGCTGGAGGCTGAGTAAAATGCCCTTCAGTCTTTGGACAGGGTTTTCCCTGATTAGTTGTTCTGTCATATCAGAATGTTATAGTTTATTTAAAATATAAATTGTCTCTCTCCCCGCGATTAAATGTTAACGCTAATTCCGCCCTCACATTACCCAGTTCGTTTAAAGTATTTCCTCATAAATAAAAAAGCAGTAAATTGTAAATAAAAGTGTAATTTATTCCCGGTCTCTTTTCTTTATTCGAAAGTTTTATGGCGGCCACGTCTACCCGTCTGCCCGCGTGTTTATAGAGGACAGTGAAGCGAGTGTAAAGAGAAGAAAGAGCAACGATAAAGGGAAATTGAATAAAATACAGTAAATAATGAATTGTAAATGAGGGGAATCACTACACATGTAACGACGTAGGCGAGCCTTCTGAGCGGGTTTCATTGGTACATTACATTTTATAAGGTTAAGGCAGATTTCTCAGATGCATTTTAAAAAGTCGGAGTCGATATTTTTAACAAATAGATGTTGTAGTGCCCGCGGCAGTCGATGATAGATTTTTATTAATTCACGGTATTTAACCTCTTTGTCATTCTGGGATATACACCGTTTCAGCCTCGTTTGGGAGTATATTCGTTCTTAGAAGCACTCTAAACGTGTTTCGCGGATGAAGGTTACAAATCAAATATCCGTAACGTTGGCTTGTAGCGTCTTTATAAACTTCCAAAAACTCCTTAAGCTGGTTCGGGAACATTTGATTGGCTAATATCCCAATTTGTGACACGTCTCTACGTTGTGCGAATAAGACTAGATATTGTGGATTTAGTGATACATCGCGCATGTATCTATTTTTGAAAAAAAAATCCTGATTGATGTAGAATACGCTTATGTTAAGATGGTGGGAGAACACTGTAAATGTCTCGGCAAACGTTTTAGCTATTTCTAACATGAGATCATCAATTACAATGAGCGTGTGTTCATTGCCCTTTAACAAACTAACATCATAAACACCTTTGTGGAACAAAATATCATCTTGGTACTCGTTGAATACAGACTGGTATATCGAATAGCACCATATGACTTTATGCACAAATTTTGAGAACATCTCCCACTTATCTTTAATGATTTTAAGCATAAACACAGTTTTGCCACAACCTGTAGGGCCGGATATAATGCATGTGGAGGGACTCGTGAACCAGAATTTTTCTACAGAATCCATCTCTAACACGTCACACTCCTAAATGGAACATTTACAAAATATAATAAAATTTTAAGTGATGCTCCTTATATTCTAGTCTTGTTTTTCTTCTTCTGCCTCAGAACCGTGAATGATGATGAGGATGAGGTACGGTGCCAGCAACATATCCCCATCATAGACATTGCTGATGATGCCGATGACAGTGTAGTTGTTGTTGAGGCTACAGACTCCAACCCCGCTAGCGAACCCCAGCAACGCCAACTGTAGCACCCCCATGCGTCAATTCGAGGAGAAAACGGGGGCATGACGAAGTTGATGATTTTCCTTCCACGTCAGGTGTAAAGCGCGCCAGGAGTGCGTCGGTTGTTAGACCCATAGTAATAGAGCCCCAGCCTTCTACGTCTTACGGCACAGCTCCGACATTAATGCCTTCTAAAAATAAAACTGTGCCCCTTATTCCTGTTCAATACCGTCCGTACCCTCCACAGCAGCATCTCGTTCTGTAGACAGTAGCGTAACATTCGAGCTGGTGCGCCTCTACTTATTTTAGGGCTGTCAGGGACAACGTATCTCCCCATCCGCAATATAGGGGTTCTTTACACGAGTTATGATAAAAGTCGAAAATATGGAAGGCATCATGATTTGTGTAAGGGATGTCTCGAGTTTGCAGATGATATAGTGAAACATTGTAAGGATTGCCACATGGTATGTGAACAGTGTAAAAAACTCCAAATGTGAAAGACGTGTAGTTCAAACCGAGAAGAGGGACTGCAATATGTGTAGACGCACATTTTTCAATAATAACTGTTTTGAATTCCATAAATCAAATGGTACGTGCAGGAAAATGAGAATCTGCGAATGCGGCATGTTTCATAGGATGGACAATTGGGGAAAATTCATGCATAAATGTGATGAAATTTGTTGTTCTATATGCCATGAGATATATAAGGCTGATGGTGTAAAGCATGTATGCTATATGAGAGACGCCAAACCTAAAAATAAGCCTTGTATAACTATATACTACGATATAGAGACATACACGGATGCTGAAACCAAAGAGGTTATCCCACATCTACTTGTAAGCCAAACTATCTGCGACGAGTGCATGAACGTCGAGTGTGATGAGTGTCGCAAATTTGGTAAACTAATAAGCGTTTTTAAAACGAGCGCACACGACAACCCCGTAAAACTCTTTGTCTTCTATATTGTCAAGTTAGCGGACAAGTCCAAAAAAATTACTGTGTATATTCTTGCCCATAACGGCACAAAATTTGACACAATTCCTTTATAAGGAATTGCTTCAACACGAATCATCGCAGATATTTACAGGCGATCTCTTGAAAAGAGGAAACAAGATTATACAGATGCAAATAAGAGGTAATGTTCAGTTTAAAGACACTGTTATTCACACTTTGTAAATTAGCCAAGCTACCCAAGGTAATGGAGGTAGCCGTCGAAGTTTCAAAAGGGTATTTCCTTACACTTTCCTTACTAGCGAAACTTTAAATTACGTAGGACTACCACCACCCAGACATTACTTTAACTATGCTAACATGAGTGATAGTGAGCGTGAAGATTTTGAGAGGTACTACAACAGTTTCGATGAAGATAATCCTTACAGTATAGTGGATGAATGTGAGCGTTAATGTGTGAATGATGTACGCGTACTTAGAGTATGTTTTCAGGCCTTTAGAAGGATGTATATAGTCCGATTCAATTGCGACCCGCTAAAAGCCTCATTGTGTTTTACTCTGTTCAAGAACAACTTCATACCTAAAAATACACTGGACATCATTCACAAAAACAACCCACGCAGTTATGGGCATAAGACAATTTACTGGCTCATACATCTGCAGCAACAGACTGGTGTATAAATAAAACATGCCCACAACACGGGGAAAGTGGCCATTAAGTTCAACGGTCGTGTTTTTTGGGTGGATGGTCTAAGCGAAGCCCATGCCACTGGTGAGAAGACTGCATACTCCTTTAACGGTTGCTGGTGGCATGGATGCCAGCGTTCTGAGTGTGGAATCGTAGGAGATATCCATGGTAAAGCTCCTGCCGACAATCTCGCATGGACCCGCACCCGCGACCAACTTATAAGCTCCCAGTTCACTCACAAGCTCTTGTGGGAGCACGAATATGATGAGCGGATGGAGGCAGATGGACAGTACCGCGAAGAAATAAACACCATCAGGCGTTCAATGGTGCTGGATCCTCTCAAATGCGGCGATAGTTTGTTTGGTGGGCGCACAAACCCATTTAAACTATACTTTCCACCTACGAATGGCGTGAAACTCCATTACTACGACTTCTGTTCTTTATACCCCTACGTCATGAAGAACAATCTTTACCCCGTTGGAGCACCTGAAAAACTGGTCCGCCCTGGCCTGCCTACCATCGAAGAGTTCTCAGCTAATTTGAACGAGAACTATTTCGGCCTTTCTTTCGTAGATGTGCTCCCACCCTCGCGATTTATGGATGCCAATCTTACCCGCCGTTACAGATCACAAGCTCATGTTTCCCCTGTGCGTGAAATGCGCAGGGGAGAACAATGAGACATGTAATCGCACAACCACCAGAGGAAGATCAGAGGCATATATACAAGTCCTGAGCTGTCTATAGCTGTTTATCACGGTTACAGAATATTGAAAATATATGAGGTGTGGAGGTTTCAGAAGCTCCCCAACCTTCTCACACCATATATAAACACATTTTTGAAGGATATGGTAGAAGCATCAGGGTACGCGAGGAGTCGAGACCGAAAATGAAAAATCGCCATATATTCAACGCTACCGTGATCGTGAAGGTATTCAACTTGAACGGGACCAAATTGCGAAGAACCCTGGCAAGCGCTTTAGTGCAAAGTTGTGCGTAAATAGTCTTTGGGGGAAATTTGCACAGAATGCAGACAAGGGGAACGTCCACCTAGCCCAAAGTTATAACGAGGTGTGGGATTACACCAACGCTTCCGATAAAGAGGTCATGGAGATCGTGAATGTGTGTAATACGTACATGATAAAGTACAACAGAAGCGAATTGACTACATATACATCACGTGTTAAAAAAATCCTGTAGCCAGTTTCACAGCCTACGCCTGCATCAAACTTTGGAGTCTACTGCATTCTCTTCGCTGGAGGGTTCTGTACGCAGATACAGATAGTGTGATATTCACGGAGAGGGAAGGTGAATACATGCCACCTGTTGGGGAATTCCTCGGAGAGTTGACTGACGAGATCAGGGATGAGTATGGAGATAGCGTCTACGTTGATTCCTTTGTCTCAACAGGCCCAAAAACTTACGGGGTACGGGTGAGGGTGGGGGAGGAAATGAGATATATCGTGAAGGCAAAAGACCTCACGCTTAACCAGGCGAACCGGCGGATTGTCAACTTTGATTCGCTGAAGGAGCTAGTGAGCTTAGAAGATGAGGGTGACCAACCACCTCAACTGACTGTATGGACTCGCAATTTTCGGGCACAGAAGCTGGGGGGCGTGTAGGAACTTAGGGGGACGAAAGTGTGTCGTAACACATGTAGGAAACGCTAACAGGTGCCTGGCACCTACGATACTGTTCCCTTTGGATACCGCGAGTCATGAATATTGCTGTCATGTTAGCGTATATTTACTTGTTGACGAAATTTTAGTTCATTTATTTTTCTATTTATTACATATATTTGTTTTAGTTATGGTGCATGAATATTTGTTATATATATATATATATATATATATATATATATATATATATATATATATATATATATATATCATGAATTAGAGACTATTTACTTGTTGACGACTTTATTTATTTTTCTATTTAAACTAAATCACGTTTCAGTTAGTGTTTCATTTTCACCTGTGTGTGTGTGTGTGTGTGTGTGTGTGTGTACATGAAAAACTCTAAGCACCACACAGTGCATGTTGCTGCCCAATAAAAAGAGTCACGTGACTCATGCTGCTAATCAGGACATATCTCCTTCCTGCGTACTCAGTTGACCTCCGCATGCCCTGGTTTTCAGACGTGTCTTTTTAACTGTTAAAAAAACGATGGCTTCCAACTATGTTGCATGCTCTACATTCCTGAAGTGGTATTCACTAAAGTCTACAGACGTGGTCAATACCCAAAGAATTTTTAGTTATCCCTCCTTTGATTCCTTTAAGACCATTAAATCGTGCGAAGCATGAGGAACAAGACGTCCAAATACTCTATGGTTATTTCGGCGAGAGCATTGCGGGGTTTCGCTGTACAAACTATGTAATGGATTATGCTGCAGGATTAAACTGCACTAGAGCGCTCATATATCATGAAGTGAAAGAATCCACGCTTGCAGAAAAGAAGCAAAGGATCTGGGTTGTGAACCTTGTTGATGATCGGTGTGACAGAAGATATTACGCCATGTTACATCACACCGAGTACGCGTACACTGGGGCTGTGAATGTAAATCTTGTGATTATGAACAGTTTGAAATATTTCTACCACTACATCCATGTATATTATGACGAGGTGCACAGTGAAGTTGTAGCTTAAGGCTCCTGCGAGTTTTTAGTAGAGTTTAGGGACGAGTATAGTTTGTCCAGTAAAAAGGACAAGTACAGACACATGTTTCTCTCAAATAGATCGCCGGAGTGTTAATAAAATGTGCATAGTTCGAGAAAGTACAATAGTGAATACCCCTGAACGTAGATGTATGGTACGCATTCCGGGGAGTGGATGTGATAAAACATTAAAACCGATATTACTTCATGAATCACAGATGGAAAAATTCTCTAAACGCCTACCCAATATAATGGGATACAAATATTTGGATGATTCGCGCAGCGAATATTTCATGTTGGAACAATATCGTACACGAATCACTAACGCCTGGAATCGACGCAGCCCCGTGTGACTCATACCCACCCCACACCTCCCCAACCACCCGCCCGGACCCTCCGAGTCCAAAACAGCGCGCCGGCTGCTCATAGTCATCTCAGAGCTTGACCCGACTGGACATTGCCACCTCGCAGGATCAATAGAAAACTATTAAAAGATGGAGCTTCCATTGAGCAACATCCTCAATGCAGTATACGACGTGCCCGTGCTGAAGTCTGTGTGTGTATTCAGGCGTAATACCAGTGCTGTTCATTATGTACTTGAAACGAAATGTAGACATTCAAACTCCGGTAGACACAATGTTATTTATTTAAGTGTTGAAGAGATGGATAGAATCTTCGTGTTGGTTGAGAAGTGGGATGAGGACAGTTACAAAATACCTGCAGGTGTAGGCTCAAAAAGAGAACAGATTAGCGATGCACACTCATACGCCATTATTTTTACGCTATCCATAAATCGTGATACAAAACATCCTTGCGTTGATATACGGTTGATGTGGAAGAATGCTGCTGCCAATAACACCCTTATCCCCACACGAAGCCGTTTCATTCTCGACAGAATGCTTAAAGTCGTCGGTTTCCGTAAACTGAAACCTATATTAGACGCCCGTGCTACTGATATGCGTTATTTTGACACGGTGCTTGAATACGCGTACACCGTACTGCTCGATGATTTTACCAAGTGTAGGGCCGAACAAGGCGAGAATGGTTTGGAACTGGTTGCTTATTTAGAAGGTGCAGATTAGGGATGGAAAATAACCGAAAAGTGTAAAACCGGTTTTCACCGTCGCTATATTCTTAAAGCCGGTTTTTACCGGTTTTCACCGATGGGATTCTGTATGCTTTATAGGGAGGTAAATGATAAAAATATTAAACAGAAATAAGGTTTTAATTGATTCAATCAAGTATGTGTTACATTTGAATTAAAAAGTTTATTATCGAACTTGATTTTTGAAATAACACTTGAGAAAACAAAGAGCATTAAGTGTCTGATCTAACATTCTTGATCGAATCTTTGTGACGAATAAACCAGCAGCTGAAAACACTCTCTCGGACTCTACGCTGGTGGCTTTTATTGTAAGCAACGCCTCGTACATGTGATCCAAATTTTCACTTCTGTTCAAAGTAGCTTCAAAATATTTGAATTCATTGTTTACGTCAAAGGTCTCAGAAGAATCTTTCTTGGGTTTCATTTTCAGTTTGTTCTTCTCACACATGTACTCGTTCATAAGTTGATCGTCATCATTTACTTCACGACCTGAGCTGCATTGTGAATCTTCGAATTTCGAAGCAATTGATTAGACTTGGTCGTCTGTTTCTGAAATCTGGCAAGCTTCTGGAAAAAGCCTCTTAAATGTATGATCCGCATGTGCAATGCATTGCTGGTGATCAGGTACTATTTATCTTCCAAATTTGACCATTACTGAGGCACCGTCGGTGGTGCAACCCACGATATGCTTAGCTAGGTCCAAGCCAAAGTCTTCCAATCTTTTCCTAACGATTGCACTAGTTTTGGTGCTATCTAGAGAACCATTTATTTTCATGAGACCAAGAGACCAATGTTGATTTTCATCATGAACATTAATATTAATATATCTTTGGTTTTGCAAAGATGTACACTCATCCATAGTTAATGAATAGCGGATTCCTTGTCTCACCTGATTCTTGAAGTAGTTGACCAATTCATGTTTCTTTTTCTCATAAAAACTAAGCACTATTTTTCTGACACCATTATGGGAAGTTGGATGAGGCTTGTCGTATTTTATCTCTCTTAGGCTTTCTTGAATGAATTCACTTTTAGCAATTGATTGGAAACTCAGTCCATCTACACACGCAAGTTTCGAAATTTCCTCTTCTATGGACTTTTTTTGCACAAACTCTTCCACTGTTCTTTGTTTCTTCAATGGCTGATTAATCTGGTAGATGTTTATGCCATGAATATTTTTCATGTGGGATGATAAACTTGAAGTAGAACCTCCACAACACTTTAAAACTTTGTGACATGTCATACACTCTGCTTCTTCTTTATTCTTACGAGTGAAATGATACCAAGCATTTGATTTCTTTGACATGATGGAGTGTTAAATCTTAGAATCTTGACTGGTCAATGTGCAATCATCCACATAACATTCAAGACTGAAGCATCAATTAATTATTTACACTTATAAACAAACAAAAAAGTGTACGAAACGATGCAAAACGTAATTACTATGTTTTTAAACGTTTGGAAACGTTTGTTTCATAGAAAATGGACCAAAGAGATCGGAGACTCGCGCAAAAATGTGAAAACCGGTTCTTATCGTCGGTTTCGATGATGATTAAAAATTTTGAAAACCGGTTAAAATACGGTTTTTTAAAACCGGGTTCCATCTCTAGTGCAGATGCCTCGAAATATCATGAACTTTGGTACAAAGGGCTGCAACGGTACAGGGCTGAACTCACCTTCACTGTTCACCCTGAAGAATTATTTCTTTATATAAGACACAGTTATTGGCACGATTTAAAAACATATATACAGGGTGTCCATAAATGTTTACCCTGAAAACAGTATGCTCTCATGTTTTAATGACGAATCTTACATCCATTTTCTTTTTACAGGTGATCTCGTACACGCATAGAGTTTCTGTGCTGGTGTGTTTCGTCTACCGCATTCGCCGCTAGGAGCGCTGTAGTAGCTGTTCAGTTAAGATGGCGTCTGTGACAGAGAAGGCACAATGTGTTGTGTGGCTTGCAGAACCAAAATCTCCTGTCAGTGTTCAGCGAAGGTTCAGAACAAAGTATGGAAAGAATCCACCTGATGTGAAGTTAATTAAATCGTGGATGAAAAAATTCTTGGAAACTGGAAACGTGGATAATTGGTCCTTTCTTCTTCGCTGAGAACACTGTTTCCGCAACTGTGTACCTGGATATGCTCACCAATTACGCCATCCCCCAGCTGCAGGACAGGCAGCCAACTGTCATCTTCCAACAAGATGGGGCACCCCCTCATTGGGCGCATGTTGTTCGTGAAACTCTCGACGCAACATTTCCAAATCGATGGATTGGCAGGGACGGGCCAATCCCATGGCCCCAAGATCACCAGACATTACCCCGCTGGATTTCTTTCTCTGGGGTCATGTTAAAGATTTGGTTTATGCAACAGTTGTTCCAGATATCAGGACATTGCGAGAACGCATTACAGATGCAATTGCAACAGTTAACCCACAAATGTTGGAAAATGTGTGGCGTG
>JAJOZX010004228.1:112500-115000 GCA_023014485.1 Bathynomus jamesi | reverse complement strand
CTTCTTTATTTTATTTATTTATCTTTTAGTTTTAATGCTTTTATATTTTCCTAGCTACTTTTTATAATTGTAACTTTTTAATTTCATTTATTTACCTTTTAGTTTTAATGTTTTACATTTTCTTAGCTACTTTTATAATTTTTAACATTGTTATTTTAAATTGTTATTAAGCAATTTGTATTCTGTATGTGATTTGGCATTTTATTGTTTTAGCCCTGAAGCTGGAATTAGTGCATTCTGAAACGTTGGTACTGATTAAACCTTGAAGGATTTTTATTTTTTCTCTGGTGTTCCTGTTTATATATATATATATATATATATATATATATATATATATATATATATATATATATATATATATATATATATATATAATTTTTTTTTTGTGGGCCTGAGTAGCCCGGTTAGGTTACCCTTGGAGTTCACAGATATATATATATATATATATATATATAATTTTTTCGGGGGAGAGGAGTTCAAAAACACTCCCACCCTGTTGCATGCAGTGTTGCATTGCAATTTCGCTGAACCTTTTTGCGGTAGCACTACTGGAGGGACCCTGGCCATTGAAGCAGTAATCATTCAATAGAAAATCAGAGAAGTACTGCCTAAGCGCCTCCCATCGGCGCCAAAGTGCCAAAGGCATCTTCTCTTTGGAGAATCCAAAGGCCGAACTGGAGCGATAGGACAGGAAACAGATGTGGTTGGAGGAGCAGGAGCCCAACGGAGGAAAAGGTTTGACAGAGTAAGAAAAAGGGTGATTGGTAAGAAATAAATCCAGAATGTTGGATCTAACTTCAAGGCGGTCGGGGATACGAGTAGGGTGCTGTACAATCTGCTCTAGGTCATTCAGGATAGAGAAGTTGTAAACTACTTCACCGGGGTTGTCAGTGAAACGGGGGGAAAAAACCAAAAGTGGTGGTGAACATTGAAATCACCTGAAATGGAGATTTCAGCAAAAGGAGAGTGGGATAGAACGCACTCCACTTTGAAAGTGAGGTAGTCAAAGAATTTTGGATAGTCAGTAGAATTAAGAGAAAGGGAGACAGCGTAGATGTATTTAGTTTGAGAATGGCATGTAAGCCGTAGCCATAGGGCAGTGGTACTCATTGGGCGGCACGTGAGCCAAATATATATAGCGCATTTGGCTCGCGAGCAGCCGCGCAATGAGTACCACTGCTCTAGACTCTAGAGTCTAGAGTCTAGGGCAGTGGTACTCATTGCGCGGCTCGCGAGCCAAATGCGCTATATATATTTGACTCGCGAGCCGCCCAATGAGTACCACTGCCATAGGGTGTAGAATTCGGAGGATTCAAGTTCGGGAATATGAGAGCAAGTTAGGTCATTGCGTACATATAAAGGACATCCACCTTTGAAGTGAAATTGAAGGGTTGCTGTCAGTTTTTCCAGACACCCGAGTTTCAGTGAGGAAGAGAAGGTGAGGTTTAGAGGAGAGGTGGTGTTCAACAGATTGAAAATTTGAGGAAAGGCCACGAATGTTGCAGAAGTTTATGAAAAATGAATCAGACAGAGGCCCAGATATGGATTCATTTAAGTAATTTTACAGATTAAAAAACATTCTTTGTTGAAAGAACACCAAATTAATGTATGTCATTGGAAGAAAGTTTCCATACAAATATATATGTTGCACTTGTGCCTTGACACTCTCACTTACGTTTTAGGAAAGTTTATTTGAAAATTAAACCAGTAACAAACAAACGTAAATCCAGCAGCGATACCTTCTTGCAGAAGTGCCCAAAAACTGATGGTGTTATAGTTGACCGATCCAGATTGAGATATAAACTGCCTCAGGAACGGCTAAAATGGTGAATCGTTGCAGTAAAAAAATGTCTATTATACGTTAATAAAACAAACAAAAGATATAACATTTGCTAAAACCCACCGCTGCTGAATGGAGACAACTGCTAGATTTACGTCCAACTCAAAGTAATCCAATCCTCAAGTATTTAATAATGTAGATTCTGATAGCTTTGATGGTTTTCCAGTCCTGCTCTTATTGCCAGTAGTCCTATTTTCATTATATTTCCTGATACGTTTTTGAACACAGCGATTTCATTTCTTCGCTAATTTTTCTGACTGTTTCGCTGCCTTTGTTCAACGTTACTAGAGTATGATTTATTTCATCACAAATAGGTACACATTGGAACCATATTTTATTATACCTGAAGGCTGAAAATATAGAAAAAAGCATTATAATTAAGTTTGGGAAAATATACTTAATAGAAATATTTCACAAACTAACAAATATTGGCGCTTACCAACTTTTAAAAGTTTGCTTTCACACACACACCACACACACCACACACACACATATATATATATATATATATATATATATATATATATATATATTTTGCAAACCCACAAGGAAAAAGAAAAACGATTCCAAGTTCTTTCGTGTATTTAGAGCTACACCTCGTCAGGGAATGAAGAGAGAAGGCAAGATGCCCATAAATATATACAACGTAGCGGAAACCAA
>JAJOZX010004228.1:0-107500 GCA_023014485.1 Bathynomus jamesi | reverse complement strand
ATCGTGGCGAATTATTTTCAACGCAAACCGTAGAAGATATTTGCAGTGACGCTCCTTACAATCCGACGCAAGGGACTACCATAGAAATGTAAGTGTCTATAATTAGAATTTTATATATATATGGAGAGTTGTAGTATCTCGTCAAATAGATACTCGCCAAAAATGTCATCAGTTATTTCCCCATTATGCTAAAATCGAAATTTTTATGGCGTTCACTCCTCGAACCAAAGATATCTTCACATAATGGGGATCTGTCTGTATACTCTGTATATGTTTTAAAAGCATTATTCCTTTAAGGTCCGATGAGGATTTGACACGAGTTATACAATCTTTTGAAGAATCTCGGAATAGGGAGGGTATACTGATCAGTCAACAATGTCACACCGAAATAATGTAAGTGTTTTTCGATCTTTTTGGGATAAGAAGACAATATATTTTCATAAATTTATTAAATGAAAGAAATCAGTACAATAAACGAATATACGTTACAAATATACGAACAAAAACATTATAATATACAACGAGTACGTACAATTGGAAAACGGTTTTTTATCTGTCTGCATACCATTTCATCGTTTCGGCGAGTGTGACACGGGTCAAATAAATTTAAAAAATTTATAAATTCTTTATCATTTGACATATGCATGAGAAATGAGACACAGTACATTCCGCAAACATTAGTAAAATATCCTTGCATGCGAAATGGGGTCCACACAACTTCGGGAATATGTAACTGAGCGAGAAATTTTACAATAATAGGGTCACTCCAGGGTTGAGTACCGAGTGAATCAAAATAGTACAGGCGCTGTCTATTTTTAAAATAGACAGCGATCCAGTGAATCCCTTCATTACCGATGATGTCTGTGTTCGACTACCGCATTCTCGCGTACTTGGCAAACTCAATGTTTCGCAAACACGCCGATAAATTTGGAACGTGTGACTCGCTCCATTACTTTCTGAAGTGTATTAGCATCCATTTTAAAAGTCAGTGATAACGCTTCTAAATCTATCTACTTCTATTAGGGCTTGCGATTCGAGATATACTAGTACACTAATAGGAGCGTCTATAGGCTTGGCGAATTCCAGCCGCACTGAGATGTTACCGCTCTGCTGTGGGGTTAAATGGGTATTTACGCTAGCAGATAAGTCAGGTGTAATGTCAAACGGGTAAAGGTTAAATTGATCAATGAATTCTTCCTGCGTTACCCCATTACCAAGCTCATCACAATCACCTGCAATATGGGTCAGATTACTATAGGCTCTGGCACAAAGAGGTAACACAGCGTCTGATGAATAGTCCGTACCCATTGTTCCACCCAAAGCAGTGCCATTAACGTATAGAGTTATATTTTTAAGTCCGAAATTCTCGAATTTAAAGGCACTCTTTTTATATTTTCCATTCACCGAAGCGTGGTCCTGCATGCCGATTAATATCCTTTTAGGAAGATTTCCCAGGGCAATGTTTTCTATCTGCTTCGATGCCAACCCTGCAGGAACCGTATATAGTTTGATCTGCACTCTGTTAATAGGATATTTCACTGTAGCGTTTAGTAAATTTTTCTCAATTTCTAGTTGTTTTGGTGAACTTAATTTCACTCGCCGTACGCGGAGGTATGTGTCCATAATGTGAACCACAACGGACTTTGCACCCTCTTCTTGATTCGCATCCAGATTTAAGCAGATCTCAGGACTCGTGCGGGTGAGCTTTATTTTCATATCCACCCCGTTCACAAGCAACTTCTCCTGGAAAGTGAAATCTGTGTGCAACCGTCCAAAACACTCGTATATTTTCTTTTTAGAATTTTTAAATTTGTCCTTTATACTATTTTCATCTTTAGTTTGATAATATCCCTCCGCACTTAAAAAGGTAGCCTTCGCTTCTTTGGAAAAGTTGAGGACATTTTCCAAATAGGCTCGTAGATGATAGTACCCCGTGCCTGCCGATATGTTGGTCTGATTTAAATATACGTCACACTGGTTGAATATGGCGTGCAGAAAGTTTGTTTCAGGGTATACAGCATATTTGTCATCGCAGACCGTTCCATCAGAATGGGCTATACGTAGCTTAGCGTACATGTGCACACAGCTTGGATCAAAAAAGTAAGGACCTGAGCTGGGTATCACGAATTCTATAGGTGCACTCGGGAACTAATTGTGTTTAAAGGGTTAATTGTAATAAAGTCACTGTGCTCAATAGAAACTTGGGTTGGCGGGAGCTCAAAAAAGGACAGCTCCGATTTACAGCATTGTGAACTACATGGGTGGATGAAGCGTGCCATGGCGAAATAGTGACTCCTCTCTCGACAAGTGGTAAACAAACTATGATTCATGAGATCAATATCCTTAGCTTATATCAGTCAAAAAAGTGGTCAACCATAGGTTTCATTCGCTTACAGCATTTCTTTTTTGATAGCCTTTTACGTTTAATACCACGTGACCCCTTCTTCTTCCGGGGAGCCCTCTTCTTCTTCCCGCCACCACGCATTTTTCTCTTTGCATCTTTGATGATTTCGTTCCGTGTACGCTTTAAATGTTTTTTTAGAGCTTCTTTAGGTTTAGCCCCGGCCAATATGTCTTCTGCAGTGTTAAGGCCTGATTGTAGCGCTTTCCTTCCAAGGTATCTGGCACCCCTCTTCAGCAAAGGAACAGCCGTACGTAGTATGGATGAAAAAATGGATCCAAGTCCACTACCGCGCTGGTATCGCATCCCTCGATAGACGGTGAAAGGCTTTCTATCCATTATAACTCAGTGCGTCGAAAGTGTAGCTTCACTGTTAAGCTCCCGTTACCGAATGGGAAGTTTTCGCCCTCAATCGTTCTTATATATATTGTGATATTGGTTATTAAATTAGTTGCGACATTCACATAATGGGGTCTGTCATATGTAATACTCAAACTCCTTCCTCTATGGTTGGGGATGTGAGCAATGCGCAGCAGGCGTGCCTGGGTATCCCCAACAAACTGGTGCTCCACTATATTACTGTAAATATAGCACATGTCTGGGGACCTTTCAGCCAATTTCTCCATCTTCAATTGATACATTAATCTGGACAAGTTATACTGTGTCTCGTGAAATGTGTCTCTTTGGAAGGCTGCGCTATATCGGCCGTTGGTTAGAATTTTGAACTTTCTATGTTCTTTAAGACGTCTGTTAGTCTTTGATTTTAGGATTAGTGTATGTGCAGGGTTGTTTACGATTTCATATACTAAATCATTCGTAAGGTTTGAGTTTCTTAAACTTACGTTTAAGCCTCTCACAACATCCTCGGCCGAACCATATTGACCCGGCCCTAGTCTTACTTCTGTACTGTAATACCGTGCAATCTTAGTCCGAGCGATGCGCATAGTTTCATCCATAGCTACCCCAGCTTTTTCACACTCGTCA
The DNA here is from genome assembly GCA_023014485.1 of Bathynomus jamesi. Taxonomy (NCBI): domain Eukaryota; kingdom Metazoa; phylum Arthropoda; class Malacostraca; order Isopoda; family Cirolanidae; genus Bathynomus; species Bathynomus jamesi. The sequence continues at coordinate 104,115 of JAJOZX010004228.1, read as the reverse complement.
ATGTCTCTAAGAATCGTAAAAACGGTTTCTTTATGTTCAATATTTAAAAAGACGGTGTCCAGCTGAATTTCGCATATCCCCACCTCATACGAATCACGACCCAATTCAATGTGCCCATGGAGTTCTGTTACAAAGTTGGCTAGCGTGTTGTTAGGGTGTACAGACAGGGACGAGGAGGACGGGAGTGTGACGTAGAAATGGTTAGGAGCCATGTTGCATACTATTTAAGCTTCATTATTGCATCAGCTTTTATATAGGTGTTGAAGCTTTCTGGGTACCCTAGCCATTTCACCAGGTACATTTTTCTCCTTCCTGAACCTTTGCTTCCTAAAATTTTCTCAATTTTAAACACATTTTTTTCTAAATTAAACGCAACTTTCTGCAATTCCTCGCGGTAAAAGCCTCCTGAGATTTCTTCCCCATTCAAATCTTCAATGTAATACATCATTATCTCACCTTTAGGTCTCACAGCCCTAACTTTAAAAATCTCGCGTGTCCATCCTTGCTCAAAACCCTTTGCGAATTTATTCCCCGAACGCGACAGCCTTACATAATCATTGATTTTGAAGCGCGCAGAGTGTGGTGGTGGTGGTGGTGATCCATCTCTTCTCGGGAGCGTACCTCTTTCTAAAACTTCGTTAGGTGTTGCCCCAATCGTGCGATGGTGTGAGCGGTTGTAGGATGATGCCAATGATTCCAGAATGTCTAGAAATCTGTATGTGTTTTTATGTGTAAAATAACGGTGCATGCGTTCCTTTATGGTGCGCTGAACTCTTTCAGCTAAAGAAGCCTTATGTATAGAATTGGTTGTGTAATAGCTGATATTAAACTCTGTCAACATATTCTGAAAAGCACGGCCTATAAACTCCTTCCCCATATCCGTACAAAAATAGCCAGGAACCCTGTTTTCTTTTAACATTAGCGTTTTGGTGGCTTTAGCAACTGTTTCAGGTGATTTATTTTTCAGAGGAACTAGCCACAGATATCTAGAGAATACGTCTATTATGAATAGAATGTAGCGGTAACCATCGTTATACACAGAATATCTTTGCATGTCTGTTAAATCTGCTTGCCAAATAGAATCAATCGAGGAAGCCGTTGTCTTGGCTGTTTTAAACCTTTTTCTCACAGGCTTATGAAGCGTATAAGCGTCCTGCTCCCTCAAAAATCTTTCAACATCTTTTTTTCCTACTCCGTAAACACTTCTGTACAGTCTATCTACGCCGCCGTAAGAGGATGGGGTAGAAATGTCATAATAGCGTTTAGTTAATACGTTAGCCATTTGCGTATTTTAGAGGCACGTGGGTAGGGTTGGTTTAACCTCTTCTTGCTCCTCTTCAAAGGTGTTACCGCCGGGGGTGACGGCGCCTTCAATTGTGTCACAGGCGTTGCATGTTCCAAGTCTTTTAACCTGTTCAGATTTCCTATCAACGTTTTAGGGACATTTATTTGTTGTAGTCTTGCTTTAATATGCTTCCATCCTGATGGTGATGGCCTATCCCACTTTCTCACCAGATCATGGACAATGTCTACGATATTCGATCCCTGTACCTTTGATCCTTCCACAATGATCTCCCCTGTATCGGTCCATTGTATGGCGGGATCCTCATTCAATAGATTATAAAGACTTAAGCCTTTACTCCTCAATGTAAGTGGGAGGGTATTTTTTAATACATGTTCGATATGTTGTGTGGCTAATCTTTTTGGTTGGTCAGCTGTGTCGTCGGGTACAGATCCTATGTCGCCATCGTCCCCCGTGCTGTGCCTAATAACCACAGGAATCTCTGTAGGGCTCTTATAATTTTCGTACTCGTGAAGAAATTTCTGCAGAGCTTCTTGGTATAAGATTCTTTTCTCATCAGGTGTTTTTTCACTGTTTAATAGGGCTAACAATTCGCTTTCCATTCTTTTAAGTCTGCTTTTACGGGGATCTAGATACGTGTCTCTTTGCAGTGAGGCGTACACCTCGTGGGGAATCACTACCACTTTCTTCATTATATTAATCTAGTCAGTAAAGGACCCAAAACTGAAAATAAGATGGGGAGAAATGACCCTCCTGTTTGTACAATAATTCGTTTTTTCTTCGCTACAGTTTGGCTTTTACGAGCGAGTGCACGTATTATGTTCTTGTAGCGGCGTAGGCGAGCCTTCTGATGGGTTTTCATTGATACATTGCAATTTATAACGTTAAGACAGATTTCACAGATGCATTTTAAAAAGTCGGCATCGATATTTTTAATAAACATCTGCTGCATTGCCCGAGGCAGTCGATGATAGATTTTTATTAATTCACGGTATTTCTTTAGTCTCTTTGTCATTCTGGAATATACACCGTTTCAGGCTCGTTTGGAAATATATTCGTTCGCAGAAGCACTCTAAACGTGTTTCGCGGATGAAGGTCGCAAAGCAAATATCCGTAACGCGTGCTTGTAGCTTCTTTATAAACTTCCAAAAACTCCTTACGCTGATTCGGGAACATTTGATTGGCTAATACCCCAATTTGTGATACATCTCTACGTTGCGCGAATAAGACTAGATATTGCGTATTTAACGACACATCGCGCATGTATCTATTTTTGAAAAATAGATTCTGATTGATGAAGAACACGCTTATGTTAAGATGGTGGGAGAATACTGTAAATGTCTCGGCAAACGTTTTATCCATCTCCAACATGAGATCGTCAATTACAATGATTGTATGTTCATTTCCCTTTAACGAATTAACGTCATATACGCCTTTGTGGAACAAAATATCATCTTGGTACTCGTTGAACACTGATTGATACGTCGAATAGCACCATATAACTTTATGCACAAATTTCGAGAACATCTCCCCCTTTTCTTTAATGATTTTAAGCATAAACACAGTTTTACCACATCCTGTAGGTCCAGATATAATACATGTGGATGGGCTCGTGAATCTGAATTTTTCTACAGAGTCCATTTCTAACACGTCACACTCCTAAGTGAGTCATTTACAAAATATTACAAATTTTGAGTGCTGATCCTTATATTTCTTCTCCCACAGAACCGTGAATGACGATGAGGTAGAGCAGCCCATCATTACGGATGACCTCGACGACAGTGTAGTTGTGATCTCCTCCCCTGAACCCTCACCAGCGATACCGGTAACACGTCCAAAGCGGAGGTATGAGATACCCGTCAGGTATAAAGCGACCGAAATACGCGTCTGTTGCAGCGGTAATAGATCCCCAACCCTCAACCTCTTACGCAACAACACCCCAGCAGCACCTAATATATCCCCTTATTCATCCGCCGCCCCCCGTTCTGTTAAGTCTACAATAATAGAGCCCCAACCATCAACCTCCTACGCAACAGGGCCCCCATCAGCAGCACCTTCCGCTAATATATCCACTAATTCCGCCCCCCGTTCTGTTGAGGATGGTATAACGCTGGAATTGGTGCGATCCGCAGCCCCCACCCCAGCCTTGACTAGAAATCGGTATAGAGTCAGGGTCGACCCTAGAGTCATGTATAGCAGTGGAATTGAGCGCGGACTACGCCGGGTTGTAGAGCATATTATAGAGTTTGCTCTTCAGAATCGTGACGAGCGTGAAGTCAGGACGAGTCTGTCCTTTGGATTCGGGTCAGATGACGGTGATGTAGACGATTATTGGGTGATAGTGCCATTTAGACGTTTGGCGGCTGAAGATGTAGAATATATATTAGGGCGTATAATGCAAGCCGCCCAAAGTAGTATAGCCTTCAATATGGACAACTTCACGGTAAATATTGACCATGTATACCGTGTTGCGGGTCATAGTGCCATACCGTATACTCTTAACTTCAATTCTCAAGCTATTTATAGACGGCATATAAACGTCGATCGTGGTTGCGGCTTTATAGCAGTACTCTTAGCACGTATGTTTACTGTACAAAATACACGAACTCAAAAAATTTGGTTGCCTACAGTCGTGGAGCGTGCCCGTAAACTAGCTGTAGACTGTGAACTTGAATTTGACTGTAATATGGGTCCTGAAGAGCTGAGAAGGGTAGAACAGGAAATGAATGTCCGCATAGTTGTGTTTGGGTTGGATGATCGTCGTAGGACTGTGTATGTTTTTAAAAGCTGTGTGAGAGATCGTACAAGGCCCCTACTTATTTTAGGATTGTCAGGGACAACGTATCTCCCCATCCGTAATATAAGGTGGCTTTACGCGAGTTATGACAAAAGTCGAAAATATGGGAGACATCATGATTTGTGTAAGGGTGCCTCGAGTTTGCGGATGATATAGTGAGACATTGTAAAGAATGTCACATGGTATGTGAGCAGTGTAAAAGCACCAAATGTGAAAGCCGTGTAGTTGAAGCTGAGAAGAGAGACTGTGATGTGTGTAGACGCACATTTTTCAATAATAGCTGTTTTGATTTCCATAAATCAATTGGCACGTGCAGGAAAATGAGAATCTGTGAATGTGGTATGTTTCACACAATGGATAATTGGGGAAAATTTAAGCACAAGTGTGACGTAATTCACTGTCCTACATGCCAGGAGGAATATAAGGGGATGGAGTAAAGCATGTATGTTATATGAAAGATGCTAAGCCTAAAAATAACCCTTGTATAACTGTATACTACGATATAGAAACATATACGAACGCTGAAACCAAAGAGGTAATTCCACATTTACTTGTGAGCCAGACTATCTGTGATGAGTGTATGGATATCGAATGTGACGAGTGCCCCAAATGTGGTAAACGGACAAACGTTTTTAAAACGAATGTCAGCGATAGTCCTGTGAAACTATTTGTGTCCTATATTGTTAAGTTAGCCGACAAGTTCAAAAAAATGACTGTGTATATTCTCGCCCATAACGGGGCAAAGTTTGACACACAGTTCCTTTATAAGGAGTTGCTTGAACACGAATCCTCTGAGATATTTACAGGTGATCCATTGAAAAGAGGCAACAAATTAATACAGATGCAGATAAGAGGCAATGTACAATTTAAAGATACTTTATTATTCACACCTTGTAAATTAGCAAAGCTACCCAAGGTGATGGGAGTAGCAGCTGAAGTTTCCAAAGGATACTTCCCATACACTTTCCTCACCAGCGAGACTTTAAACTACGTAGGCCCACCACCCCCCAAACATTATTTTGACTGTATGGATGAACGTGAAGACTTTGATCGATACTACGACAGTTTTAATGAAAGTAACCCTTATAATATAGCTGATGAATGTGAGCGTTATTGCGTGAATGATGTGCGCGTGCTTAGAGTATGTTTCCAGGCCTTTAGAAGGATGTACATAGCCCGTTTCAAATGCGATCCACTGCAAGTCGCAACCACCATCGCATCATTATGTTTTACGGTGTTCAAGAATAACTTCATGCCGAAAGACACCTTAGCCATTATTCAGCGAAACAATCCCCGCAGTTACGGGCACAAGGCTATTTACTGGCTCATACACCTACAGCAACAGACAGGTGTATACATAAAGCACGCCCGCAACACGGGTGAAGTACCCATTAAGATTAATGGACGTGTTTTTTGGGTTGATGGGTTAAGTGAAAACCGTGTCACTGGTGTGAAGACTGTGTACTCCTTTAACGGTTGCTGGTGGCATGGATGCCCCCGTCCTGAGTGCGGAGTCACCGGAGATATCCACGGTAGGTCTCCTGCCGACTGTCTTGCATCGACCCGCACCCGCGATCAACTTATAGGATCACAGTTCACTCACAAAGTCTTGTGGGAGCATGAATATGATGCACGGATGGAGACAGACGAGGTGTACCGTGAGGAAATAAAAGCGATCAAGCGTTCAATGGTGCTGGAACCTCTCAAATGTGGTGATAGCTTGTTTGGAGGACGTACAAATCCTTTCAGACTATACTTCCCACCTACGGAGGGCGGGAAGCTCCATTACTACGATTTCTGTTCTTTATACCCATACGTGATGAAGAGCCATCCGTACCCCGTGGGCGCTCCTGAGAAACTGGTGGGACCTAGCCTACCATCCATCAATGAATTTTCAAAAAATTTGAATGATCGTTACTTTGGGCTCTCTTTCGTAGACGTACTCCCCCACGCAATTTATGGATGCCGATCTTACCTGTCGTTATCGACGACAAGCTCATGTTTCCCCTGTGCGTGAAGTGCGCGGAAGAGGATAACGGCGAATGTAACCATATACCCCACCAGCGTAAGATCAGAGGCGTATATACAAGTCCTGAGTTGGCCCTAGCCGTGCGCCATGGTTATAGAATACTGAAGATACATGAGGTGTGGAGGTTTCAGAAGCTACCCAACCTTTTCACACCATATATAAACACCTTTTTGAAGGATAAGGTTGAGGCATCAGGGTATCCGCGAGGAGTTGATACCGAAGATGAAAAGTCTGCCTATATTCAACGTTACCGCGACCGCGAAGGTATACAACTTGATCGTGTCCAAATTGTAAAGAATCCTGGCAAGCGCTTTAGTGCAAAGTTGTGTCTAAACAGTCTATGGGGAAAATTTGCGCAGAATTTCGGCAGAGGGAGCATTCATTTGGCACAAAGTTATAGCGATGTCTGGGATTATGCCAATGCCCCCGATAAAGAGGTCATGGAGATCGTAAATGTAGGTAATACTTTCGTAATAAAGTACAACAACACTGAATTTGCCTCAGATACCTCAAGGGTTACAAACATACCTGTGGCCAGCTTCACAACAGCCTACGCCCGTATAAAACTTTGGGGTCTATTGCATTCTCTTGGGCGGAGAGTATTGTATGCCGATACAGATAGCGTGATATTCACAGAGAGGGAGGGTGAATACATGCCCACTATTGGGGAGTTCCTCGGCGAGCTCACTGATGAGATCAAGGATGAGTATGGGGACAACGCATACGCCGACTCTTTTGCCTCAACAGGACCTAAGACTTATGGGGTACGGGTCAGGGTGGGAGAGGAAATGAAATATATCGTGAAGGCAAAGGGTATTACGCTCAACCATGCGAATCGGGAGGTTGTTAACTTTGAGTCGTTGAAGGATCTAGTATGTTTGGATGAACAACCTCACCAACTAATTGTAGGCACCCACAATTTTCGGGCGCAGAAGCTGGGGTGCGTGAAGGAACTTAGGGGTACGATGGTGTGCCGTAACACCTATAGGAAACGTTACCAGTTACCAGGTACATATGATACCGTACCCTTTGGATACCAATGATGATTCTAATTCACACGTCTTGTATATAATCGTATCTATTTGTAAATATATATATATAACTTGAATATCTCGTTTATTAAATCGTATTTGTAAATATATATAACTTGAGTATCTCGTTTATTAAATAAATCATGTTTCAAATAGCGTTTCACTTTCTCCTTGTGTGTGTGTGTGTGTGTGTGTGTGTGTGTGTGTGTGTGTGTAGGTGAAAGTTCTAAGCTCCGCCCACTGTAAGACCGTGAGTCATGCTACTATCTGGGAATCCCTGCGTGGTCAGTCGACCGCAGTAAGCCCGAGAGATCAGACGTGTATTCAGATCAGACGTGTATTCAAATGGCTACTTTTAATATTGCTTGTACAACGTTTACGAAATGGTATTCAGTAAAGTGCCAGGATGTGGTGGATACCGAAAAACTTCCTATTCATCCCTCCTATGCCTCTTTTAAAAACACATTGGATTGTGCGAAGTTCCAAGATGTACAAATACTCTACGGATGTTCTGGTGAGACCGTTGAAGGCTTTCGTTGCACAGACGATGTGCTGAAGTATACTGCAGAGCTAAACTTTATAAAGTCTCACATACACCGTGAAGTAAAAGAAACAACGCGTGCAGAAGAGAAGCAGCAGGTATGGATAATGAGTCTTGCTGATGGGTGGTGTGACAAGCGGTATTACGTCATGCTACACCATGTCGATTACTCATACCCTACGACTGGAAATGTGAATCTCGTGATCATGGACAATCTTAAGTATTTTTATCACTATATTAACGTATATCATGATGAGGTTCGTAGTGAGGTTGTGGCTAGTGCCCTGCGTGAATTGTTAACAGAGTTTAGAGACGAGTATCGTTTGATGGGCAGAAAGGAAAAATATGAACATATGTTCCTCTCAAATAGTGCGCCGGAGTGTGGAGATATTTAGTAAAACATAAAATGTTCCTAGTTCTTATCCAAAATGTCTGGTGCGTAGGCTGTAGTGATATTCTTGTACCCGTACAACAATTCGACTCGCGGAACAAGCCCATTCACGTATCATCGAGTCAGCCGCCCGTCGAACCATTCCTGCCTACCTGCGTGCCTCACACGGCTCATAGTTATCTCAGAGCTTGAGCCGAGTGGACGTGCGCTCCTCGAATACGATGGAACTTCCTTTGAGCAGCATTCTCAACGCCTCGTACGATGTGTCCGTGACGAAATCGTTGCGCGTGTTCAGGCGTAATTCCGGTACCATTAGCTATGTACTGGAAACGGAATGTAGACCGACAAACAAACGGGTTTATTTAAGTATCGAGGAGATGAATAGAATCTTTGTGATAGTTGAGAAGTGGAGTGAAGATCGTTATAAAATACCTGCTAACGTAGGTACAAGAAGAGAGCAGATTAGTGACGCACCCTCATACGCCGTTGTATGTACGTTGTGTATAAATAACGATCGGCCGTGCATTGATATACGGTTGATGTGGAAGAATGCTTCTGATAATAACGCTCTTATTCCTACGCGAAACCGTTTCATCCTCGACAGAATGTTTGAAATCGTCGGATTCCGTAAACTGAAACCTATATTAGACGCGCGTGTTACGGATATGTTTTATTTTGATACAGTACTTGAATACGCCTACACCGCTCTGCTCGATGGGTTTACCGAGTGTAGGACTGGTGAGAATGGTCTAGAGCTGGACGTTTATTTAAAAAGTTTAGACTCTTTGAAATACCATGAACTTTGATACAAAGCAATTGATCGGTACAAGGCTGAGTTCACCTACACCGTTCACCCTGAAGAACTATTTCTTTATATAACGCGCAGTTGTCGTAACGATTTAGAAGATTATTTCAATTGCCGCTATGTTGAGTGAGTTCACGATTGAAAAGCTCGAGTCGGTAGAAATAAACCCTCGATTGGAAATGCGTTCTTATAAACTTGTGTTTAATAATGTAGCTAACGATGAACTCTTTGTGCGTGCTTTTGATTGTATTCTAGGCGTATTTAAAGATGACTTACCAACCGGTTGTAAAGTGGGAACAAAAATAGTACTGAACGATATGAAAGCCCTTCATATCGAGTACAGGTTTCCCTATACTTTAAGCGGTGAAATATTATTAAGCCGCATATACTGCGTAATGCAGAGCAATAATGATGTAATTGTAAACTCGATTAAGACCGAGTTTAGTATTTTGAAAAAAAAAGTGAATTGTATTTATATTTTGCTTGACATTTCTTCTGTACTGATTATACGCATATTTCTATTGATTTGTGTTTATATATATATATTTTGCGTGATATTTCTCCTGTACTGTTATGTACATATTTCTATTTAAGTGTATATTTATTTGAAATGTATATTTTATTTTATATATATCCATAATTGTGTGTATATATTTCCTGTACTGTTATACGCATATTCCTCAAATGTATATTTATTTTCTATATATTTATAATAAAAAGAATGATGCATGTTGTTTTACTTAATTGTTATGCCTTCTACTACCGGTATTCGAAATATAATAATGTATACAGTAGTATTGCGGTATCTGGCAACATTTAAGCCTTCTAAGCCAACTGGCTGATTAGGAGTCTATAATAGTGTATACAATGGTATCTGGCAACTCTGTCTTCGATTAAATGAATACATGGCGCTATCTGGCAACTCTGTCTTCGATTAAATGAATACATGGCGCTATCTGGCAACTCATTTACAGCCAACTGGCTGATTAGGCGTATATAATAATAATGTATACAATAATACTGCTAAAAAGAGGTATCTGGCAACCATTTACAGCCAACTGGCTGATTAGGAGTCTATAATAATGTATACAATGGTATCGCGGTATCTGGCAACTCAAGCCATTTACGCCAACTGGCTGATTAGGAGCCTATAAAACAACGCCAACTCGGCTGAAGTCTTAATGTGCACTTGGCTCCTGCCAGGTGAACACCTCTCCTCCTCCTTTCTCTCCTCTCTCTTGGGGGATAACGCCGCCTCCAAGTTTCCCCCCATCCCCCTTTGCAACACACCCACCCCCTTTGCAACAACCCCTCCCTCTTTGCAACAATCCCCCTCCCCCCACTTTGCAACAACCCCACCCCCTTTGCAACATTACATAATAACTTGCAACATTCTTGCACTCTCCCCTTTTGCGGCTATACTACTAACGTTAGATATTCGGGTAAAACAGCATAAATATGCGTGTAGAACAGCTAATAATTCCACTGCATTGTTTAACCGTATGTATAGATGTAATCATAGCATCAAGTGGGATAGTTATAAAACGCTTGTTGAAAACAGAGATATAATTGAAAGAACTATTCTAGAATGTGCATTTATCCATTATAAAAACAATTTCAATAACAGTGCGGGAATGTATAAAAGTGAAATTGGCAACATCTTGTTAAAACTCCTTTTGCCTCTCATTAACTCTTCTTAAGTATGTGCTAATTGTTTTGGTTTCCGCTACATTGTATATATTTATGGGCATCTTGCCTTCTCTCTTCATTCCCTGACGAGGTGTAGCTCTGAATACACGAAAGAACTTGGAATCGTTTTTCTTTTTCCTTGTGAATTTGCAGCATTCATTCATTTCACGTGTTTAATTGTGAAATTCATCCCATATATATATATATATATATATATATATATATATATATATATATATATTAGGGTGTCACTAGGTAATAGGGGGAAAATTAAACGATGGATATTTTCCTATGACACCCCCTACAATTGTTCCATTTGGTGTAAAACATACGGAAGAGAAATTTGGTCCTGATTGGTCATCATTTAAAGGTCGCCCTCGTCACTGAAAACAAGACCCATTTGTTGACGTCAACAAGCTGTTCAGTGTTCACAGCTTGGGCCGAACCAGATAATAAAAAACAAGGCAATTTCATGAAATAACGAAAGTAAGACACTTAAAAACGCAAAGAATACAAACAGTTTATTATATAATCAAAATAGAAGACATAATTTGGCGAATAATGGATATTTTCCTATGACACCCCCTACAATTGTTCCATTTGGTGTAAAACATACGGAAGAGAAATTTGGTCCTGATTGGTCATCATTTAAAGGTCGCCCTCGTCACTGAAAACAAGACCCATTTGTTGACGTCAACAAGCTGTTCAGTGTTCACAGCTTGGGCCGAACCAGATAATAAAAAACAAGGCAATTTCGTGAAATAACGAAAGTAAGACACTTAAAAACGCAAAGAATACAAACAGTTTATTATATAATCAAAATAGAAGACATAATTTGGCGAATAATGGTACAAAATGGAGAAGCAACAAAAGCAAAACTTTGAGAAATAAAATACATATACAGTAGCAGAATAATTGGTGCTCATACGCTGATCAGTGATTAGTTCTTTCGCGTCCTCACTAATGCTGATTTGTTCGGAGCTGGGTGTTGCTTTCTGTGGTCAGTGACAACTTGAACGAGGAACTGGAGCTGTTCTTCTTTCACTGTCAACTTTCCGTTCAGCTCCTTCACCAGAGCCACGGCCCGTTCTGCTCTGTCGTTCACCACTGCAAGTTTGGAGACCACATCCCGAGCTTGCACGTATTCAGAGTTTGACGTCCATGAACTGGGATGGTGGAGCAGAAAGCAATCTGGCAACTGAAGTTTTGAGAAGAATCCTCGGGTGTTCTTTGTGATCAGTTGCTCCAGTCCTTTGCTGTCACTGAGGAACATAGTATCAAGAACCAAAGGTCGTTTTGGCGGCATGTGAGGGGCTTCTTGATCTAACGCTGCAACCATGCTGCACTTCACTTCCATCGATATCCTCTCATCAAAGAACGCCAGACCCACTGCCTCCTCCGAATGGTACCACAGGTGCGCAGACAGCTTCTTGGTGGTACCATCAGAGATCTTCTTGTGCGGGTATCGAAGGAGCGTCCTCATCAATTCCCAATCATTCAGCGGAGCTTCGATGGACAGATGAGCTGTTGCCCACGCTTTCATGTAAACTAGAACAGAAAAGAGGCAGATATCTCGAATTCCGCGTTCCTCAGTGTTCGTCAGTTTAAACTGTCTTCGGAAGAGCCAGATCTTGATGGCATAGAGCCCCTTAGCCATCCATCTCGCCCGGTGCATAGCACCAGGGGCGCGGAAGTTTAGTCCCTTGTATGGAACTCCTCCAAGAAAGATGACGGAAAGATCGAGGAATTCCTGATAGTCATCACGAACTTGAAGTGCTTGTGATTTTGCAAACTCAATGAGCTCCGTTCTATGCTTAAAAATAGCTGCTTTGGTGAACGCATCTGTGTCCGCAGTTTGGAACTGTTGCTGGTCAATGCGGGTCCAATAATCATGGAAGCGCTTGAAAAGCAGAATTTCTGGACCGGTAGATACTGAATCTAGCGATGCTGCGAATGCCGCCTGTAGCACCAACTCCAGTACATGGTGTCTGCACGCGCAGTGTAACAGGTCACGTCCAACTTTTTCTTCCAGAAGAACACAAGTTCCTCCACGGTGGCCTGTGTTTGTCGCGGTTGTGTCGAAACACATAGATTTGACATGATCGGTCACTCCCCATTCATTCAGGCAATCTATGATGGCATTTGTTTGTGCCAGCGCGGTTCCTGACAGAAGTTTTGGCACCCCGAGGAGCTGCTCTGTCCCGGAGCCAGATACAAGAATAGGTAAGCGGTCAACATATTCTCGTGACGTCAGATCTTGCATGAGTTTTCCGTCCCAGTGAACAGTCAACGGACTATTGCCTTGGAACTCGCTCTTCAGTTGCCGAGCCTTAAGGGTACGGAATTTTTCACGCTGACGATGAATGGATCCACGATTGATGTAGTCGCTAGCATCATGCTCTAAGCTGGAAGCTGCCTCAAACAGCAGATATGTGGCCTTTCTTGACGAGAATTGCGTGCGATCAAGCGCTGCCGCCAATTCCGATGTCATGATGTTCTTCGTTGCTCTTTGTTTAGACGCTAACGAACCACCACATGCTCCTTTTTCTTCGCTATCATCTGAGCTGGAGGATGAGGACTCCAAAACCGCTTCGTTGGATACTGCCTCCATTTCAGCTGCTGATCGCTTTCTTCGTTTCTCCTCTTCCTCCCGACGTCGAGTACAATCTTTGACTTGGCGCTGATGGGTCATGTCCAAACCTGCCATTGAACCTGGACGTCCTTTCTGGCGCTGCTGCTGAAGGAACTCCCAATCCTCTGGGTACTTGACCAATTTCTCACAATCAGCGTGGGCGATGTCAAAGAGACGATCGAGGCGTTCAATGAATTCTTTTCTTTCTTTCGTCTTGTGTGAATCGCTCGTCCTTGAGGCGTTTTTTTTGAGTCCTTTCCACTCCTCGAAGACTTTATCCAGTTTGCTGACGCAGTGTGTCTCGAGTCTGGTTGGAATGTGAGCTTCTCCCAGAAGGACATCACTGCTCGAAGTGACTTCCTCAACGCGTCACGTATTGTCATTTTCTTTTCATGGTGAAGGTAAAGGAAGTAACCGAATGCTTGCCTGTAGGAAGGAAGCTTGCATCCTTTCACCTCTCAAACCGCTGCCCTAATAGGTATATACACTTCCGGGTTTCCATCACCAGAAATCACGTAGCTGAAATGAGAAACGGTGAATCGTTAAGTATTGTTCACTTTATTTCTCAGATATTCAGACACACACAGATACACACACACACATATATAGAGATATATAGATATCTAATGAACGATTATGGAGACGCCGCGCAAGCATTAAACTTTGGAAGGCGGGGGCGACCTTTTATAGTTATTCAAATAAAAAGATTTTTCAGTCACCAAGTTTTTTTTACCAATGGAATAGATTCGCGGGGTGTCAGCATGAAAATTTCAAACTTTGCATTTAAGTGACACCCTAATATATATATATCTATATATATATATATATATTATATATATATATAATATATATATATACTTTCATAATTTTGTAAAGAATTATAAAGATATGTTCACATCTCTATTCCGGTCTACAGTAACTGTAGATTAAATCGAATTATTTAAAACATTTTTTTTTATTTATGAGCAAAATGTAAAAAAGTATAATGTTAACCATTCGAGATTGAGTTTTCGGTAGCCAATGGGGTACATGATGTGAGGCTGAGGAAATAAGAATGCTTTGAACATCTAACAACGTTTATTACTGAAATCAAGAAAGTTCAAAGCAAAGCAAAAATCAAAACTGGCTTTTCGCTTTATCAAAAATTATTACCTACGTCAACGTCCATGACCAAAATTCTTTCCTAGTTCAACTTTTTTCCCCTTTGGCTTTTTTAATGTGTAATTCTGAAGAAGTCGTTCGCTGCAACGGGGTTCAGACAGAGCCAATTGGACTGATGTTCTATTATGTTATCATCAGAGACTAAACGGTTCCTGATGGCCAGGAGGGATTTTATTTTCGCCTTAACGCTTTAGAGCCTTAAGGTTCATTTAAGACTGGACTACAGTTCCAATAAACACTGAAGCGGAGAGCCCATGAAATTGACGCTTATGACGCACGGACATTAGGTGGAATACGGAAGAGCGCGTGACTGTACTGTCGTGGCAGAAATGTTGCCTTCTCAAATTATTATTTTTCATACAAATACTTACCGTCAGTGTTGTTGAGATGATTGTAATTTTGGAATATTGTCAACAATAACAGTGAAATTACTGATGAATGCAAAATTTTGAAAAATAATAAAACGCAGTGAATGAAAGTTAAACGATTTTGAAAAACTTAAGAATTAATAACAGTATTCAATCTGTGTTCCTTTAGTTGGAATTTTATTGTACGCAGTGTTCAGTCGAAATGAGTCTTTTATTTGTTCTAATTCAGGGGCCTAAATAGTGAATAAAGGTTGTAAACACACGATCCTCTCAGTAAAATCAATATACTCGTAATACGTTATAGCAAGTTATGTGAACATTATATCTCTTGAGTATATTCGGTGAAACCATTCAGTACAGTTTTGGTAAAGTTATAGCGTATAAACTTTAATCTTTTCCATGAAAAGAGCGTCGGTTGAGTGGATAAGACTTTTTCGGCATGTATGTAGAACGTGTACATTATTTGACAGCAGTTTATATATTAACATTATTGTAATTTCTTCTCTGCATACAATCCATTTCCAACTGAGTTTATGGGTTATGCGCATATATTTAAATCTAAAAACATGCATACATTCTAAAAACTTCACACTGTATCTGCCTTAATATAAAACAAAAGTAGGATTAAATGTACTCTGCAAAAAAAAAAAAATGAAATAGTTAAAGAGTACGAAAGTAGGTCAAAAGTACATTGAAAGTGGATCAAACCATTTGCAATTCTTAACAAGATTCTAGATCCTTTCATTCACATTTCATCCGATATTTAACTTCCGCCTACTAAGTGTACTCTTTAAGTCCTTTATATTCAGAGTACAGTTACTCCTTTTTCTATACTCTCAGTTTTAAAGTAGAGTATAGCTGACAAGTTTTAGAATGCAGTATTCAGCATCACTAAAAATGCAAATTCATTGTAATCGCAAGTTCTGAAATATAGTGCCTTGAAGCATTTCATATAAACGTACATGCGTAAATGCGCCCTGTATTGCATTTAAATAATACAGTCACGCGCGTACATTATTCTGTTTAGTAAGTACACATATAGTGCATATGTCTACAAAGGATGTTCAGAAACATCTGGTTACTGGTGTTTAAAGTCGAATCGTTCTATTAGCTCTCGCGTCCTGCGGAGAAAATTTGTCTCCTGGTTGTACGAACTCGGGACAAGGTTTGCCATATTCCTTTTTTCCCCTCGCTTTCATCTCCCGAGGGGTTTTCCAACCCTTTTGGACCTTAATCTAACCCTTAATATGAGGTAATAAGAGGCCTTGAAGGGAGGTTCAGGTGGATAAACAGTTTTTATCCTCTTACAAATAACATTTACCGAACAGTAATTATATAGGTAGTCGTCATTCGTACACATGGCGGGAAAAAGAATCTTCAATTATGGATTATTTTATCAAAATTCAAAAAAAGAACGATGCAATCTTTAAAAACTAAAATAAGAATGATATAATTAAACAGTTCAAATATTTCATGAATATAAATATTATATATAAATTATATATAAATTAGCATATAAGCCATAATCCTGATTTTATTGATTCACAAAAAAAAAAAAGATGTTTACCACATCAGAGAGTCCTTTTTTGGGGGTCCGATGAATGATGTTAATGTATGGAAAAGCTTTTCAGGAAACTTCATTGGAGGTAATGAGATAAAGCCACGGAAGAAAAAGATGGTATCGTGTATCTGCTCCACTGAGACCACCTGAAACCATCTACCAAAACGGCCTGGATTTGGATTTGATGGATTTGGATTATAGGCCCAACTATAGAATTTCTTCGGTTTCAGTCCATATATTTCTCATTATATAGATTTTTTTTTTCGTTCACACAACATAGAACGAAAACAATGAACCAACCCACGTTTAGTTGTACACTGGTGGTTAGCCCAGCAAAAGATGCATGAAGATCGATATCGGACTTTTACTGAATTAATGAAGAAAAAAACAAATAAAACAAGATATTTACAAGAAAAATAATTTATCTTTTGGATAAAGTCATGAGTTTTAGAGTCTAAATTTGTATATCTTGAAACAATTTTTATTTATTCATTATTATTATTATTATTATTATTATTATTATAGATCATTCTAGTTGTGCAGAAGGTGTTAAATACGAGATTTTATTCAATATGGCCGAAAAATCTTCATTAGAGTTAATAAATTATTTGAAAGATATATATATATATATATATATATAATATATATATATACAGAGTATGATATGCACAGACCGTGCATGGAACAAGGAACTCTTCTGGGACAATTAAATCCACTATAGTCCGAATAAGTAATGTAAATGACAAACACTATAGTTTTTCTTTTTCATGATGTTAGCCTGACGTGGGCAACGGGTCACTCACAAAGACGCCCCAAAAATATAGCTTCCCTCACGAGTTCTCTGCAAAGCAGATAGGATCCAGCTATATAGTGGATTTAATTTTCCCACAAGAGTTCCTTGTTCCATGCACGGTCTGTGTGTATCATGAAAGAACCTCAGGGGACCATTCTGAGTTCAATCCCATATACAATGTGTGTGTGTGTGTGTGTGTGTGTGTGTGTGTGTGTGTGTGTGTGTGTGTGTGTGTAAAACACAAAACATGCAGCTTCATTTCTAGATGCAGTAAAATCATCTCCAAACCCTGCTTGTGAATATCTGTTAATATAAAACCCTTATTATAACAAAATCGTATAATAGATATATAAGAGTTATGAAGGGATTGAACTCAGAATGGTCCCCCTGAGTTATGAAGTATATACAGAATGAGGGACAAGTTCTTGCTCATACGCTCAAGTGGGAAAATGGATCTACAACTTCCTTAGTGATCGTCTGCAGGTCGTCAAAATTCAAGGTATATCATCATCAGAATCGGAAGTACGCAGCTCAGTACCACAAGGGACAGTACTGGCCCCACTCCTGTTCATTATCATGCTAACAGACATAGACAGCGGAGTAAACAGCAATAGTATAGTAACATCCTTTGCAGACGATACAAAGATCAGCAGAAAAATCAGCGATGTACATGACGTGGAGGCCTTGCAGAGGTACACGAACAAAATATACAAATGGTCAGAAGACAACATGTCATTCAACGCCGAGAAATTTCAGCTCTTGAGATATGGTAGAAAAGAAGAACGTAAACAGACTGCATATTATGCTCCAGATAGACAGGAAATTCATAGAAGCACGAAAGCGATCGATCTCGGGATAATAATGACAGATGATGCGAAATTCGAAACACAAAATCAGGTAGCGATAAATAAAGCAAAAAGAGTCGCCTGACAGGTTCTAAGAACGTTCAAGAGAAGGGACAGGACAGTAATGATTCCCCTGCTAAAAACACTGATTATACCAAAACTTGAATACTGCTCAGTTTTGACGTCCCCATATAAAAAGGAAGAAACTAATAAACTAGAAGAAACGCAAAGGCATTTCACAGCCAAGATTGATGGCTGCAAAGAACTCAACTACTGGGAAAGACTACGTAAACTAAATCTGCACTCACTGGAAAGAAGAAGAGAGAGGTACATCATAATCTACATATGGAAAACGATCGAAAAACTGGTACCAAACCTAAAACTAAACCCAATTACCACTCAAACAACACTGGAAAATAGGAAAGGCAGAATGTGTAGTGTTCCCAAATTAAAGGCCCGACAAGGGACCTCCTCAACCCTGAAGGAAAATAGCTTGGTTGTCAGGGGGTCAAGACTTTTCAACCAGCTTCCTAAGGACCTCAGAAACGTAACGGGGGTCAAAGTTGAAGTCTTCAAGAAAAGACTGGATACCTGGCTCAGGACAGTACCAAATGAGCCGGGCGTGCCTGGCTATGTACGGTGGAGAGCGCAAGAAAGCAACTCGCTCCTCCACCAGGCCAGACCTAGAGGCGGGGCCACCAGCTTGACCTCCGTGTGAAGAGAGACGAACGCACGAAACAACATAAGGTTCATAAGGTAAGGTACGCGTTGGGTTTGAGTTGGCGGCGGAGAAGGACTTTTGCTTCCACGTCTGTGGCTTTATCCGGTCCTCACAAAAGAACCGATTCAATCTTCTCCCGCGGTGTATACTCGTTCCACTCAGACATTGCTTGCTAACTCGTAAATTTAAAGAAAAGTATAGAGTATATAAGTATAAAAATCAATATAAGTGTATTGTTTTCGGTGTAAAAATGATAATTAAGCGTATGTGAATATTTTTTCATTCTCAAACTGCAGTATTCTTAGGCCAGATTCGTATCTTTTTACGTATGGATAAGAAGAGGTCATGCGAAATAGCACAGTGGATACTTCTGCGGACCTATATATATATATATATAACCGTTTGATCGACTGAAAATTCTTTCGCCACTTGAAAATTAACCTTACTCTGGGAGGAACAGAAATATATTTTCTGTCTTCCCACTCTTAATTAACCTAACTTTATTTAATTCACAACAACTTGTTGATTAAGTATCACGTCGAGAGGATGGATTAGAGTTCCTATAGTCTTGCCCGACAAAAATAAATAATAACTTTTAAACCTTTATTATATATATATATATATATATATATATATATATATATATATATATATATATATATATATATATATTGTATTACAGAACATATTTTTCATTTTCAACCATTAGTTCATTTGTGTATTCTAAATTATTTAATTCCCCTTATTCATGATTTATAAATTACCTAATTATAACTACCTATGAATTGATATTGTTTATCTTTAATTAATCTGAGAGCCCAGTAAAGCCTAAAGATTAAGAGTAAAATAAAATAAAATAAATAGTTCAATTGATATTTGCTTATTTTATCTTAAAATGATTGTATAACATGGCCAAAATTGTAATATTGAAATACTTATTATTTTATAAATAAAGATTTATTGATTCATCGATTTTTTTTAACTCAAAAATGTTTGGGAAGAGAAAACGCCAATAAAGTGGGGACAGCAGCTAGTGAATGCCATGATCGATAGAACTGACTGTGAAACCACGGGACACGGGTTCGAGTCCTACTGGCTCTTAATTTCCCTTTTTATAGCCTTCTCATTTCCAGATTGTGTAAGTGCGGTTATTGTACTTAAAACGAATTCAGACAAAATGCTTGACTGAAGCTACTTTTAAGATATCGACTGCTTCTGGTGTAAAAGTATCGAAAGAATACTTTCTGCCCTTTAAATGTAACAGATAAAAAGCTTTAAAAAGTGTTACGCTTAAGAAATGCTTTGAAAAGAATTCGAGTGTATAAGTATGCGACTTATGAGTTACGTTTTTTGTTTCTGCTGTATGATATATATATATATATATATATATATATATATATATATATATATATATATATATATATATATATACAGGGCGTCCCAAAAAAATGTATACACACTTTAAATACTTATAAAGGCAGTGTTTATTAAAATACATTTCATTTTCAAAATGTAATAGAATCTACAGACATTATTTAATTGTTTTGTCAACGCCTGTTTTCAAACTGACGTCCGTTCTGGTCCAGGCACTGCTGATAACGCGAAGCAATGGAATCGCAAACATCACGAAACATTTCGTTTGGTATTTGTGTGCATTCTCGTTCAATGGCTGCTCTCAATTCAGCGACTGTTGCAGGTTTTATAGCGTAGACTTTGTCTTTTAAGTATCCCCATAAAAAAAGTCTAGTGGTGTGAGGTCTGGTGAACGCGGAGGGTATTCTACGAAACCCCTTCGTCCAATCCACATCCACATCGTGCCAAGTACCACTCGCAATACTCCACTCTTCGGTCCGGATCATCATCATCTTCATTAATAGCATGGACTAATCTTGGAATGTAACTTTTCCATTGACAGCGCTTAAAAATGCGTTGGACAGACGATTCTGAAATTCCTACCTCACGACTCGCTTGCCGCACAGATTTTCTTGGACTTTGGTGATACGTTTCCAGTACTCTTTCTTGCTTTGTGGGGCTTGTCGATGTCCGTGGTCTTCCGGAACGCTTCTTGTGGACATTCTGAACAGTTCCATCGGCTTCAAACTTATCTCTAATTCGAGTGATGGTAAGTCGCGTTGGTGGATCTGTTTGAAACTCCCTCCTAAACTGTCTTTGCACTTCAACTGCGTTTTCACACTTCCAGTAGCATTTTAGAATGAATTTCCTTTGTTCAAAGCTTAGTCTGACTGCCATTATTAATTCTAATTGGTTTAACTTGGAAAGAAAGAAACATCAATTGAGCTATCAGCTGTTAAAGTGTGTATACATTTTTTTGGGACGCCCTGTATATATATATATATATATATATATATATATATATATATATATATATATATATATATATATATATGTATATGATACACACAAACCGTGCATGGAACAAGGAACTCTTCTAGGAAAATTAAATCCACTATAGTCCGAATAAGTAATGGTAAATGACAAATACTATAGTTTTTTCTTTTTCATGATGCTAGCCCGACGCGGGCAACGGGTCACTCGCAAAGAGGTCCCAAAAATATAGCTTCCCTCACCAGCTGAGGCCTAAAAGTCTGTAATGTAGTGCGTTAAAAACTTTAATAAAGCAATTTACAGTTTGTTTTTATCGTGTGTACATCAAAAGTTATTAAAGTTTAAAGTTGAACAAAAGGACTTCGTAATCACTCTGTATGCACTGTGTATACCTTCGTTTTTTCGAAATTCAAGATCGGGGTTTGACCGCCTCTTCGACAGAAACCGTCTTCATTTGTGGTATTTGATGAAGGAGAGAGTTGTTTCAACTTTCATCCTTCCTTCTTAATCTGCCAGGCAAGGCTGGTCAGAGACTTGACTTAGGTATTTATCAACATCTTTCTTGGATGTAGCTAATTGGATGCCATGTAGGTTCCGCAACTCCTTCGATATACGATATGAAATAATTCTAGACCTCCAATACTGAGAATGTTTAACATTTTTGGTCTCCGAAGTTAAAATGCCACAAACAAGTTAATAAATCTCTCTCTTCTGTTACAGTTGGAATAAAGCAAAATCTTCTTTTATTCTCTATTTCAGCAAGTTTTTACTTCATTTTTGCAGCTTGGGACTGATTTTTAAACTA
The DNA here is from genome assembly GCA_023014485.1 of Bathynomus jamesi. Lineage (NCBI taxonomy): Eukaryota > Metazoa > Arthropoda > Malacostraca > Isopoda > Cirolanidae > Bathynomus > Bathynomus jamesi. The sequence continues at coordinate 82,297 of JAJOZX010004228.1, read as the reverse complement.
TTTTCCACGCATATATTATCATACATCGTTTACGACGTCTTTCCAAACACGTTTCACAGTTTCCGAGATTTTAGTCTTCACCAACAATCTTCAATGTTTCTCTTTTTTAGAGGTGACTGTTCCTCGTAGAGACTCAACATGTACTATACCTTTCAACCTTTCAAATGTTCCGTGCGATGATTTCTCATTTCACGAAGGTCAAACTTGTTGACCCTCATACATATAAAATCATCGATGCATTCATTGTTTAAGTGGAAGTGTGAAGAGTTAAACATCTTTATATATATATATATATATATATATATATATATATATATATATATATATATAGTCGAAATACGTTTGTAATGGAAAATCAGCTATCTATATGAAATAAATAACTTGGTGACTGATTTCCTTTTTGTGAACTATTTTTAAGTAAAAAAAGGAAATATTTTTGAAAGCTTCTGTGAAGTAGAAAAGATTTGCATTGTGTTCCCTCTCATTTTACGCCTCGGTGACTGGGCGCAGATTTGTAAGACAGGCAGAGAGAGAGAGAGAGAGAGAGAGAGAGAGAGAGAGAGAGAGAGAGAGAGAGAGAGAGAGAGAGAGAGAGAGAGAGAGTAAAGCTGTACTTTAAAATGATTATACAATGAATCAGTTATGTGAAACAAACTTTGGCTATTGTTACCAGGCAATTTGTTAATGCAGTATCAGCTACATTTTATTTAGTTTTACTAAATATTAGTAACAATGACATTTTACGTTAAACAACATCACCAAATTTTTTAATAAAGAAAATATAAAAATTAGTTGGTTTATTTAGTTTGTATTAACTAGAAGTATTTTTTGCAATATAATTATGGGTTTGCATGTATTATTACTATGGTATTCATTGCATATTTCATTGATTAAAAATTTAATCTATATATATATATATGATACACACAGACCGTGCATGGATATATATATATATATATATATATATATATATATATATATGTGTGTGTGTGTGTGTGTGTGTGTGTGTCGTGCTGCGTCTTTACACGAATTGTGCGTGCGTGCGTGCTGATATGAGTGACTTAAGCATGTGTTACGTTATTCGAGTGGCTCTCGTAAGTCCTTCTGTTCCCCCTGGAGGTCAGTCCTCATGCTCGCCTTCCGATAGCTCTTTCCTACACACGCATGCGCGCATTACTCTCGGCCCTTTGCCCTCGATGAATTAAGAGGAATGAACTACTACTATACCCTACTACAACGAGCACACACATCCACACGCTCTCTCAAACACTACAGATTCAGCTGTCAGGTGTCTTTGAGGAATCCTCACGATAACACTCGAATCAATATTCCATCTCTCTCCCGTATTTTCACTTCTGGCCTCAAAAACCTTTTCTCATTTTTTTGATTCATCCATTTTCCCACGAAGGCAACAGTCGCCGTATTCACTCACGCATTTCCAACACGGGATTTTTCGGCCCAAGCGAGGAATGATGATGTATTAGCGTTTGAAGCAAATGTTGCGCTCCGTCCAAATATTGATTGAAGCAATTATTGAGAAATTTTCTTATTGTACCCATTGAGAGAATGCGATTAAGCATGCTTCCACGCCCCGAAAGAATGGCCCATTGATAGCAAATGAAGTAAATGGACGCAAACCTTTTGAAAATATTATGAACTTTTTAAAGCGGCGATTCTGCATCGCTGCTTCCCCCTTCAAAACAAACGGAGTACGAAGGAATGTGTCAATGGGAGGGAATTAGATATACTTTTTCCTCTCAACGAAAATATTTAGTTTTGTACTCTCCTGAATTGAATGTGCGACATATTTACAACTGTAAAAATCATTCAAATTAGACACTGAAAATAGACTATGTTTTTAAGGGAAGCGCTTACCAATCTACAAAAAAGATATAAATGAATAGCTGTATAGGTAGTTAGTAGTTACATAGGTAGTTAGAAAGAGAGATAGATATTAAATAGATAGTAGATGGACAGACGAGAATTTCGTACTTTTTTTATATAATTTAAAACATTTTCCGGAGCAAGTGTAGTTTACGTCCCCTGACCTGACGCAAAAGGGGACACAAACTACACTAGGTCAAAGTTGGGGAACGTAAACTACACTAGGATCTTTAGGAGACATTTTTATATGAATCCATCAAATAAAACGTTAAAACTAACGAAAATATTACGACTTTACCGAACCAATCGAATATATATACAGTATATAATATATAAAATTGACGATTGGTTAGGTTAAGTCGTAATATTTTTGTTAGTTTTAAGGTTTATTTGATTAGGTGTACGCGGACAAAGTTGGGGAACGCAAACTACACTAGGATAATGAAGGGGAACGTAAATTACACTTGCTCCCATTTTCTGTTTTTACATATATAATATCGACATCGTTACTATTAAAAGTAAAGATTTGGAAAGTGTATAACAAAAGTACAATGGATCAAATTCCAACTGCACAACCAACAGTAAGAAATCCGCCAGTGAGAATCTCAAAGGAGGTCATTCTGAAATAAATTTTTTCCCATTCCTATTTCCTTTTCATTCTCACACATTCGTCCAGCTTAGGTTTGGTTAAGTTAGGTTAAGTTGAAGGTGCTGGTTAAGTATGCGGTCTACCATCTGAGTTTTGACAGAATATTTTCGTTAAAACTAACGAAAATATCACGACTTAACCTATCCAATTATCAAGGGCGTACAGTTGATCTATTAGTAAATAGTAAATACTATTCCAGAAACGAACAATGTTATAATTAATAATTAATAGATCAACTGTACGCCCTTGATAATTGGTTAGGTTAAGTCGTGATATTTTCGTCACTTGCTTGCATCACTGCGTAACAGTTAGATGATATAATAACTTTTTTTAACTATACATAATTTCTTTAGATAAAAAAAATGGTCTTTAAAACTCCTTGTCTGAGTCATCTGAGACAATAGGAAATAATATTTGTATGTATAGGTTAGAACGTTGCTGGAAGTCTTTGTTTTCTTTGTAATGATACGAACTGTAGGACTATATATATATATATATATATTATATATATATATATATATATATATATATATATATAAATGAAGATGAAAATTAAACTAAAAAGGTTTATTGGCAAATATTATTAATACAATGACAGTTCACATACTAAGGATAGAAATATATACAGTTGATTAGAAATAATACTGCACTGTCGAAGTTAAGTGGAGCTACAGACAGACGTTTTCGTACCAAGAATTCCATAGCTTAGAGGATAAATGGCAGGACTCATGGATAGCTTGGATAATCGGGTTGGTTGATTTTTTAATTCTTTGCATCAGACTGTATTGAACACGTCTTGTTACCTCCGCGAAGCTCGGGACATTCGGGTAGCAAACATTTGCGAAGCTGGGCATCTCGGGGGTAATTTATGTAAGAGTCTAAAAGACTCTCTCTCTCTCTCTCTCTCTCTCTCTCTCTCTCTCTCTCTCTCTCTCTCTCTCTATATATATATATATATATATATATATATATATATATATATTACATTTTTAGTTCAATCCCATATACAAATCAGAAGAGTCACTTACAAAAGTTAAAACTTTAAAGCTGTTCAAATTAAAAGTACCCCCACACTGTGACACATGATCATTTATCGGAGACGGGTCGGGTCTACACAAGGGTTGATTTGTACGAGCGATCCGTCCAATATGCTGTGAGAAACGTGAGTAAAGCGTACGCTTCGTTGAGCCCACGTATGATGCGTGGTTGCACGCACAACTAAACAAATAAACATTGGCGATCGCATACCCTTAGTTAGTTGGTCTTTAAATCGGAACAATGCCTCGAGCGTGGACGGATTAGTTAGGACTAGGGGTTAAAACCGGTATTGAAATACCGGTATTAATACCAGTATTGAAGAAGTACAAATAATACCGATACCGATATTATAGGTTTTCGGTATTGACAAAAATTGCTATTGTAAAATTTAGGCAATTTAGTCCTCCGATGGGCAAATAAACTGTTTTTGGAGGATTCGGAGAAAAAAAAGTTTCGGGGTATTTTGCAGTTAACCTCTTTTTTCGTTTTCTATTTCTTTCTATCAAAGAAAACTATTTACTGCACTAGCTTTAAGTGATTCATTCAACTGTAGCCATTTCTTCAACAGAGTGGGAAATTATTGAAAACCTTTATGACACCTTACGTCCTGTTGAAATAATTCTTAAAGGGTTATGCTCAAAAGATGCATCACTCCTGACAGCTGAATCATCAATGAAATTTATTTCAAAGAAACTAGGAGAGAAAAATAATCCAATAGCAAAGAGTTAAAAGATTGTCTTAGAAATCGTTACATTTCAAGAAGACAGCAAGACATTGTAGGTTTAATCAAATATCTTCATAATCCCGAAGTTTTAAAAGTTCAAGAAGAGGAAAGTTTTTCTGTTCCATCAAAATTAGTTCTCAAAAGAACTGCAGAAAGGCTCCATAAAAGACTTTTCCCTAAGAATGTGGTTGATTTGGAGATAGAAATGGAAGAACAGGAATTTCCATGTAACCCTGAAAATGTAGCTGCAAATAAGACTGAAGTGGAAGCAGATTCATTACTGAGTGAATACATGCAAGAAATGGACAAACTAGGAAAAGTGCCATCTAAAAAAATTCCATTGATTTTGATGTTACTAATGAATTTAAAAGCTTGGAAGTTACTTTACAGAGAAGTGAGAATTTAGAGAAGCTGTACAAGGCACTGCTTTCAATTAAACCTACAAGTGCAGAATCAGAAAGAGCCTTTTCTGCTGCAGGCCTATTTCTGACGAAACTGAGATCAAGTCTATCTGAACAATCCCTAGATGCTCTTTGTTTCCTCAAAGCATACTTTCAAAATCAAACTAAGAAATAAATATTTAGATACTAATAATTTCTATCTACCCAGTAGTTGTATAATAATATGCTAAAAAAAAATTCAAATAATATTTTTATTACAATTTAGTAATTTACTGTATAAACTTTTTCGAATAGAATGCCATCTATTTGGAGTTGGGTCATTAATTTATAGTAAATATGGTGAGTACTGCAAGTCCCTCAGACTTGTGGGAGGGTTGGTAGGGTGGCACCATAATAAATCAAAATAAATTATTTTTTTAATAATACCAGTATCAATACCGGGATTAGCATAATTGCCTCCAAATACCGGTATTGAAAATTTTCGGTATTATGCAAGCACTAGTTAGGACTAGCTGGAAAAAATCTGCGGGTAAAACGCCGTTAGTAATTTTCTTAGTTTCTTTTTAAATTTCTCAGACTGAAGACCGAAATAAGAGAGAGTAAAACAGAAACTTTTTTTAGGAACTGTATAACAGGCGAGCGGTGGACTATATTTCTTGGAAAGGAACATATTGATATGTTTCTGAATGCATGACTTTGGGAAGCCGTTATTAATAAAAAAAGTTCTTTAAAAATTCGAATTCTAGATGGCGAGAACTCAAAGAAGAAGAGAATCAAAATGCCCTTCATAAAACAGTCTGAATAACATTAATTTTAAACTTAAAACCACAAAAACTTGAAAAGCTTGTACCTAAATCTGAAGAAGTTGGTTTGAGATAAACCGAAGTAGAAAAGCGAGAACCTCTCCTTTTTACCTAAACATCCAAAACAGAGGCAGTGCTTGGTTGTCCTCTATCTCCATCGTAAACTTAATATTTCCATGTTGATTATTTAAATATTCTAAAAATAATTCAGAAGAAAACGAATTTTTAAAGTCTTAAGGTGAATCCTCGACTAGTTAGTCCTATATGGTAGGATACGAATGTAGGATAAGAGTTGAAAGTAACTTTCTCCTTCATCAAATCCCACAAATGAAAAGGAATACTGCAGAAGGGTCGATCGCAGGTCAAACCCGCATGAATATATATTCGTAAATAAAAAGAGTAAAAAAAGTATATATACTACGCTGCTTATTATTTAAGGAAACAACAAACACGCACTTCACACGTCTTAAGCACCGTGCATGCCCTCTCAGCCCTGTAGGATTACGTCGTAGCAGCGTCGCGATCCCGCTACCTACCCGTCAGATGAGCGAGGTTAAGGAACGTCGGATCTGTTCAGTAGCTGGATGGATGGATGGATGGATGGCCGTCCTCCGTTTCAGATGATGTATAGACCCGTAGATAGTTCGAGTCCCGCATAAAGCCGTAGGTCTCCTTCGTCGCATGACCTTACCATTACGAAAGAGGTTAAGCAACCGCAAACAATATTATTATTATTATTATCATCTCATTTTTCGTCACTGAAAAATGCGTTTCACTGACGAACACGAATGATAAATTGTTTAGATGACGGAGGGAAAGTGTATCTGTGAAGGATCTTCGTGCGCGTTATAAAGACACATCGATCAACACAGAAAAGGAGACAGAATTTCTCAGGCACTGAAAATTGCTTTCATATTCAAATATGATAAACCTTAACTGCCTTTTTATACAATCGGTGTTTCACATTTGTAATTTTATATCGAGGGAAATCTTAATCTTACAATTACGACCAATTTACACAATTTACACGCAAAATTTATCAATGGAATAAAATTTAAATTTAAAATGGTTGGTTGCTCTGATTTACGTCCTTCGCCACCAACCAGGAAAATAAGTCAATAAATAAGCCAAATATATATATTAAGCGCAGCATTCTCGTCACTGTCCCTCACTCCCCACTTTTGAGACTGGTTTGGGACAGTCCATAGGTTTAAAATTTAAAATTATATATGTCTTTTCGTATATTTTTATATACAGTGTATGTATTGCCTTTCAAATTAAATATAGGGGCCTATATGAAGTACCGTCAAGTACGAGTCTCCATAAATTATCTTTACAAGTTCAATTGAAATTGAATTGAATTTGTAAAGATAATATGCAAAAAATATAGTTCGTTATAAAGAATTAATAAGGAGAAAAAATTATATAAAACCAAAACAAAATAAAGTTTATAAATCGAATTCTTTCTAAATAAGTTACTTTTCCCTATATTAGGTCTTCTTCCGATCAAAGAATTATAAGAAACATTTTTCATTTAAAAATGGGGGACTAAAAAAATTTTAATATTTTTGATTGATTTACTTTTGAAGTCTTCTTTGGATTCGGTCTAATTAAATTCATCATTTGGATTCGAACTTTGAAGTTCGGCGCAGTGGAATTCCGTCTACTGGATCGTCGACGATCTCCACCCTCGACGAATTCAAGGGACAATAATCATCGTTGAAAGCGCCTCAATTAAGCAGTTTAACTAAGCATAACGGATCGCGTTTTCTGGTCGACGAAATTCCGATCGCTAGCACTGCCTTCGTCATCAGTTACGAACAGAACGATTTGGCTCAGATTTCTTTTCTTTATTCCATCATCTGATATGCATTTATTTAAAACGTGGGAAATAATATATGAATTAAAGAGAGAGAGAGAGAGAGAGAGAGAGAGAGATAATGGCCGAACGCAAGAAAATTGGTAAAAAAACTTTATATTTAAATCTTTTCAGTAAAATTATTAATTTCTTTAGCATTATTTCTATAATAAAGGATACGACAAATTCAAAAATGCCTCCTGTAATTCGAAGTAATTTTTGGAAGTTATAGAAGCGAAGAATAGCAATTGAATGCGTTTTAAATGCAATAACCAGACTTGAATAAGTTGGGAAGGGGAAAATGCAAGAAAGTGGACTCGAACCAGCGTCGGGTGGTTTCAGAGTGAGCGCTCCTACCAATCACGCCATCCAGAATGCGCCAAAAAGTAGTTTGTTGAAGCGAGTCCGGTATTTACGCTGTTTTACCACGTTCCATTCAATTTCCTCACCTTTATAAACATAGAAATGGATTTTAAATCCAATAACCGCACAACCTCCTATTTCTCACTTTATTGCCTTTTCCCTTTCAATATATACAGGGTGTCCCTAAAGTATCTTTATAAATTCAGATGAATTTAAATTGAATTTGTAAAAATAATTTATGAACACGCTGTATTATTTATCTTCACAGGCACAGAATACTTTTATTGGTGTGTTGGGTTATAATTAAGTCTTCTTTTCAGCAGTAGCTGCGAGTTATATCACAGAGGGGAACTACAGTTTATAAGGTGGGACCGAACCACGGGTCGCTACATCGTCTGAATATAAAGAATGGTCATCCATCCAACTAGTGAACAGATCCGACGTCGCTTGAAACTTTGATGAATGTCACAGGAAGCGGGGTATGTACTGTATAGGACCCTATAACAACGTAGCTCGTTACATATATACATACATACATACATGTACCTTTTATAATAGTTGGTGATCCAAAATAGGTGTTCCCAGAAATAACTTCTTCATAATTATCTTTGAGGAAAACTTTTTTTGATCTTCCCGTAAAAAAAAAACTGCTCGTGATACGTTTGTTTTCATTATAACGAGAATCGTTTCCTAATAAAATATGACTTTAATACCTGGATATAAGTTTGATTTTGTAGTCGGTTATATATTCCTTTAATTCTTTGTCCTCTCCCACCCCTACAGATATCCATTCTAGTTTTGACATATTCTCATACACTCTTATAATTATCGATGTAGAAAACTATAAGGGTGTGGCGTGTGGTATAAAACGTTTTAGTCTTCTATTTTCCTTTTCCTTCCGTTATTTCCATGCCATAACTTCCGTAACTTTTCCTTTTCTACTTTCTTTCTCGAGTTGGCTTAGAATGGATCTTGAGGAGTTTGTTATCTCTCAATTTCCATAACTTCAAACTGATGTTTGGTAATAAAAATTGAAAAAATAAAGAATATTTATGAAATACAGTACTACAAAATAAGTGACTGGGAAGGGAAGAGAAAAATTATTCTGTAACGAAAGAAAATATTTTGAATTCGCCTCATAAAAAGAAAAAAAAACTGTCAATTTGGAATTGATAGATAAAAGATTAAAACTATTTTCAGATTTGTTGCCCGTTTTCTATACCTGTCGCCAATTAACATTATGCCAGCCATATTTCTCTTTAATTTTCTGCAGGTTCTGCTAAATCATCTGGTTCTAAGGAACATTAATATTCCTATAATAATAATAATAATCATATGTGTATGTAATAGTAATGAGTGAAGAGGGTCAGAAACTATGACAGCGCTCAGGCCAGACGAATGAGACTCACGAATTGCGTTAATCCCTGCATGGAATAATTATTATTAACCAGCCCCATTGGGAGTTGAACCACCAATCTCCGTTTATATACGCGTATGTAACCGGAGCGCCTTCATAAATATGGTATATCTTCGAAATCTGTCTTCTTTTAAACTAAATCCAATGAAGATTTTTCTTCAACATTATTATCTTTTAAAATGTAATGTTAAAGTACTTTGACACCAAATCCTCTATTCAGACAAGTTTCCAAAGCATTTGCATATATTGTACAAACACCTCGAAAGAGGAATATAGTGGCATATATATATATATATATATATATATATATATATATATATATATATATATATATATATATATTGTGGCAAAGGCAAACAGTTGAATAACGAAGTAGACGTACAAGTATAAGAATCATTTGTATAAAAAAAAATTATTTCTTCGAGTTTGGCTGTATTTGTCCCAAATTAAAATTATAGGTAATTATAATTATTTATAATTATAGGTAAAATAAAGAAAGTAAATTGTATAGGTAGGATTTTATATCAATTCATTCTTCAATAAGATAAGTAAGGGAATGTAATTTCATGATTTTGAGACTTAATAGCATTATATAATATAAGTGTTTGCTACTGACTATTTTTTCATTGAAAAGAAAATTCATCCATGAATTGAATATGATTTATTTGAATGGAATATATTATATCTATTTTAAATAAATTCATGCACTCTTCCGCATGTACGGTTGCGCTCATTATTCTTAGGACACTCTTGAGAACAGATAGCGACACCTGGAATATATTTGTTGTGTGTACTACAAATGGTTGTAACATTTTATGAATGAATCTGGGGTTTAGCGCTGATTGGTTGGTTGACTCATTGCCAAATGTCTTTAGGACATAATTATTCCCATTCATCATTCTGGTTTGCATATTACTAAGGAAACATAATGAATATTAAATATAACTTCAAGAAGGGGATATATGTATATTAACAAAGGGGGATGTCAATGAAGTGAATAAAAAATGATCTTTTAAAAACTAAAAAAAAAACCTTCGGACGTGATGACAGTGTTCATGGTATTGGCAAGCCTCTCATCCTGAACGAATTGAAGTTTCATTGTATAAAAACAGAGCCGTTGGCAGCATTATTGCGCCCTGAGCAAATTCCACGACTTGCACCACCCATCCCCCCCCTGTATTTATTTATTGATTCATTTATTTATTTATTTATTTACATTTAATATTGAACATAGATTCAGATATTATTTTGTGTTATAACAAAGGCAGAGTAAAACCTGATATATATAATACATATATAGGCGGTTTATGAATGAAAAAAACAATGTTTTGATGCATATTAAATTTTAATAACATTATAAAATTACCAGATTGATGGGTATCTGTAGGTTTCATACGTCACTGCTTAGAATATCTTCCAATTGGCAAATGGACGACAGCTGAATGAATACTACTAATATGGCATTGTTATATCCAGAGCAAATGCTATTTCTAGATCAGCAGCACTGATATATGATAGTAATAAACAGTCACTGAGAGAAATATTATTTAGAAACGAAGAATGTTTTGTATTGAGGCAGTATCATTAATGCATATAATTGTTTTGTATTAATAAGTTCCCTATAGGTTCCCTATAGGTCCTAACATAGGACACGATTAGAACCTGTACTTTGGCTGACTGTTTAGACTGTTGACGGTATAGTTACTAAACATAGAAACTACACTGTAAACAGCGAAGTTGCGTATGACATGAAAACTTTAAACCATCTGCGTGGTTCCTTATTACACGTCAAAACAGGTTAAGGAAAGGTTCCTCTCAGAATTAGGTTCTAAACTGGGTACCACATAGACACTAACCGGGAACTTAATGTATCTCTTTTTGATCCTCTGTACTGAAAAGCTATACTGAAAAAGGGAACCCTTTACGGTCAACTCTTTATTACTTGAAACGTCAAAGTTACAAAGCGACCACTTCGGTATACTTTGACTTGAAGGCTTACAAACTTTATTGTTTACATTGTCGGTCACTATACAATTACGTATAAACTTATCGTGAGTAATGATGAAGTGGTAGTGTACTGCTATTCAACCAACTTTCATGATGGCGTGTTAATGGAGAGTATAAAATTGGTCTAAAATTAAAGTACTTTTGGTCGAAATTTGTGTAAAGGAAAAGACTCTCCATAACTCTATAAAACATGAATATAAAACTTATAGGAGTCTACTCATGACTCCTGAGCTTAGGTTAAGGATATGTTATAGGTTAGGTTTAGTTAGGTTAGGAAATATTACTCATTCTTATTTTGCGCTTTTACAGCGAATGCGAATGAAAGTGACATTCTTTCTCAAATGAAGACACTCTTTTCTCATGTGGATTTCTCACTTTGCGCATTCTCACTAGTAGACCGCGAATGGGAATGGGGGTGCATTGAGTGCACAGGAAGTAATCGCAGTCTCAAACCCCCAAAACATTGTTGCGGTCCAGTGAATGTTTGGATGGATCTAGATTTCAGAATTCCTTTTGAAAAGGATTAAATAATCGTAAGAGGGATGCTTAAAGCAGATATTCTCCCACATTATTTTCCAGAAAAAAAAGGTGCTTGTATGCCAAACTCAATATGCAGTACACTTTCGTACTACTTTTTAGTACAGGACCTCCTGAAGTCATTTTCCACCGAGTCATCATTCATGATCTTCCTTTCATGAACAAATTAAATGTAAAAACCTAAAAATACTCGTAATTCTTGCGTTAATTGTATAATGATGATGATATTTTGGGGTTGTTTAACGTCCTTCGTAACGGAAAAGGTCATGTGACGGAGGGAATTAATGCTCACTCAATGGCATTCCCATTCACATTCGTGGTCCACGAGTGAGAATGTACAAAAGTGAAAAAAATCCACATTTGAGAAAAGCGTTTCTTGATTTGGAAAACAATGTCGCTACATTCCCACTCGCGACAAACGGCGCTGAGTAGGAATGTTTAATATTTCCTAACCTAACTTATTTTAACCAATCAAACCTAACCTAACATTAGCCTAACCAATCAGAACTTGAATTATTGTATCCTAACCAGTCATAATGTAACCTAACCAATCATAACCTAACCTGAACCAAAGTGAGAAAGGCCGTGGATGAGAATGAAAATGACACGAATAGGAAATAGACCGATTTAAAAATGCCTCGTTTGAGATTCTCACTTTTTCACTTTCCCATTCTTGGGCGCGGAATCGAATGGGAATGACGGTGAATGAGAGTAAACCACGGAGAGGACCTACAGCTTTACGGAAGATCTGAACCACGGATCGCTACATCATCTAGACGCAGAGGACGGTCAGCTATCCAATTACTATACCACCCAGACGCAATTTCTCTCAACTTTGCTGATCGATGGAAAGTGCAATATTACGACACAACTTCGACGCTTAAACCAAATATGTCACGGAACCAAAGAAAACACTCCAGATTTTGCGCACAAATATTATTTTCTTTCAAGAATTTGTTAATTATGTTTAGTGTGTAGGAAGAAAATCGGATTTGGAATTTTTTCTTCAAACAAACTTCATTTATTCTTCAATGAATTTTCTTCGTCAACAACAACTTCAAGAGCTCAAAATTAATGGAAAAATATTTCCTACCAATTTGAAGTTCCTCCTTAAAGAACGCTATTTTTAATTAATTAATTGCAGATACGGAATTTAATTTACACTTTTTAATTAACGTCTTGCAGTTTTTTAACTTCCGCATGTTTATTATGTTGTAACTTTGATTTATTTACAGATTAAAATTCGAATGTTAATTTTGTTATATATATATATATATATATATATATATATATAACCTTACAACCTTACAAAGGTTCCGCGTGATGATTTCTCATTTCGCGAAGGTCAAGCTTGTCGCCCCTCCTCTCGAGTTGGCCTGGTGAAGTAGTGAGTTGGATTCTTGCGCTCTCCACCTCACATAGCCAGGTACGCCCGGCTCATCGGGGATTGTTCTGAGCCAGGCGTCTAGTCTTCTTTTGAAGATTTCCACTGCAACTCCCTTCGTGTTTCTTAGGTCTTTGGGCAACTGATTAAACAGTTTTGGTCCTCTCACTACAAAACTTTTCTTTCAGGGTTAAGGATGTTCCCTGTCTCGCCTTCAATTTGGGAATACGACACAGTCTACCGCTATATATATATATATATATATATATATATATATATATATATATATATATATATATATATATATAAAGAATTAAAAGCTTGATTTGAATGAGAAGTATTTATTTATTTATATATACACTGAAACTATTAAAATAGGTTGGTTTATATAACGCTTGTTACTCAATTTACAGAACCATTATTAGACAATCTGCTGCTGTAAACACTGAATACACTGTATGTAACAATTTGCTCGCTAAATAAACCCGGTACGTTGCGAGTATCCATAAAGGAATTGGAAATACCGGAGGTACATCAATGCTGTCGGTACACCCTCCATGCATACTTTATTAAATAAAAATAGAGTGAGCAAATAATTAACGGTTTGTCACTTTCTACGGGAACATCAAAGAGAGCTTCGCATTAGTCCAAATTGAGCATCAAAGATGACACGTTTAGTTGCCAAATAAGGCGAGAGTGGCTTCACTAACTCAATTTTGGCGTGAAAAGGGGAAAAGGGGATCTAAAGCCGAGGTGCCACGCAGTGAGCATAACATTTCTTGTTTTGGATTACCTTTCACATTGTTTTGTACGTAAGAGGACTTATTTATACTGTTTTGGTGTTTTAAATCCAACTCTTTTTTTTTCTTCATTTGTTTCTTAGTTTTCTGTTATAGGATCAAGTTCAAGATCTTTAAAGTAAAGTATCTCACGCACATTTTACTTGACATATTCGACATATACGGAGATAAATGGAAGGAACAAAATATATAAACAACAAGCATTATGCTTATTGAAGGGCGCACATTCAACAAAGCGAAAGAGGGAACATGTGGCGGTGAAAGTTAACAACTCTGCCACTTAGATTTTAGCGCGTTTGTCTCCCTTCATTTGTTTTGGCGCGGAAAATAGTTGGCTTGTGAAAAGAGTTTTATTGTCTTTAATATGGAAGGGCAAATTCAATTGAAGAAGAAGGCATCAAATGGCAAAGCTATTGGAGTTTTATTACCTAGCAGTCAGCTATTCAAAATCATATATATAAGTCGAGGAAATGGTGAAGATAGCTTCATTATTAAAGTGCATTTCATATTTACGAAAGCGGAGCGGTTGTACTTCCTATTGACAAGTGCATAATCAGTTTAGGATTTTCATTTTAACTCATTATGAAACTAAGAGAAAAATTTAAAATAACTATATAAATTCTGAAAAAAAAAAGATATGCAAACATGCAAAAGGTAAACACATTAAACGTATAAACATGTAAAACATAAACATAAACATGTAAATACAGGGTGATTCAAACAAATTTAACACTTATATGGGTTTTTCTGTTACAGGGATTTGAAGATTAAAGAGTACTGGATAAGCATTTGAAATGGCAACAAGGCTGAGTTCGGAGGAAAGAAGGAAGGTTGCTGCCTGGATGGGGGTGTACCAGTCTCCTACAGTCGTACAAAACATTTCGTAGATACTTCAATTCTGACCTACCTTCTAGGTTCAGTGCTTAATGTCCCCTTCTACAGTCAACTGTTTGACGAATCCTGAATAAAGACCTGGGCCATATTTCTTCGACCACAGTAGCATGGGCGCAAAATGGAAGAGTGCAATTGCAATGTTGCAAATGGGTAACCCCCAAGTTGCATGAAGGGGAGGGGTTATGCAACAAGGGGGTTGGGGGAACTCCCAAGTCGTATGAAGGGGAGATTTGGGGGGGAAGATGGGACGGCCTCACCCACCAAAGAGGTATACCTAACCTAAGAGAGAGAAAGGAGGAGTGTCTTTGGGGGAGAGGCTGGGACGGCCTCACCCCCTCAAAGGGGTATACCTAACCTCAGAGAGAGAGAGAGAGAGTGAGAGCATGTTTCGCCTGGCAGCGCCAGACGCATAATAAAACACTTGGTTTATAAGGTGTAAATCAGCCATTTGGCTTAATATGGCTTAGAAGGCGTAATTGGCTTGTTTAGATGCATATTAATAACCTTCGAGCGAATTAAAAGCACACACACACACACACACACACGCAAATACACTCCCAAACTATATACACGTTCATAGATCCCCTATTATTACACACACACACACACACACACACACACCACTAGCTTAATCAGCCAGATGGCTCTGAAGGCTTAATCTGGCTTAGAAGGCGTAATTGGCTTGTTCAGGTGCATATTATTATTTTTTGATTTGCCAGATTACACTATTTATTTAATTAAAGCAGATATTCTTGACAGTTGGCTGAGCAGTCTTAAGCAGCCAGTCGACTTAGAAGGCGTAACCAGCAATTTGGTATATATATATATATACACACACAAGGTGATTCAGAAGTCAGGTTACATAGGGCTTTTCTGTTTCTTTGCAGGTAAATGAGTTATGAGATGTTATCGAAGGAGGAGCGCATTGATGTGATATTCCTAGCTGGCTGCACAAGTGCATTGCCGTTAACGGTGGCCATATCGAACGTGTGATGTGACTATTCCCCTGTATCATTACATAATAAAGTATTTCCCCATGTAACCTGACTTTTGAATCACCCTGTATATATATATTCGTTTAATTAATATCGTTTATATATACACAACTGAAAGAATTAAATAAAACGCCATTACATCATTCTGTTTATTTAGACGAATTATTGGAAATAATTTCATGAAATATATAGAAAATAAATATACAATCAAAATAATTCATAATAATAGTATAAGAAATACACAAGTTGAACGTCGAGGGTTTATTCGACAATTCAAAGCGGAGGCATGATGAAGAGCCTTCCACGTCAGGTATAAAGCGTGCCAGGAGTGCACCGGCTGTTAGAGCCCCAGTAATAGAGCCCCAACCCTCTACGCATTACAACACAACCCCCACAATAGTTCCTTCCTCAAATAAAGTTGTAGTCCCTATTCCTGTTCAACTCAGGTACATCCTCGTTCTGTAGAGGATGGCATAACATTCGAATTGGTGCTCACCGCCACCCCAACTCTAGCCCTGACTAGAAATCGGTACGTAGTAGGGTTGACCCTGGATCCATGTATAGCAATGGTGATGAACACGGACTACGTCGCGTAGTTGAACGTATTGTGGAGTTTGCCCTTCAGAACCGCGACGAACGGAAGGCTGTCTTTCAGGTTCGGGTTAGATGACGGGGATGTAGATGATTTTTGGGTGGTAATTCTATTCAGACGCTTGGCAGCTGTAGATATAAAGTATATATGAGGCCGTACAATGCAGATCTCTCAAAGTAGTACAGCCTTCAATATGGACAACTTTACGGTAGATATTGACCGTGTGTTCCGTGTTGCGGGTCATAATGCCACACCTTATACTTTTAACTTCAATTCTCAGGCTATTTACAGGCGGCATATAAACGCCGATCGTAGTTGCAGCTTTATAGGAGTAGTCTTAGCTCATTAGTTTTGTGCCGTATGTTTACTGTACTAAATACATGGACACAAAAAATTTGGTTGCCTACGGTTGTACAGCGTGCCCGGAAACAGGCTTCAGATTGTAAGCTTGCGTTTGATTGTAATATGAGTCCTGAAGAACTGAGAAGGGTAGAGCAGGAAATGAATGTTCATATAGTTGTATTTGGAATGGATACTCGTCGTAGGACTGTATGTTTTTAAAAGCAGTGTGAAAGATCGTACAAGACTCCTACTTATTTTAGGATTGTCAGGTTCAACGTATCTCCCCCTCGGTAAATAAGGGCGCTTTACGCGAGTTATGAAAGAGTTGAAAATATGGAAGGCATCATGATTTGCAGTGGTGGGCACCGTTAACAAAAAGTTAACTTCGTTAACCGCTAATCGTTAACCAAAAAGTTAACTTCGTTAACCGTTAATCCGTTAATTCGTTAAACATGTAACGGAAGTTACCGATAAACCGTTAACGTTAACTTTTATTATAAAAAAAATGAAAAAAAAACAACAATATATATAATTTAATTTTCCCTCTTCTTCTCGTTCTCCATTTTGTCCATGAGATGCATGTTGCCCTTCATGAAAATTAGCATATCAAAGTTTTCATCAGACAGGGATGATCTCTTGGTCCTCAGGATGTCCTTGCCCATAGAGAACAAACGCTCCACTGCAGCACTGGAGGGGATGGCAGAGATACTAAAGAGTAAACAGCCTCTGGCGCCACACGCTCACATTTACTTCTCAACGCCATCTATTATCTCATAAAGAAACTAATTCACATTGGGACTTGAAAGTACCGGCAGGATCAACCAGGTAGAAAAATATTATGGAGATTTTAAAGATGTGGTACCTAGAAAGTACCGCCAGGACATAAAGGGTTAAAGTGAAAACGTTCCATTGTAAGACATCAATTGACTTAATTTATGTCATCAAAGTGACATGAGAATTGAAATCTTACCTGATCAGTTTTATGGTTCTTGAAAATGTATCAAGGAGACTACTAATAAGGTACTCACAGACATATTTATAAATATACATGACTTACTTGACAACGATTATTTTTTAAATATTCACTAGCACAAACATGTTGCGCAAGAGACAGACTGCAAATGAAACGAATGTAGTTATTTGTTGTAATTGTTACATATATATTATTGAAAGTGCCTTAAAATGCTCGTGATATTTCTTGAAAGAAGTTGAAACATTCAACTCAAATGGCAAATCTTTCCGCCTGATTTTACAGTCGACCATGTTTTGCTCAAACAATGCCATAAATAACTACCATATTTGGTAAGACAAATTGTGGCGACGGAAACAAATATATCGCCTGATTTTGCACTGCGGAAATGGAAATTCGTTCATCACTATTAACAGTGGGGATTAATTGCGCACCTGCTCAGCACTGAAAATAATAGAAACTTTTAAATGTTTATTTATGAATTTTTTAGGTTAACGGACTTGAGTTAACGAAGTTAAATGTAACGGAAGTTAATTAGTCCGATACATTATTTTCAAAGTTAACTTAAAGTTAAATCGTTACGAAAAAGTTAACTTCGTTATTAACGATTAACGGATTAACGGTTTTGGTCCCAGCTTTGATGATTTGTGTAAGGGATGTCTCGAATTTGCGGATGATATAGTGAAACATTGAAAGGATTGCCACATTGGTATGTGCGCAGTATAAATCTCCAAATGTGAAAGCCGTGTGGTTGAAGCTGAGAAGAGGGACTGTGATGTATGCAGACGCACATTTTCAATAATAACTGTTTTGAGCTCCATAAGTCAATTGGCACGTGCAGGTAATGAGAATCTGTTGAATGTGGTATAAATTCATATGATGGATAATTGGGGCAATTTCAAGCATAAATGTAATGAAATTCACTGTTCTACATGCCATGAGAAAAATAAGGCGGTTGGAATAAAGTATGTATTATATGAAAAATAGGCTGCACCGCTGTCTGCTGCAGAAACCAGCGTGCGAATTCCACACGAAGAGGGTAATCCCGAGGTTGTAATGCCTGGACTCTCTGACGATGAAACGGATATAACTGCTGCTCGTGCAACATTCTCCAGACCAGGTCGTGGTTCACACCGAGGATACGTGCAACACCTCGCGTGCTTGCGCTTGGATTGTCCTCAAATCGCCGTAGGATTTCTTCTTCCATGTCAGGAGTGCGCACGTTTCTCTCCCGACCAGTGTCATGCATGTTTGCATGGAATGTTCCAGTTTCTCGCAGTCGCCGATGCAAATGCGCAAACGTTTGGTGGTTTGGCACACGTCTGTTTGGGAAGCGCTGTCGGTACAGCCTCACAGCAGCTCTTCCGTTCCATTGGCAGCCCCATACACCATATGCATGTTAGCCATCTCAGCAGTCGTGAAGCGCTCCATGTTACGCTTACTACGTCCGATTTAAGAATGCCCGCGGCAAGCGCGAGTCTAGCCCACTTCACCTTTTAGCCAATTGCAGCGGCCCTCTCGCGCCGAAGGGTGACGTCAGCGGACATACACTTATAGACGAAAAGGGTTTGTCTTGGTGTTGCCTATCCCCCCATTACAATTTGTACAGAAAGTTTTCAAACACCCTGTGTATATATATATATATATATATATATATATATTCCACGTTCAACTTGTGTATTTTTTATACTATTATTATTTTTATTGTATATATATATATATATATATATATATATATATATATATATATATATATTATAATATATATATATATATATTATGTATATATATATATAATATGTGTATATATATATATATATATTATTCGTTTAAACTGTGTATAGAATGAACTATTTTGATTGTATATTTATTTTATATATATATTTCATGAAGTTATTTCCAACAATTCTTTTAAATAACAGAATGATGTAATGGTGTTTTATTTAATTCTTTTGGTTGTGTATATATATATGATATTAATTAAATAAATGTATATATGTATACCAAATGGCTGTTACGCCTTCTAAGCGACTGACTGCTTAGACTTCTAAGCCTACTGTCAAGAATATCTGCTTAATTAATAAATAGTGCAATCTGGCAATCAAAAATAATAATGTGCATCTTCACGAGCCAATTACGCCTTCTAAGCCAGATTAAGCTTCTAAGCCAACTGGCTGATTAACCCAATATGTGTGTGTGTGTGTGTGTGTGTAATAATAGGGGATCTACGAGCGTGTATATAGTCGGGGGGATGTATCTTCGTGTGTGTGCGCTTTCAATTCGCTCGAAGGTTATTAATACATACCTAAACAAGCCAATTACGCCTTCTATGCCAAATGGCTGATTAAGCCAATATGTGTGTTTGTGTGTGTGTGTGTGTGTGATAATAGGGGACCTATGAGCGTGTATATAGTCGGGGAGTGTGTGTGCATGTGTGTGTGGGGTGTGTGTTTTAAATTCGCTCGAAGATTATTATATACACCTAAACAAGCCAATTACGCCTTCTAAGCCAGATTAAGCCAATACGATTTCACCTTATAAACCAAGTGCTGAAGCCGAGAGCTTTATTATGCATCTGGCGCTACTAGGCGAAACATGCTCTCTCTCTCTCTCTCTCTCTCTCTCCTCTCTCTCTCTTCTCTCTCTCTCTCTCTCTCTGCTTTTTTAATGCTAGGTCGATCAGGAACAAGTTTGGCGAGCTACGGGCGCTCTTAGCATCAGAATACCAGGATATCGTTGCTATCACCGAGTCCTGGATTCATACTGATTCGAGGGACTAGCGCCATGTGTCCCATTAATCGTGTAGCGATTGCCATCAATTATCATTATTATTATTATTATTATTTCTACAATGAAACGGTTCGGGTCGAAGAACGGGCGAGAGATCTTCCCCCCCCCCCAATATATATATATATATATATATATATATATATTATTTATTTTATAACATTTAATTTTAGTTTAGAAGCAAATTTGACTTCATTGAACTTAAAGAAAACAAATAACATAGTTTACCTTCGAAAACGTCATAATAGAAAACTTCATTTTACGGTAAACTATGTTATTTCGATTTGAAGATGAACGAAACAATAACATAGTTATCCATAATTCCAGATAGCGCCATGTGTCCCATTAATCGTGTAACACATATATAACGGCTGTTATTCCAAATGTACTTGTATATATAATAAGCTAATGAATCATATAAAATACCACAATATAGGTTATACAAGATTCGACCGTATAAAAAACAGAAGCACCTCTTTCATTACGCTTTAATAGAATTAGTAAAGTTACCCTATTTCGTTAGACAGAAACGAATTTTTATAAGGATACCAACTAATTATCCACCATTCAATAAATAATAGCAAACGTGAATAAAGAGTTCCAATTCATAACTATATCGACATAAGCTTATTATTATTGTAACGTTTGCTCCCAATTTCCCTAAAAACAGTAAAACCAATAATTATATGAAACCAATTAATTATGAAACCAATCAACCAACCATAGAATACAGAATTATATATATTATATATATATATATATATATATATATAAAGCAATGTGCACCACAATATGGTAGATGAATTAAATAATTACACACTTAATTGAAATATAGATGTATATAGTGGATTATATGCAAAATATAACATCAACTTGAGATTCCTTGAAGTTGAACGAAGCAAATAACATAGTTCACCTTCGAAAACGTCATAATAGAGGATATTTAATTTTATGGCTAACTATTTCGACATAAGTTTACTATAATTATATCAGTCTTTTAAATATATTCTGATATATATATATATATATATATATATCATGAAAATCAGGAAATAACAAACGTGTATTAATTTAAATGAAACATACGAGCCTCATTCCCCAACCCGGTTATATATATATATATATATATATATATATATATATATATATATATATACCCTTTGGATAACCTTTGGTTAGCTTCCGCCCGAATTATTCATTCTGACGAAGGTCAAGCTTTCCACTCCACCTTAGACCTACAGTTTGAACCATCAACAGTCCCGCGTCTTAACCACTAGGACACGTAGGGCACCCATTTATCTGCCAACCACTTTCTTTTATTATGTATAATGACCACCTTAGACCTACAGTTTGAACCATCAACAGCCCCAGCGTCTTAACCATAGGACACGTAGGGTGCCCATTTATCTGCCAACCACTTTCTTTTATTATGTGGAATGACCACCTTAGACCTACAGTTTGAACCATCAACAGCCCAGCGTCTTAACCACTAGGACACGTAGGGTGCCCATTTATCTGCCAACCACTTTCTTTTATTATGTGTAATGACCACCTTAGACCTACAGTTTGAACCATCAACAGCCCCGCGTCTTAACCACTAGGACACGTAGGGTGCCCATTTATCCGCCAACCACTTTCTTTTATTATGTGTAATGACCACCTTAGACCTACAGTTTGAACCGCGGGTCGATGCAAGACAGTCGGCAGGAGACCTACCGTTGATATCTCCGGTGACTCCGCACTCAGGACGGGGGCATCCATGCCACCAGCAACCGTTAAAGGAGTACACAGTCTTCACACCAGTGACACGGTTTTCACTTAACCCATCAACCCAAAAAACACGTCCATTAATCTTAATGGGTACTTCACCCGTGTTGCGGGCGTGCTTTATGTAACACCTGTCTGTTGCTGTAGGTGTATGAGCCAGTAAATAGCCTTGTGCCCGTAACTGCGGGGATTGTTTCGGTGAATAATGGCTAAGGTGTCTTTCGGCATGAAGTTATTCTTGAACACCGTAAAACATAATGATGCGATGATGGTTGCGACTTGCAGTGGATCGCATTTGAAACGGGATATGTACATCCAACACAATATGGTAGATGAATTAAATAATTACACACTTAATTGAAATATAGATGTATATAGTGGATTATATGCAAAATATAACATCAACTTGAGATTCCTTGAAGTTGAACGAAGCAAATAACATAGTTTACCTTCGAAAACGTCATAATAGAGGATATTTAATTTTATGGCTAACTATTTCGACATAAGTTTACTATAATTATATCAGTCTTTTAATTATCTTCTGATATATATATATAATATATATATATATATATATATATATATATATATATATATATATATATATATATATATATATATATATATCATGAAAATCAGGAAAATAACAAACGTGTATTAATTTAAATGAAACATACGAGCCTCATTCCCCAACCCTGTTATATATATATATATATATATATATATATATATATATATATATATATACCCTTTGGATAACCTTTGGTTAGCTTCGCCCGAATTATTCATTCTGACGAAGGTCAAGCTTTCCACTCCACCTTAGACCTACAGTTTGAACCATCAACAGCCCAGCGTCTTAACCACTAGGACACGTAGGGTGCCCATTTATCTGCCAACCACTTTCTTTTATTATGTGTAATGACCACCTTAGACCTACAGTTTGAACCATCAACAGCCCCGCGTCTTAACCACTAGGACACGTAGGGGGCCCATTTATCCGCCAACCACTTTCTTTTATTATGTGTAATGACCACCTTAGACCTACAGTTTGAACCGCGGGTCGATGCAAGACAGTCGGCAGGAGACCTACCGTTGATATCTCCGGTGACTCCGCACTCAGGACGGGGGCATCCATGCCACCAGCAACCGTTAAAGGAGTACACAGTCTTCACACCAGTGACACGGTTTTCACTTAACCCATCAACCCAAAAAACACGTCCATTAATCTTAATGGGTACTTCACCCGTGTTGCGGGCGTGCTTTATGTATACACCTGTCTGTTGCTGTAGGTGTATGAGCCAGTAAATAGCCTTGTGCCCGTAACTGCGGGGATTGTTTCGGTGAATAATGGCTAAGGTGTCTTTCGGCATGAAGTTATTCTTGAACACCGTAAAACATAATGATGCGATGATGGTTGCGACTGCAGTGGATCGCATTTGAAACGGGATATGTACATCCTTCTAAAGGCCTGGAAACATACTCTAAGCACGCGCACATCATTCACGCAATAACGCTCACATTCATCAGCTATATTATAAGGGTTACTTTCATTAAAACTGTCGTAGTATCGATCAAAGTCTTCACGTTCATCCATGCAGTCAAAATAATGTTTGGGGGGTGGTGGGCCTACGTAGTTTAAAGTCTCGCTGGTGAGGAAAGTGTATGGGAAGTACCCTTTGGAAACTTCAGCTGCTACTCCCATCACCTTGGGTAGCTTTGCTAATTTACAAGGTGTGAATAATAAAGTATCTTTAAATTGTACATTGCCTCAGGGAATCACAGATAGTAGCATGACTCACGGTCTTACAGTGGGCGGAGCTTAGAATTTTCGCCTGTGCACACACAAAGGAGAAAGTGAAACGCTAATTGAAACATGAGTTATTTAATAAACGAGATATTCAGTTAACACAAGAAATAACAGAAAACACAAGAAAAAACAAATGCTTAGATTTGGTGATCACAAACAACAGAAACCTAAAGAAACCTGTACTCGATATGAAGGGCTTTCATATCGTTCAGTAGTATTTTTGTTCCCACTTTACAACCGGATGGTAAGTCATCTTTAAATACGTCTAGAATACAATCAAAAGCACGCACAAAGAGTTCATCGTTAGTTACATTATTAAAACAAGTTTATAAACACGCTTTTCCAATCGAGGGTTTATTTCTACCGACCCGAGCTTTTCAATCGTGAACATCTTCACTCAACATAGCGGCATTGAAATAATCTTCTAAATCGTTACGACAACTGCGCGTTATATAAAGAAATAGTTCTTCAGATAATTTTCACGAACTAGGCATATTTTATAATGTTTTACTAAACATCTTCATACACCGGCGCATTATTTGAGAGGAACATATGCTCATATTTTTCCTTTCTGCCCGTCAAACGATACTCATCTCTAAAGTCTGTTAAAAACTCACGCAGGACACTAGCCACAACCTCACTACGAACCTCGTCATGATATACATTAATATAGTGATAAAAATACTTAAGATTGTCCATGATCACGAGATTCACATTTTCAGTCGTAGGGTATGAGTAATCGACATGGTGTAGCATGACGTAATGCGCTTGTCACACCACCCATCCGCAAGACTCATTATCCATACCTGCTGCTTCTCTTCTGCACGCTGTTTCTTTTACTTTAGACTTTATAAAGTTTAGATCTGCAGCATACTTCAGCACATCGTCAGTGCAACGAAAGCCTTCAATGGTCTCACCAGAACATCCGTAGAGTATTTGTACATCTTGGAACTTCACACAATCCAATGTGGTTTTAAAAGAGGCATAGGAGGGGGGAATAGGAAGTTTTTCGGTATCCGCCACATCCTGGCACTTTGCTGAATACCATTTCATAAACGTTGTACAAACAATATTAAAGGTAGCCATTTGAATACACGTCTGATTTTTCTTCTGAATACACGTCTGATCTCTCGGTCTTACTGCATCGACTGATCACGCAGGGAATCACAGATAGCAACATGCTCAGGTCTTACAGTGGGCGGAGCTTAGAATTTTCGCCTGTGCACACACAAAGGAGAAAGTGAAACGCTAATTGAAACATGAGTTATTTAATAAACGAGTTATTCAGTTAACACAAGAAATAACAGAAAACACAAGAAAAAACAAATGCTTAGATTTGGTGATCACAAACAACAGAAACCTAATACTTTAAAGAAAGCATTCTATTAAATACTTTTAGCCTATGTTCACGAATTAATACCGGTTAAAATAGATTCGACAAGAAGACCGGCTGGACTGATTTTATAGAAATTCAAGGATTCCAAGTTGATCACGAGAGAAGTTATGTAGTCATCTTCCATGCTGCAAAATCTCATCGTTAGCCTGCCTGCTCAGAGCACCGACAAGAGGTAAAATCGAATCCACATCAACACAAAATTTTAGTCGCTAAAATAACAGCCTGAGTATTGTTCATGTTCTAAATTATCTTTGATTCGTTTTGATAAAATTGAGTAAACTGCAGCCTTTGTTTCCTGATCAGAAACTCTCCGTCTTTTTCTGGTATGGTGCAAGGCTTCGTTGCAACCATATTCACTGCACGAGTCTACTTCACAGTCGTTGCCTTCTAATCTAGATTTACACTCTTCACTAATGCATTCGATGGGTGAATAATCATCTTGGTTGATATTATTGACACCACATTCGAGAGGGCTCACTGGGGTAACGGACACTTCAGGTAATGGCGCGGACGCTTGAGGTGGGTCGGGGACAATCTCCTCAGGTTGCCCTTGTGGCGGGGCAAATATTGTGTGGGGGTAATTATGTGTTGCTTCTAAGTAAGCAAAACGGGCCTTATGTAACACAGTGGCAATTAATAATGATTTATGCAAAGATGCACCAGCTCTTCTGGAACGTCTGGATGCAATTTTACCGAGCGATATATTTATCAACTTGTATGCTTCAAACCCGTTTGGAACGTCAGATATCATGTTCACCACCTAGGAAATGGTCAAGGCACAGAGAGCTAACTAACACGACTCTATCCTCTATTACCAATCTTGTAATGAGTTAAAGTGAAAGTTTCGCCTGCCTTTATACAATGTCGTTCTGACGTCGTTATCAAGCTCCACACAGGGAATTTCCAGGAAGTAACATGAATCACGTTGCTGTTCTTTCACACACACACACACACACACACACACACACACACACACACACACACAAAGGAGAAAGTGATACGTTGGTTGAAACATGATTTATTTAATAAAAGAAATATTCAAGCTATATATATATATATATATATATATATTTACAAACACGTGTAATAAATAAGTTAACAACAGACATCAATGATTATATTCAAGACATATTTAAAAACGTGTGATAAATAAGTTAACAATGAATTTCTGTAACCCGAGAGACGACGGACGGAGTCATTACAAGCAGCTCCGCCGTGCTTGTAATGACTCCGTCCGTCGTCTCTCGGGTTACATAATTCATTGTTAACTTGTTTATTACACATGTTTTTAAATAATATGTCTTGAATAATCATTGATGTCTGTTGTTAACTTATTTATTACACGTGTTTGTAAATATATATATATATATATATATATATATAAGCTTGAATATTTCTTTTATTAAATAAATCATGTTTCAACCAACGTATCACTTTCTCCTGTGTGTGTGTGTGTGTGTGTGTGTGTGTGTGTGTGTGTGTGTGTGTGTGTGTGTGTGTGTGTGAAAGAACAGCAACGTGATTCATGTTACTTCCTGGAAATTCCCTGTGTGGAGCTTGATAACGACGTCAGAACGACATTGTATAAAGGCAGGCGAAACTTTCACTTTAACTCATTACAAGATTGGTAATAGAGGATAGAGTCGTGTTAGTTAGCTCTCTGTGCCTTGACCATTTCCTAGGTGGTGAACATGATATCTGACGTTCCAAACGGGTTTGAAGCATACAAGTTGATAAATATATCGCTCGGTAAAATTGCATCCAGACGTTTCAGAAGAGCTGGTGCATCTTTGCATAAATCATTATTAATTGCCACTGTGTTACATAAGGCCCGTTTTGCTTACTTAGAAGCAACACATAATTACCCCCACACAATATTTGCCCCGCCACAAGGGCAACCTGAGGAGATTGTCCCCGACCCACCTCAAGCGTCCGCGCCATTACCTGAAGTGTCCGCTACCCCAGTGAGCCCTCTCGAATGTGGTGTCAATAATATCAACCAAGATGATTATTCGCCCATCGAATGCATTAGTGAAGAGTGTAAATCTAGATTAGAAGGCAACGACTGTGAAGTAGACTCGTGCAGTGAATATGGTTGCAACGAAGCCTTGCACCATACCAGAAAAAGACGGAGAGTTTCTGATCAGGAAACAAAGGCTGCAGTTTACTCAATTTTATCAAAACGACTCAAAGATAATTTAGAACATGAACAATACTCAGGCTGTTATTTTAGCGACTAAAATTTTGTGTTGATGTGGATTCGAATTTACCTCTTGTCGGTGCTCTGAGCAGGCAGGCTAACGATGAGATTTTGCAGCATGGAAGATGACTACATAACTTCTCTCGTGATCAACTTGGAATCCTTGAATTTCTATAAAATCAGTCCAGCCGGTCTTCTTGTCGAATCTATTTTAAGACCGGTATTAATTCGTGAACATAGGCTAAAAGTATTTAATAGAATGCTTTCTTTAAAGTATTAGGTTTCTGTTGTTTGTGATCACCAAATCTAAGCATTTGTTTTTTCTTGTGTTTTCTGTTATTTCTTGTGTTAACTGAATAACTCGTTTATTAAATAACTCATGTTTCAATTAGCGTTTCACTTTCTCCTTTGTGTGTGCACAGGCGAAAATTCTAAGCTCCGCCCACTGTAAGACCTTGAGCCATGTTGCTATCTGTGATTCCCTGCGTGATCAGTCGACTGCAGTAAGACCGAGAGATCAGACGTGTATTCAGAAGAAAAATCAGACGTGTATTCAAATGGCGACCTTTAATATTGTTTGTACAACGTTTATGAAATGGTATTCAGCAAAGTGCCAGGATGTGGCGGATACCGAAAAACTTCCTATTCCCCCCCTCCTATGCCTCTTTTAAAACCACATTGGATTGTGTGAAGTTCCAAGATGTACAAATACTCTACGGATGTTCTGGTGAGACCATTGAAGGCTTTCGTTGCACTGACGATGTGCTGAAGTATGCTGCAGATCTAAACTTTATAAAGTCTAAAGTAAAAGAAACAGCGTGTGCAGAAGAGAAGCAGCAGGTATGGATAATGAGTCTTGCGGATGGGTGGTGTGACAAGCCGCATTACGTCATGCTACACCATGTCGATTACTCATACCCTACGACTGAAAATGTGAATCTCGTGAGCATGGACAATCTTAAGTATTTTTATCACTATATTAATGTATATCATGACGAGGTTCGTAGTGAGGTTGTGGCTAGTGTCCTGCGTGAGTTTTTAACAGACTTTAGAGATGAGTATCGTTTGACGGGCAGAAAGGAAAAATATGAGCATATGTTCCTCTCAAATAATGCGCCGGTGTATGAAGATGTTAGTAAAACATTATAAAATAAGCCTAGTTCGTGAAAATTATACTGAAGAACTATTTCTTTATATAACGCGCAGTTGTCGTAACGATTTAGAAGATTATTTCAAATGCCGCTATGTTGAGTGAAGATGTGTTCACGATTGAAAAGCTCGGGTCGGTAGAAATAAACCCTCGATTGGAAAAGCGTGTTTATAAACTTGTTTAATAATGTAACTAACGATGAACTCTTTGTGCGTGCTTTTGATTGTATTCTAGACGTATTTAAAGATGACTTACCATCCGGTGTAAAGTGGGAACAAAAATACTACTGAACGATATGAAAGCCCTTCATATCGAGTACAGGTTTCTTTAGGTTTCTGTTGTTTGTGATCACCAAATCTAAGCATTTGTTTTTTCTTGTGTTTTCTGTTATTTCTTGTGTTAACTGAATATCTCGTTTATTAAATAACTCATGTTTCAATTAGCGTTTCACTTTCTCCTTTGTGTGTGCACAGGCGAAAATTCTAAGCTCCGCCCACTGTAAGAACCGTGTGAGTCATGCTACTATCTGTGATTCCCTGAGCAATGTACAATTTAAAGATACTTTTTATTCACACCTTGTAATTAGCAAAGCTACCCAAGGTGATGGAGAGTAGCAGCTGAAGTTTCCAAAGGGTACTTCCCATACACTTTCCTCACCAGCGAGACTTTAAACTACGTAGGCCCACCACCCCAAACATTATTTTGACTGCATGGATGAACGTGAAGACTTTGATCGATACTACGACAGTTTTAATGAAAGTAACCCTTATAATATAGCTGATGAATGTGAGCGTTATTGCGTGAATGATGTGCGCGTGCTTAGAGTATGTTTCCAGGCCTTTAGAAGGATGTACATATCCGTTTCAAATGCGATCCACTGCGAGTCGCAACCATCATCGCATCATTATGTTTTTACGGTGTTCAAGAATAACTTCATGCCGAAAGACATCTTAGCCATTATTCACCGAAACAATCCCCGCAGTTACGGGCACAAGGCTATTTACTGGCTCATACACCTACAGCAACAGACAGGTGTATACATAAAGCACGCCCGCAACACGGGTGAAGTACCCATTAAGATTAATGGACATGTTTTTTGGGTTGATGGGTTAAGTGAAAACCGTGTCACTGGTGTGAAGACTGTGTACTCCTTTAACGGTTGCTGGTGGCATGGATGCCCCCGTCCTGAGTGCGGAGTCACCGGAGATATCAACGGTAGGTCTCCTGCCGACTGTCTTGCATCGACCCGCGGTTCAAACTGTAGGCCTAAGGTGGTCATTACACATAATAAAAGAAAGTGGTTGGCGGATAAATGGGCACCCTACGTGTCCTAGTGGTTAAGACGCGGGGCTTTGATGGTTCAAACTGTAGGTCTAAGGTGGTCATTACACATAATAAAAGAAAGTGGTTGGCAGATAAATGGGCACCCTACGTGTCCTAGTGGTTAAGACGCTGGGCTGTTGATGGTTCAAACTGTAGGTCTAAGGTGGTCATTCCACATAATAAAAGAAAGTGGTTGGCAGATAAATGGGCACCCTACGTGTCCTATGGTTAAGACGCTGGGGCTGTTGATGGTTCAAACTGTAGGTCTAAGGTGGTCATTATACATAATAAAAGAAAGTGGTTGGCAGATAAATGGGTGCCCTACGTGTCCTAGTGGTTAAGACGCGGGACTGTTGATGGTTCAAACTGTAGGTCTAAGGTGGAGTGGAAAGCTTGACCTTCGTCAGAATGAATAATTCGGGCGGAAGCTAACCAAAGGTTATCCAAAGGGTATATATATATATATATATATATATATATATATATTATATATATATATATATATATATATATATATAACCGGGTTGGGGAATGAGGCTCGTATGTTTCATTTAAATTAATACACGTTTGTTATTTTCCTGATTTTCATGATATATATATATATATATTATAATATATATCAGAAGATATTTAAAAGACTGATATAATTATAGTAAACTTATGTCGAAATAGTTAGCCATAAAATTAAATATCCTCTATTATGACGTTTTCGAAGGTGAACTATGTTATTTGCTTCGTTCAACTTCAAGGAATCTCAAGTTGATGTTATATTTTGCATATAATCCACTATATACATCTATATTTCAATTAAGTGTGTAATTATTTAATTCATCTACCATATTGTGGTGCACATTGCTTTATATATATATATATATATATATAATTCTGTATTCTATGGTTGGTTGATTGGTTTCATAATTAATTGGTTTCATAATTAATTGGTTTTACTGTTATTTAGGGAAATTGGGAGCAAACGTTACAATAATAATAAGCTTATGTCGATATAGTTATGAATTGGAACTCTTTATTCACGTTTGCTATTATTTATTGAATGGTGGATAATTAGTTGGTAATCCTTATAAAAATTCGTTTTCTGTCTAACGAAATAGGGTAACTTTACTAATTCTATTAAAGCGTAATGAAAGAGGTGCTTGTGTTATTTTATACGGTCGAATCTTGTATAACCATATATTGTGGTATTTTATATGATTCATTAGCTTATTATATATACAAGTACATTTGGAATAACAGCCGTTATATATGTGTTACACGATTAATGGGACACATGGCGCTATCTGGAATTATGGATAACTATGTTATTTGTTTCGTTCATCTTCAAATCGAAATAAATAGTTTACCGTAAAATGAAGTTTTCTATTATGACGTTTTCGAAGGTAAACTATGTTATTTGTTTCTTTAAGTTCAATGAAGTCAAATTTGCTTCTAAACTAAAATTAAATGTTATAAATAAATAATATATATATAATAATATATATATATATATATATATTGGGGGGGGGGAAGATCTCTCGCCCGTTCTTCGACCCGAACCCGTTTCATTGTAGAAATAATAATAATAATAATAATGATAATTGATGTGCAATCGCTACACGATTAATGGGACACATGGCGCTATCTGGCAACTCAGCCAGAATAGAGGATTATAAAAGATCGCGAAGTTGATGAAGAACCATTCCCCCCTCGGCTCCGGCCGAGTAAGGAGCTCTGCTCCTTCTATTTCATACCCTTTGGTAAACCCCATAGTGGCCTCTTAGGTTAGGGAAACGAAAATAAATTGGGGGAGAACTCCACTCTGTCCTTCAGGTGTCTCTCTCTCTCTCTCCTTCAGGCGCCTCTCTCTCTCTCTCTCCTGCATGTTTGCCTCCAGCATGTGTACTCCTGCATGTGTACATCCAGCATGTGTACCTACTGCATGTGTACCTCCAGCATGTGTACCTACTGCATGTGTACCTCCAGCATGTGTACCTACTGCATGTGTACCTCCAGCATGTGTACTCCTGCATGTGCACCTATCCTCTCTCCTTCAGGCGTCTCTCCCTCCTACAGGCATCTCTCTCTTCTTCTTCAGGCGTCTCTCCCTCCTACAGGCATCTCTCTCTTCTTCAGGCGTCTCTGGCTCAGCCAACTGGCTGATTAGGATAATAATGTATACAATGGAATACATGGCGGTATCTGGCAACTCAGCCAACTGGCTGATTCTGGCTGATTAGGAGCCTATAAAACAACGCCAGCCCGGCTGGAAGTCTCAGTGTGCACTTGGCTCCTGCCAGGTGAACACCTCTCCTCCTTTCTCTCCTCCTCCTCCTTCTTTCTCTTGGGGGATAACGCCGCCTCCAAGTTTCCCCCCCACCCCCCTTTCCCCCACCCCCCTTTGCAACATCCCCCTTTGCAACAACACCCCTTTGCAACATTACATAATAACCTGCAACATTCCTGCACTCTCCCCTTTTGCGGCTATACTACTGGGCTCTTCTGCGTTCAGATGATGTAGCGACTTATGGTTCGAACTCCACGTTAGGATGTAGGTCCCCTATATTATAGATAGCTCACGTCCAGTGTGGTGGGGGATAGTTTGTACATGTAAAAAAGTGCGCCGCGTGTTCATGGTTTTTCATATATACATATATAGTATACACACACCTTATGAACCTTATGTTGTTTCGTGCGTTGGTCTCTCTTCACAAGGAGGTCAAGCTGGTGGCCTCGCCTCTAGGTCTGGCTTGGTGGAGGAGCGAGTTGCTTTCTTGTGCTCTCCATCGTACATAGCCAGGCACGCCCGGCTCATCTGGTACCGTCCTGAGCCAGGCATCCAGTCTTCTCTTGAAGACTTCAACTTTGACCCCCGTTACGTTTCTGAGATCCTTTGGAAGCTGGTTGAAAAGTCCTGGCCCTCTGACAACCAAGCTATTTTCCTTCAGAGTTGAGGAGGTCCCTTGTCGGGCCCTTAATTTTTGAACACTACACATTCTGCCGTTCCTATTTTCCAGTGTTGTTTGATTGGTAATTGGGTTTAGTTTTAGGTTTGGTACCAGTTTTTCGATCATTTTCCATATGTAGATTATGGTGTACCTCTCTCTTCTTCTTTCCAGGGAGTACAGATTTAGTTTACGTAGTCTTTCCAGTAGTTGAGTTCTTTGCAGCCATCAATCTTGGCTGTGAAATGCCTTTGCGTTTCTTCTAGTTTATTAGTTTCTTCCTTTTTATATGGGGACGTCAAAACTGAGCAGTATTCAAGTTTTGATATAATCAGTGTTTTTAGCAGGGGAATCATTACTGTCCTGTCCCTTCTCTTGAACGTTCTTAGTACCTGTCCGGCGACTCTTTTGCTTTATTTATCGCTACCTGATTTTGTGTTTCGAATTTCGCATCATCTGTCATTATTATCCCGAGATCGATCGCTTTCGTGCTTCTCTGAATTTCCTGTCTATCTGGAGCATAATATGCAGTCTGTTTAAGTTCTTCTGTTCTACCATATCTCAAGAGCTGAAATTTCTCGGTGTTAAATGACATGTTGTTGTCTTTGACCATTTGTATATTTTGTTCGTGTCCCTCTGCAAGGCCTCCACGTCATGTACATCGCTGATTTTTCTGCTGATCTTTGCATCGTCTGCAAAGGATGTTACTATACTGTTGCTGTTTACTCCGCTGTCTATGTCTGTTAGCATGATAATGAAGAGGAGTGGGGCCAGTACTGTCCCTTGTGGTACTGAGCTGCGTACGTCCGATTCTGATGATGATATACCTTGAATTTGACGACCTGCAGACGTTCTCTGAGGAAGTTGTAGATCCATTTTCCCACTTTGCCTGTTATTCCCATATATTTAATTTTATGTGCTATTATACTATGGTCACATTTGTCGAAAGCTTTAGCAAAATCTGTGTATATAACATCGTAGTTGTCATTGCCTTCCATTGCATCTAGGATATTGTTGTAGTGTTCTATTAGTTGTGATAGGCATGATCTACTTGATCGGAATCCATGCTGATTTTCGTTGAATCTTTCCCGTGTCTCCAGGAAATCATAAATTTTCTCTCTAACTATTCTTTCAAATACTTTGGTGAGGTGGGACGTCAATGACACTGGTCTATAGTTCTTTCCTTGAGATCTGTCCCCTCCTTTATATTTAGGGACAATGTTTGCTCTTTTCAAGATGCTCGGTATTTCCCCAGTGTCTAGTGCTCGGTATTTCCCAGTGTCTAGTGCTCTGTATTTCCCCAGTGTATTATATATTATATATATATATATATATATATATTATAAGAGAGAGAGAGAGAGAGAGAGTTACAAGGAGTTACAAGGAAAAGTACCTCAAAAGGCCTTGCGGCCCATACCGAGGAGGTACCAATGGCAACGGGTGCCAGGGAAAATTTTCTACACACTCAAATAGTGTTCAAGATTTGGTTTAACCTTTTCTTGAAATGATCCACAGAGGAACTGTTCACAACTTCTGAAGGTAAACTGTTCCCCGTGTCACAGATCTTATACGTAAAGTAATTCCCACACACACTAGTCCTAAACCGTTTCAAATCCAACTTCCAACCATTGTTGCGAGTTGGGTTATCATTTAAACTAAACATGCTTCTAAAATCTACATCGTTGAACCCGCGTAAGAGCTTGAAAACCTCGATCAGTTGACCGCGCAGCCTCCGAGTTTCCAGCGAAAACAAGTCCAGGGCGCGTAAGCGTCGATTGTAGTCCATGTGCCTAACGGAAGGGATTAATTTTGTGGCCCTCGCCTGCACTCGCTCCAGCCTCTCAATATCTTTCTTGAGGGTGGGCGACCAGAACTGCACAGCATACTCCAGGTGCGGCCGAACCAGGGAATTGTACAGAGAGAGCACAATCTCCTTGTTTCGAAACTGAAATTGCCTCCTGATATAACCCAACAGCTTCTGGGCTTTCTTTTCCACCTCTACGCACTGTTCGTAAACATAAGGTCGCTGCTAATTAGCACACCCAAGTCCTTTTCCAAATCAGTCGCCTCATATTCTCCTCAACAGCGAGTAGTCTGACTTGGATTGGCGTAGCCAATGTGTATCACCTTGCATTTACCCAAGTTAAACGACATTTTTCGGACCACTCTCCTATCCTACCTAGGTTCGCACGCAGTTGCTCGATCGCTTCGGGCGTCCCAACATTGGCCCCAAGCTTGGTGTCATCAACGAATTTGGCGATCCGACTGACGATGCCACCGTCGATATTATTTATGTAAATGATAAACAACAGTGGCCCCAAAACCGAACCCTGAGGAACCCCACTAGTGACCGAGGCCCAACCCGAACTAACTCCCTTAATTACAACCCTCTGCCGCCTATTCTTCAGCCAGTTTTCAATCTACCTACCTACTTCCCTACCGATACCCAGCGCGCGAACTTTCGCCATTAGCCGGCGGTGAAGTACCTTATCAAAGGCTTTCTCAAAGTCGAGATAAAGTATATCAATCGCCCTACTCTTATCATACTCACCCAACATGACGTGGAAAAACTCGAGCAAGTTGGTGAGACACGACCTATGCCGTCTAAACCCATGTTGGGAGTCCCCAAGCAACTTGTAGGAATCCAAATGGTCAACGATCCTATCCGCTATTATCCCCTCTAATAATTTACCTACAACTGAAGTGAGACTAATGGGACGACAGTTCCCTGGACTTTCGTGATCCCCTTTCTTAAAGATAGGGGTCACGTTGGCTTCCCTCCAGTCACCAGGCACCTGGCCCGTCTCCAACAATTTGTTGAAGACTGTAGCCAGGTGGGAAGCCACCTGGTCGCGAGAGAGAGAGAGAGAGAGAGAGAGAGAGAGAGAGAGAGAGAGAGAGAGAGAGTTCTAAAGGGGTAACCTGGCTATTTATTAAAACCTAACATACAAAACAATCCCTTTGGGAGTCATTGTAGGGGCAACTTGCTGAAAGTTATCGAACCGAGACCTTTATGTGCACAAAACTTGAAAACTCAACCCCTGATGTGGGAGGGAAAGGCAAACTATCACCAAAACTGAACGAGATCTTTGGTGTGAATTTCTGAACAAAAGCACATGCATTTAATAACTATATAGAACACACCCAAGAAAATAAAAGTGAATGCAAAAAACCCGGACACATACACAAGTTGTGTGTGTGTGTGTGTGTGTGTGTGCACACACGCGCATTGTTTTCTCTATTAGTGTAGTTTCGTGTATATATATGGATTAAGTGTAATATATATACTTGAAAACAGCACGAATACATGTGTCAAAGTATATTTTCTATACAAATAATTTTTCTTCCAAGAATTAGTCAGAGCACAAGAGCACAATGATACTACTACTACTACTACTACCAATAATAATAATAATAATAATAATAATAATAATAATAACAATACTACTACTACTACTACTAATAATATAATAATAATAATAATAACAATACTAATAATAATACTAATAATAATAAATAATCAGAGTTTATAATGAAATATAGATTAAATCTTTTTTACAATATGTACGATGCTTGACGAATTCAGTGTGTGTGTGTGTGTGGTTGTGTGTGTGTGTGGTGCTCGGGTGCATCCAATTTGTAGCCATTGTTGTCGAGCTTTTCGCTGTTTGTTGCTTTTCTCTTTTCTTTTGTTGATGTGTTTTGATCTTTCAAAGGCGCATTCGCAACACCAAGATTTTAAACTTTACACGAATAACAACCAACTGAAAATAAACTTGTTTGAAATTTTGGTTTTATATATATACACAGTATATATATATATATATATATATATATTATATATATATATATATATATGGGATTGAACTCAGAATGGTCCCCTGAGGTTCATGATACACACAGACCGTGCATGGAACAAGAAACTCTTCTGGGAAACTTAAATCCACTATAGTCCGAGTAACACTATAGTTTTTTCTTTTTCATGATGTTAGCCCGACATGGGCAATGGGTCAGAGCTGGGCACTTGCGGCATATTGCGGTACTGCGGTACTGCTGCACTACCAAACCGGTACCAAACCGGTACGCGGAAATTTGAATGCGGTAGCGGTACTGCGGTACTTTCAGCGATCCTTTGCGGTACTGCGTTATGGGGGCCCGGGGTGGTAGTGCGGTGGTACCGCAAGTACCGCAGTACCGCAAAATATGCCGCAAATGCCCAGCTCTGCGAATGGGTCACTCGCAAAGAGGTCCTAAAAATATAGCTTCCCTCACCAGCTATCTGCATTTTAGCTGAGAAATTGGATTTATGGCTAATATTCCAGAAAAATCTTGCGATAAATAATTAAAGCGATTTTAATTAACGTAAGCCATCTGCAGGAGGTTTCGACAAGCCTCTCAAGAAAAACGATAAAACAGATGCTAAAAGATGGCATACAAACCATAAAATTACCTAGTACTAACATACTAAAATTTCAAAGTTCTATGTACCGTATTTGCCGAGATATGAAGGATTTAAAAGGTCTCCCTTTTTTTTTTTTGCCGACCCAACAATGCAGTAATAGTGTAAATGGAGAATTTCCAGTGGCATAAATAAATGTTCAATAAACTCGTAATTTTCATTAGTTTTCTTTGAAATTCGCTCACCGTATAGGAAATTTACTTAGTTGTGGGGGTTTGAAAAATACTGAAATCTGACCATAACTGGATTTTACAGCTAAAGTTCGATCGAGGTCTCGCTTTTTTTTTGCCCACCCGATATATATATATATATATATTATATATATATATATATATATATATATATATATATATATATATATATATATATATATATATATATATATGTTGTGTGTGTGTTGTGTGTGTGTGTGGTGTGTGTAGTGAAGATGTTTCTGTGTAATGAACATCCTTTAACGTTTTGTCTGTCAACGTGATATAGAAGGTAGAACAGAGAAACGTGTATAAGCTTACAGCTTAAGTTGAACATTTCGTTAATTTTTATATGGTTTTGTTTTCTACGTCCTTTTGCATGAAATCCAACTATACAGATTTATTCTCTCGTACAAGTGGAAGCGATAAATCAATTAATGTTGCTTAGGGTCCAGTGCCAGTGTGTCTCAGAATGTGATAAAATGTGAATTCCGATGACAAGAGGTAGGTTGAAAGTATAATGCAGATTTAATTATGTAGCATGTGAAAAATAGGTGTAGAGTGTGAAAAGTAGATCAGGTGAATTATAGCAGGAAATCTGATATTGGGCAAAACTGATATTGGGCATGACACGGAGTAAAACAATTCTCTTTCATTCTACTATGAGATTGAGCCTTGCGATACTCAGTCTGGATTATCATAAGGCGAGCTTTAAATTAATTAGAAGTTAAGGAAATACATATACAGGTCATCTACAGTCCTAAATGAACTTGGTGAGGTTAACAAAAGTACATGTAACAACAGGATTAGGTTAAGATAAATGGTAAAATCTGGTAGGCTGTTATGACCTGCATCAAACTAAATAGATCTCTGAAATGGACCATAAATATTGTGTTACAATAATGTAAACACTGGGATCACAGACGAAGGTGTAGACAAATTTTGAGAGGAAAGGCCTAAGTGATCAGGTTGTAAATTGAGTCCCAAATTGAGAAGATTGGCAGAAATTACGAAATCTGATGTCACATTTCAAACTAAATTGCTAGATGCAAATTTGTTTTTCCATTTAGATACATAATATTATTAGGTGGGCATGGGCATCACGTGTCCCATTTTCCATGAGATTTGGAGCTACTATAATCCATCTCAAGTTGGTGCACCACTTCTGCCAAATTCTTTATACTGGTTAAGGCCAAGAGTTAAGATATAAATGGAAATATAGGGTAAGACCAGACAAACTGTGTCATGCTGTTGTAAACCATAGATATATGCTATATTTGGGGTAAAGTTTTAATGTTATATAAGAATGTAGTCGGGTGACTGTCTCGCGACACATACAGTTGCAAATAACTACTTAAAGGCAGAATCAGTGGAGGCACTGAATGGCTTATATAAAGAAGTATCCTTGCAGTTTCTGCGCATTCAAATTTACGCGAGATATTTACGTAGATAATCATGTATGTAGAAATAATGTTTGTAAGTTTTGTAATTTAAAGTTATATATATATTGATGATAAGTCTGAGGGGTTAAAGGTCTTATTTAAGAATCTGATGAAAAATAATTAACTCCAGATTTGAAGATAATGTGATTAAAAAGGTTAATGTTGACTTAAAAAAAATGTAATTTACACAAAGATTTCATAGATTTCATATACTGTGCTGAGAATAATATATAAATTCCTGACAAGAGGAATGCCTAGTAGAATACTGGGAAAGGTCGCAAACTGTCATAAGTAGTGATGGGACGATACCTAAATTTCAATCGATGCCGATTCCGATTCCGATGCCAATAAAATGTCCCGATTCCGATGCCGATTCCGATTCCGATTCTCAGTATTTTTATAGATAAGAGTTTACTTGGTGCTCTTCGGAAAACTATACCTATGTAGTCCTATTTTATTTATTTGTAAGACTAACTATATAAAGTAATAGTATGGTAATATCACCATGTGATAACACGTTTAGACAAAGAGAATTGAGAAGTTAAAAGTTTATACGTAATAAGAAGTACTCAGGGTATAGACAAAAGGCGAAAATATTAGATTACATTAAAATAGAGACAGTAAAAGATTACAATATAATACACTTTTGCACACGGTTACCGAGTAGGACTGTTAGGAAGAGAAAGAAATTGCGATGCTTAAATATACGCTACGATTAATAATAATTAATGCCAACTCAAAATGTAATATTTTACTACTTAATTCTAAAAGGAATACATATAATTAATGAAATAAACTAAATGTTATAAAAATATAAAACAGTAATAGAATAGTACACAGTAAAATATAATTGCGACATGACTTATGAGTTGCACTGAAAATTCATGCTACTATGAAATTACATTTTAATGCTAGCGGTATAAAAATAGAGAATAATCAGGTACATTAAATTCTTTTCTATATTAAATGAATTCTAAGGATAAACATAAACTAATTATTTATTTATATGGAATGCAGGGAACAATAAAATAAAAATATAACCTTATACTAACGAACTTTACTTACATAGGCTATATATAATGAGTTATGAGCGGATCTAGGATCTAAAGTATGTTGTTTCTAAGTAGGCTGGACTAGGATTGATAGCTGCAGTCACGCTGCTATAGTTTTGTGTCTCATGGGTATTGCATCATGTATTGAAACATGGAATAGTTGCTTTCATTGGTTAGATCTGACGTTGCCATGTATTGCAAGATGAAATAATTAAATACTAAAAATTAAAATCTTCTTTTGAATTGAATAAATTGCTATAAATAAAAATACTAAATTTAAGTCTTGAATATTGAATATCAGAATATCAGTAATCAAATTGCAAATGAAAATTAAATTTGTGCTCTGAAAAGAAAAAGATAATTTAATTAATAATTAGTTAATTTTTGTCACTAAATGACAAAGAATCGTTGTAAGAATCGAAAGTCGTAACCAAATTCTTACGATTCCGATGCCGATGCCGATTCCTGAAAAACACTCGATTCTTCTGATTCTCGATTCCGATTCCGATTAATCGTCCCATCACTAGACTCATAAGTATGAAGTTCAAGTGGCAAGAACAGTGGAAGCTTCTCAAGAGTGTTTATAAGTAGAACAAATTTTACCTAATAAAATCATAATTATTTGGAGTTTAGTCCCAAAGGTACTGATGTGCAGAAAGAAATAGGCATCAATCAATCAATTAATGTTATTCTCAGAAATTAATATCAGGTGCATATATAATTTGCTTGACTAAGTGAGAAATGACACTACTCACAATTAATATGAACATTAGTATGACCAGTATGGTGGTGGCCTATACTAAAGTATTTTTAGATATATGGTGCATCTAGTATTGCAATTTGATGGAGAAGTCTGATCAATTTTAGCCCTGAAATTTTTTCATTGGTCTGAAAAATTTACTGATAAAATTGTATAGAAGTAAGTCCTAATTTACGTATAATCATAGAATAAAAATATTGGTTAATTGGAGGTGGGCATTGGGTTCTGGTTACTAAATTGTAGATGCTAATCACTAATCATCGTAACAAATTATCTCATTGTAGGCTAACTAATTGAGAATCGAATTTGAGCCTGTGCTGTATACAACCGTCATAAAAAAATCATTCCTCATTATAAACATAAGTAACGTTGTAATCTGTAAGCTTCTGAAATATTTGAATCTTGTAAATGTTTAGGCTGTGTTGTCGTATAAAGTTAATTTCTTGAAACTGGGTGTCTCATTAGCCTGGGTAGTCTATCAGCTGAAAGGGGTTCTGTGTGCATTTTGGTGTGCCCTAAGTTTCTCTTTCAGTTCCTTCAGGGGACCCCTAAGATGAAAAAAAAAAACCAGGGTAGACCTCCTGGATCATGGTAGCAACTTGGAAAATTACCATTTAACAAGACACCATATTCACGCCTTACCGACATTGGGATATCACATTTTTTGTCAAGAAACATGGCAATATGGGGATCAAATGAAAGCTTGTTGTGGATGGATTGGCAATATTTCTGAATGGTATTTTTACATTTTGATGTGAATCATAATTATTTATTATATTTTCGTGGTTCTAACAAAGGTGCGTTGTCTTGTGATGAGGGTGTGTATCACATTGCAAGAGAAATAATGTTCCAGAAACCAATGGGATTTAAGGCTCTTATCCTTTGCATTAGCTCTTTTCACATGACCAAACTCGTGCTTGGTTGTGTGGGAAAGTATCTGCGTGGAAGTGATGCAGAGCATATTTAGATCGAGAGTGGAGTATCTGGGGTCAATGTAGTTGAATCAGTTTCGAAGGGATCAAATTATGTAAGATATGTGAAGGGAATGTTTTTGCTGGCAGAGGCAATGGAGCTGCTCCAGTGGAAGGAGTTCTTCAATCTGCATGGTGTACAGGAGCAGCTTTCTTCGGTTCAAGACCTGAAAGAAAAAGTAGCCGGGAAAATATGAAGGCCTTTACACAATGCTCAGATACACTTTTAAAAGACTTTTAAGAGTTCAAGGCTGAACAGAGAAACAAAAATGAAACCTATCTCTACTGGGACAACTTAATCCAACTGGTGTCATTGCTGAAGAACCTGATCAGAGCAGCTCGAGAAGGGAACTGGGAACTTCACCTTTATACTGTCCAAGCTATCCTTCCACTATTTGCTGTCTTTGATGGAACAAATTACCTGCGTTGGTGCTCTCTATATATTGAGGACTTGAGGAAGCTTCCAGATGTTGCACCAGATATTCACCAGTGTTTCCTTGCTGGAACGTGTTGTGAAAAGAACCCAAGGCCTGTTCAAAGCTGTTGGGGCGGATATGTGCTTGGAACAAACAATCAACCGCTCACAGAAAAGTAGTGCAGGTATCAGTGGCACTTCGAGAAGAAAGCAATTTGTGGCACAGTGAGAAATAATATACCATGAGATGCTTGCATTTAGCAGCTTACATACGGAGCTAAGTGGGTCTAAACCAAACAACTTTGAGATGATAGTAAGTAAGCCATGAATTCAACAAAGCTGAGACAGATGCAAATGAGATGTTGGACAGTATGATCACTTACACAGAGACTCAGGAGAATCCTTTCACTGTCCTCTCAACACGAAAATGAAAGCTGCACAACATTCTAACACAAGAAATCATGCCTGAAGAAGTAAGAACACACCTTAGTCTGAAGAAAGCAGCTCAACAAAGTATGGCATATTTCGCACAGAAAGATTTGTGCGTAAGACAGAGATTATGTGACACAATTCATCGAGCAAATCTGAAGACCCTTAACAACATCCGATCTGATAAAAAATCAAGTTGCCCAAAGAAAACAATACAGATGAAGAAGTTTGCATATGCTCAGAAAGTCATAGACATTGCTCGGTCCAGAGAATGTGATATGAGACAAGTATGCAAGTTTGATTTGATCACATACAATTGCCTTCTAGATGAAGAAGGACTCATGACAAAACCCGTCAAAAGATCCTTGTGTCATGAACTCGAAAAGTCATTACTACATGATAACTTCACACATCCGTCACAGTGGGATGAGTGTGATACAACATATCTAGTTGATGTGATAGCATGTATGAGACATACAAGGTTCAAAAATCTCAAAATATTTGGAGAACTGTGTGAAACGGTGTGAAACGATGTTCACTATGATCCTAAGTACTTTGTGTTTGACTCCTACATTGAGGGCTCAGTCAAAGATTCAGAGAGATCAAGGAGAGCAACTGTCAGTGCTACTGAGATCAGTACTATCAATATGGACACACCATTACCAATTTGCATGGATACATTTTGGGCCTCAGGTTCCAACTAAACTAAACTAGAGAAACTGTTGAGTAAATGGATAGTAGACCATCAAAACAGTTGCTGGCCTTATTTGGTCCTTGGTGGTTTGACAGGGGATCAAGATAGACAATCTTGCCAAGCACTCCATCAAGCAACTGTGGACAATGTACCAGAGCTGGACCTTGACCTTGAGGAAGCCGATGTGAGATTAATCCCACATGCTTTGCATGCAACTATGGCTGGTACGAAGAGAATATGTATACTCACTAATGACACTGATGTTCTAGTTATCGCACTGTACTAATGGAATACACTCTTCTGCCATGGCCTCTGTGAGCTGTGGATGAGAGCAGGTGTGGGGGACTGAACACGGTACATTTCCCTTCACAGTCTGGCTAAGAACATTAGGCCCTTGTGCAGTGTATTGCATGCAGCCCATGCCTTGACAGGCAGTGATATAATCAGTAAGTATGGTACTAAAGCTGCAGC
The DNA here is from genome assembly GCA_023014485.1 of Bathynomus jamesi. Classification (NCBI taxonomy): domain Eukaryota; kingdom Metazoa; phylum Arthropoda; class Malacostraca; order Isopoda; family Cirolanidae; genus Bathynomus; species Bathynomus jamesi. The sequence continues at coordinate 38,389 of JAJOZX010004228.1, read as the reverse complement.
CCTTAAAGCAGACCCTGTTTCCTATCTCCAAGGGTTTGGAGTGAAACTAAATGATCCCAGTTTGGAACGGGTTTTTTCAAAAACAGAAGAGCACCTAGTGCAAGTATTGAAGTGGGGTATCATGTAGAACCACTGATGAACTGCAATACTGAATCTACCATCGAATCAAAGGTTTGACAATGGACCAGCTGCCACGAACAAGTGCCTCAACCATGGGTCACATCAGAAGGCCCTTCTGTGCAGCATGTATTCAGATGAACTGTCTGAGTGGAGCTTCCCTTGATCCAAAGCTGCATGGGTTTACAGACACTGATGGTCTACTGATGCCTTTCACCTGCATACAGCTGCTACCGGATGATCTTGCAATTAGTTGTAACTGCCAAAAATGTGCTTCCAAAAGATGTGACTGCAGACGTCTCGAAGTAAAATGTTGTGTATTTTGCAAGTGTCAGTCAGATGGATCCCAGTGTAGGAAACCACATATTGTTCTTTGAGTGCCTATGCAAACTAGATAATACTGTATTCTCACTATTGATATGTATTTGTGTGTCGATTTTGTATTGGGCTGATTATAACATGTAGACTGGTATACTGGGACACTTTCAACTTTCTGTAGAAATGACGTCTTGTGATGTCATGTGTGTTTTGCAAGTGTGAGTCAGATGGAGCCTAGTAAAGGAATCCATATATTGTGTTTCGAGTGCTTATACAAAATAGATAATATGTTCACTATTGATATGTATTTGTGCGTTGATTTTGTATTGAGCTGATTATAGCATGTGAGCATAAAGACTGGACATTTTCAATTTTCATTTCTATTACTAAATGGATTATCACTACCGTTTACAAGCTAGACGATTGCGTTTTATCACTACTTTAAATAATTTTAAATAATTGTAACTATTTCTAATGTAATGTATTCATTCATAAAAAGTCCGGAGCTTTCATTTGATCCCCATATTGCCATGTTTCTTGACAAAAAAAATGTGATATCCCAATGTCGGTAATGCGTGAATATGGTGCCATGTTAAATGGTAATTTCCCATATGCTACCATGATCCAGGAAGTCTACCCTGTTTTTTTTTTCATCTTCGGGGTCCCCTAAAAGAATTGAAAGAGAAACTTAGTGCACACCAAAATGCACACAGGACGCCCCTCAGCCAAAGGACAAGGGGGTAGGCATTGAGGAGTCAGATCAACTTTATGGGATTACAATTCTGACTGATTTTGAATATCTGTGACGAAGTACGAGTATATTTGTCATAATTTCTTCTTTTTGTTTGTTTGCAAGTTAAACAGTGTTAAAAGGACTCTTGCTGAGGGTTGTCAAACTCCTGTGGTACAAAATATATATAAATCTACAGAAATTTACAAAAGATTTAGTTCAATTGACTATATATATATAATATATATAACGTAAAGAACGACGCTTGTATAGGAGATATTCCGCGCAAGACGAGAGAGAGAGAACGAAACAAATGAAAAAATGAGGTAACCACCCGGGAAACGAACCCGGGATTTTCCGATTGCCGGTCAGATGCGATACCTTTACACCATGGGCCTCACTCTTCCAAATGCCGTAATTCTTCTACATACTCGCAGAAACCAATGCCCAAGGGGGCACCCCTGCGTGTTCTTTGCAGTTGAATGTATATATATATATATATATATATATGTATATATATATATATCTGCGTATCGATGGTGATATCCGAAGAGGTCGTCAGTAGGAAATCCAAAATTTTATAGAAGTAAAAACGGACTAATGTCTGATGTGTAAAACGTTTATGAGCGCTTCAAATCTAATTGTCACGATGAGAAAGAAAGAGAAGTGGAGTCTAATTTTTTGTATGATTATCTGTCAATACGAATTGAAGCGAATACAAAAACTTAACCTCGGTGGATGTAGCGCTTAATTAAAAGGTCTTGAAATATCTGCATCGATATACGAAGTAAAATTGAAAATATAATTTAGCTTTTAAAAGCTCGATATGACGAATGATTATAATATAGCATCATCTTTTGTTCACATATATCAATACTGTTCATTAAAGTAACTATAAAGAATATAATAAGGATAACGACGGAATAAAACCAAAAAGTTCTCGAAAGCTTTTCATAATGAAAACCTTTTGGATACTCATTTAATTTTTGAGCACTTCTAATGATAAAACCCTAAAAACGAAAACCTATTCACTTGGAGAAATTTATTTAACTGCACTCAACGACGACCCCGCTTTTGAGTACTCAAGATGACGACCTTACGTTTTGTGTGAAGAGATGGAGTTGGTCTTGTTACACGTTGCACACATGAATCAGAGGGAGGCCTGCCAAGAATATCTGAAGGACACCAAACTAGCATCTCTAAGGAACAGTTTGACAATGTCCTTACATTCATATGCGACAGAAGTTACATTTGTAAATAGCTGCATGGCATGCAGTTTGAACATCTAATGTAATTAAAAAAAAGTAATAATCTCAAATTCAAATGGGACCGGAATTTTGAAATCGTGTATATATATATATATATATATATATATATATATATATATATATATACCTTACCTTACAACCTTACAAAGGTTTCACGTGATGATCTCTCATTTCGCGAAGGTCAAGCTTGTCGCCCCTCCTCTCGAATTGGCCTGGTGAAGTAGTGAGTTTGATTCTTGCGCTCTCCACCTCACATAGCCAGGTACGCCCGGCTCATCGGGGATTGTTCTGATCCAGGCGTCTAGTCTTCTTTAGAAGATTTCCACTGCAACTCCCTTTGTGTTTCTTAGGTCTTTGGGCAACTGATTAAAGAGTTTTGGTCCTCTCACTACAAAACTATTTTCTTTCAGGGTTAAGGATGTGCCCTGTCTCGCCTTCAATTTGGGAATACGGCACAGTCTGCCGTTTCTACTGTCCACCGTTGTTTGGGGAGTTATAGGGTTCAGAGTAAGATTAGGGACTAGTTTCTCCATTATTTTCCAAGTGTAAATAATGGTGTATCTCTCTCTTCTCCTTTCCAGTGAGTGTAGATCTAGTTCGCGTAACCTTTCCCAGTAATTTAGTTCTTTGCACCCATTGATCTTGGCTGTGAAGCTTCTCTGGATCCCTTCCAGCTGTCTAATGTCTTCTTTTTTATATGGGGCTGTTAGGACCGAGCAGTATTCCAATCTGGGTATTATCAGGGTTTCAGTAGAGGAATCATTACATTCCTATCCCTTCGTTTAAAAGTTCTCAATATCTGTCCGTTATTCTCTTTGCTCTGTTTACTGCTATCTTATTTTGTGTCTCAAATTTCGCATCATCCGTCATTACAATCCCTAAATCTTTTGCTCTTGGATTTCTCTGAATTTCCTGTCCATTTGGGGTATAATATTTCATGGATTTTAAGTCTTCTCTTTTTCCGTACCGTAATAGCTGAAATTTCTCGGTGTTAAACTTCATATTGTTGTCTTCCGTCCACTTGTAGATTCTGTTTATGTCGGTTATAGGGATCTTATGTCGTCTGGGTTTCTTATTTTTCTACTGATCTTTGTGTCATCCGCAAAGGATGTTACTGTGCTGTCTCTGGTAACTTCCTCATCTATGTCAGTTAGCATGATTATGAAGAGTAGTGGAGCTAATATTGTTCCTTGTGATACTGAGCTGAGGACCTCTGATTCTGATGAAGATACTCCTTGTACTTTAACGACTTGCCTCCGCTCACTAAGGAAATTATATATCCATTTCCCTACTTTTCCTGTTATTCCCATATATTTCAGTTTATGTATTATGATTCCATGGTCACACTCGTCAAACGCTTTAGCAAAGTCTGTGTATAGGACAACATAGTTCTCATTACTTTCCAGTGAATCAATAATGTTGTTGTAGTGTTCCATTAGTTGTGATAGGCATGATCTACCTGACCGAAACCCGTGTTGGTTATCACTGAATTTTTTTCTGCGTTTCTAAAAAGTCAGATTTTCTGTCTAACTATTCTGTCAAATATTTTAGTGAGATGGGATGTAAGCGATATTGGCCTATAATTTTTGGCCTCGGATCGATCTCCTTTATATATTGGAACTATGTTCGCGCTCTTCAGGATGCCCGGTATTTCTCCCGTGTCTAGTGATCGTCTCCATATCCAGTATAGGGGTTCAGCAATTGCATTCTTGCAGTTTTTGATCAGTGTGGCATTCCATTTATCCGGTCCTGCCGCTGAGTGTGTTTTTAGTTTCCCATGGCTTGTGTAATATCGTCCGTCGTAAAGTCGAAATCCGTTATACTTTCTCCTTGTGGTTCTTCTTCAAAGAACGCGTTTCTATTGCATATCAATTTGTCAGTTTTTGGGATACTGAAAGATGATTCGTACTGAGCTCTTAATATTTCAGCTACTTCTGTTAGATCATCCGATAAAACACTGTTCTCATTTTTTAAAGGTTCGATAGTCGCATGGTTTTTCGACTTTCTTTTTGCAAAATTATAGAAGTACTATGAGTTAGCCTTTATCGCTTCTATAGCGTCGTCTTCTTCTTTTTCTGTATGCTTCTCGATTAGTTCCTGTATGACGACATCAATACTTTGCAGTTTATCATTTAATATTTTTCTGATGTTATCTTCTTTACAATTACTTAATTTTGCAGTCACTCTTTTTCTCTTTCGAAACAGTGCTCTCTTTTGTCTTTCGAACCTGCTTCTCTTTCCTCTTTGTTGTATCTGTGGGACATGTTTTTCCACAATTTCTAACGTCTTCTCCTCTAACGTCATTAGCATCTCCTCCGTTGTCTTGGCCTCGAAAATGGTTTTCCAATCTATTACTTCCATGCTGGCTGTCACGTCTTCCCAGTTTATAGTTTTGGAGTGAAAATTAAAAATTTCGAATTTGCTTTTTTTCTGTTGTGCGTGTTCTTTCCTTTCCTGTTGTCTTTATATTAGTTGTTATTTCAATGATGTTGTGGTCCAATATCATAGTTGGGATATTTCTACCTTCTCAATTAGATTACTGTTGTTTGTGAATACCAAATCTAGGCAGTTGTTTTTTCTTGTTTTCTGTTATTTCTTGCTTTAACATAAATTCATCAGCTAGAGCTAGTAGCATTTTCACCTGCTCCTGGTCTTCTCGTGTGCCCCCCTTGTCCTGGTATACATATATTTTTTCCTATCCTTTTATATTTCATGAATGGGAAATTAAAATCTCCACAGAGAAAAATATTTGGGGTTGGAGAGTGTAGATCTTTTACCAGGTTTCTTACCTCTGTAATGGAATCTGAAAATTTTGAGGTTGGCGTGTTTGGGGGTCTATACATTACAATTAGTACCAAACTTAATTTTTCCATTTTTGCTGCTACACATTCTACGGAGTTTTTTGAGGTACTTATAGCCATTTCTGCTAGGTGCCTTTCGCGTGTGTAAATAGCACATCCTCCTTTACGTCTCACTGTTCTGTCGGCTCGGAGGATGTTATAGTTGTCAATTTGTATTTCTTTTTTGTCAATACAGGACTCACAGTTTTCACAGTTCGCCTGGAAGTCTTTTAGATGAGTTTCCGTGAGGCACGCAAAGTCTGCTCCGGCTTCTTGCATGAGTCCTTTCAGGTATACAACTTTGTTCGTGGAATGGTTTGATTTAAGGCCCTGTATGTTGGGTCTAGGACAACTGGCCGCGGCCAACTAGCCGCAGCCCAACTCACCACGGCCAACTCGCCGTAGCCAACTGGCCGCAGATATAGGGAATAAGACAACTCGCCGCGGCCAACTCGCCGTGATATAGAAAAATTATTTTTTTTTATGAAAATTGTGTGTAATGAAACAAGTGTGTTAAAATTGCTTTATGAAAGTACTTTATTGGAGTAAAAAAAATAAAATAAGGATAAAAATGCAAATATCTATGAAAAGTTATGGGCAATTCCCCTAAGGTATTCAACAAAATTTCGACTGTCAAATTTACTGACAATTGATTTTATCCTTGCATCTGCTTCTCTGAATTTTTTTAACTTGACTGGAGGATTTTGCCCTGCAATCAGCTGCTCGTAATATAGATCTGTTCCTCGTTGAACTTTTTTCAAACCATCAATAAATTTCCAAATCGTAGGATGTTGCATTCCAAGTTCATTTTGCAGTCTTCGGTGCGCAGCTTCTACGTGATTGTTAGTCCTGTCTTCGTCATTCAAGCAGCGTTGATAAACATTCCACATTTCCTGTGGAAATACACACGCATATATACATATATATACATATATATATATATATACTAGCGGAGCGATTAGGTTAATTGTACGTCCTTGACGATTGGTTATGTTGAGTCGTGATATTTTCGTTAAAGCTAACGAAAATATCACGACCTAACCTAACCAATCGTCAAGGGCGTACGGTTGACCTAACCGGGCATTCAACACCCAGGTGCACAGCCTCTAAAATTATATTTAGAATAAAAAATTTAAAATTATAAAATTATAAATTATAAAATCTGGCCACCGCGGCCAGTTGGCTACGGCGAGTTGGCCGTGGTGAGTTGGACTGCGGCTAGTTGGCCGCGGCCAGTTGGCCCATTCCCCTGTATGTTGGCTAGGATTATTTTTATTTTTTCTCTTTTTTTTCGCATACAGGTGGTTCCAATTTGTTTTCCAATGGTGGTGCCGGTTTCGTTGCCTTGTGGTCCTCCGAGAATTTACCTCTTTTTATCTTTGTCGTACCTGTTGTCCCGATAGCGCATGAAGTGCCTTTGTTCGTACCTTCTGTCCGGCTCTCGGATTCCTATATTTATATTTGTCAGCTAGTTTTTTAATTGCTGGATAGTATTTAGCAGCTGAAATGTGTTGGCTGCGTCTAAAAAATTGGCGTTCTTCTTTGATATTTGTTTTTTCTGTTCGCTCGTTGCTTTCCTTTGAGGGTGGTGGTATCTGCATTTTTTTCCCTATTTGCAACTCCCATATCTTGCATAAAGGATAATTTGAAATATCGCGTAAATATGTGAATAATCCTAACAGTTTCTGTTATGTGTGCGGTGATTATGTGATACAAGATCACAAAAGAAACATTACTCCCTTAACTAAAAAAGCTTATGAGCTCTACTTCGGCTGCAAAATCGGGGATCAAGATAAAGTTGGGGCTGTGCGTGCTGTGACCCTCAGGGTTTGGTTAAAGGACTAGTACCGCTATGTCATTTGCAGTCCCCATGATTTGGAGAGAGTGAAAAGATCACTTCAAAGATTGTTATTTTTGCTTAACTAAGGTCATTGTTTTTTTTTCTCGAAAAATAAGAAGAAAATTGAATACCCAAATCTGCCTTTCGCAATGCGACCAGTAGTATATTGTGAAATTCTGCCAGTTCCTAAGTCCCCTGGATCGTGGAGCTTAGATGATGATGATGAACTTGCTGAAAATGACCATAATGAATTGTCAAATAAGGATGAAGAGTATCAACAAACTCAAGAAAAAGAGCTTCACTTGATAACTCAACCTGAGCTTAATGATCTGGTTCCAAATTTGAATTTATCGAAAAATCAAGTATAACTTTTAGGGTCCAGATTACAAGTATGGAACTTGCTTGCAAACGATACCAGCCTATCCATTTTTGCAAAAACCAAAAAAATATATCAAAATTCTTTTCTATGACTGGTGATCTTTCTTTTTTGTAATGACACTGATAGTTTAATGATGGCCCTAGAACACGATCATAAACCTTTAGAATGGCGACGTTTCATCGATTCGTCAAAATTTAGTTTGAAGGCTGTCCTGTTGCATTCCTGAAATATCTATCCTTCAGTTCCTATTGAACATGCTGTCCATATGAAAGAGTCGTATGAAAATATGGAATTTCTCCTGAATAAAATAAATTACAAAAGATACAACTGGCATATATGTGGTGATCTCAAAGTCATGGGGCTGCTTCTTGGTTTAAGCTTGGATATACAAAACATTGCTGTTTTCTTTGTGAATGGGACAGCAGAGCAAAGAATTCTCATTATACTGTTAAGAACTGGTCACCTCGTCAATCTTTCGCTCCTGGACAAAAAAAATGTTGCATGCCATAAATTGGTGGATCCTGAAAAAGTTTATTTGCCACTTTTACACATCAAACTAGGATTGATGAAAAATTTTGTTAAGGCAATGGACAGAGCAGCAGGAAATGGGTTCCAATACTTGAAACAAAAATTTCATCTATTAGAGATGCCAAAATAAAAGGGAATTTTCGTTGGTCCACAAATAAATGAGTTAATGAAAGATGGTGCCTTTGATGAAGTCCTGAATGACTCTGAAAAAACAGTTTGGAATGCTTTTAAAGCAGTGACCCAGAATTTCTTAGGCAACAAAAAATTGCCTATGCAAAATTGGTTGATGAACTTCTCCGATTTACAGATTATTGGGATGTAATACGAGTTTAACAATTTATTTTTTGCATTCACACTTGGATTTTTTCCCGCCAAACCTGGGAGATGTCAGCGATGAACATGGAGAGCGGTTTCATCAGGACATTTCTGCGATAGAGAAACGATACCAGGGCAAGTGGAGTCCAAACATGCTGGCTGATTACTGCTGGATGCTAATAAGGAAAGCCTCAGATGTCACTTACAAGCGAAAATCATCAAGAAAACCATTTTAAGTGGGTAAAAAACCATTTTAATATTGTCCTTGTATATAGATTATTCTATTATATTCGAATATAAAACAGTGATTTTCTCAAAAACCTGACGTAATAGCAAAATTTCGCGGCGGTCATTTTCGTAATCAGCGTTCAAAAATCTATGGAAATCACCAGATTTCATTTGCAAATAAAGGAAAACTTCAAATTTGTTGAACAGTACAATTAACGAGAGGGTGAGCTTGGTTTTAATATATGGTATAACAGGTGCTACAAATCGATCAGTCGCTACAGAATTTAATAGAAAACACCCGGAGAGACCTGCAATTGATCAGGAAACCGTTGGAAGAGTAATTAATCGGTTTAAAGAAACGGGAAGTGTTCATGACCGCCCGCGTAGAGGTAGGCCGAGAACTTTAACCGACGAAGCAACAACAACAACAATGATATTAGGCATCTCTTACAAAGTCCAAAAAAGGCGACGATAAAGCTTTCTCAGGAGACAAGAGTCGACGGGAGATCCATTCAGCGAATTCTAAAGAAACATCATTTCCATCCCTACAAAATCCAACTTGTTCAGGACCTGCACGGTGATGATACAGACCGTAGAAAGGAGTTTTGCGAATGGTTCTTACAACAACCCAACCTCATCCGATGGATCCTGTTCAGTGACGTGGCGATATTTCACCTAAACGGAAATGTCAGTAGACATAATGCACGTTATTGGACCAATGACAACCCACATTGGATGGAAGTGATTCATGTGCAACATGATCCACGGGTTATGATATGGAGCGATCGGTTAATCGGTCCGTACTTCTTTGATGGTAATATGACAGGTGACACTTCTATGCAAATGCTGCAGACATTTTTAATGCCTATTCTTTACGACATTCCATTGGCACAACTGCCACATCTGTGTTTCCAACAGAACGGTGCACCGCCACATTTTGCAATCATCGTCCGGAACTTTTTAAATGTGACGTTCCCAAACAAGTGGATTGGACGGCAATGTCCATTCGAATGGGAATGGCCACCAAGGTCCATTCGAATGGGAATGGCCACCAAGGTCATCAGATCTTACGCTTCTTGACTTCTTTCTGTGGGTACATCTGAAGTTAATCGTCTATACTGATCGTCCCAGAAACATAGAACAAGTGAAGGAGAAAATCAGATCCGAGTGTGCCAAGAAGCATAAGCGTGTTAAGAAAACTCAAACATGTTTACAGCGATTCGAAAAGTGTATCCAGGTTGATGGCCAGCAATTAGAACATTAACTTTAATTGTCCTATGGTGCGCGGCTTTTGCGCCACCCTATATATATATATATATATATATATATATATATATATATATATATATATATATATATATATCAGTGATGTAGCGGTTGTCCGCAACCGCAACCGCACATATTCTCAGCTCTGCAACCTCAACCGCATTTATCAGTGCGGTTATTGCTGTTGTTTGAGGATATCTTCTTACTAGGGCAATCAAATGCTATAAATGCTAGTGTAATGGCTATAAATGCTATAAACGTCGCCAAATGCTGTTCCTGTCATGCATCATGCCTTCATTCAAGGGTGTAAAAAAGTAAGTTTGCTACGCCCTAATTGCGACATGTCTAGAATTGCTATTTGGATTGGATGGATAGATGCATTATGTAATAACTTACATTTATCAACGTTAGGTGGCTAGAAAAGCATTATTTTAATTATATTTAATAAAGCAATGATGATGTATAATTACTTCTCGAGAGTGTCAAATGATGTAGGGAAGTGTGTCATATGTAATAAGAACTATTCACGAAAGGGAAGGAGTACCACTAACTTAAAAACCATCTGCGTTCAATACACAAGAAGGAATATAATGAAGTGATATCTAGTGAAAAGGAAGCTAATGAACAGTCAAAGAAGAAAAAGGAATCAAAAGTGTCTCTTACACCCCTACAGGAAATGAAGTGTGCAGTGAAAGAAAAGAATCAGACGACTGAAAGTTGCTTCGAAAAAGTCAAAATTTGGGATGCGAATCATTCCAAATCAAAATCACTGGACTATCGCATAGCCGAAATGATAATAATAGATGATTTGCCATTCGGCCACTTTGAGGACTTAGGTTTCATGAGATTCATGGCTGAAACAGCTCCACAGTATAAAGTGAAACAGCGTCAGTTCTACACTGATCTTGTGTGCAACGATATCTATGACTTTGTTTCAAAGAAAGTGTTCAAAATTCTTGAGCCTCTTAAAGATTCGAAAGTATCATTGACAACGGATGCATGGTCAGACACGTCTGCTGGAGTGTCTTTACTCTCTTTGACATGCCATGCAGTGAATCAAGACTTCAAGAGAACCATTTTGGTGCTCAGCGTAATGCCACTTGAAGATCGCCACACTGGAGAATACTTGTCAGAAAAATTTGAGCAGATGCTTCAGAAGTGGGATATTGCCCATTCATCCATCCATTGTGTAATGCGCGACTCAGGAGCAAACATGATAAAAGCTTTGTTTCTCACTGGCGTCCATAATATCGATTGCACTGTTCATAAACTGCAACTTGTAATCAAAAGTGGATTATCCTCACAAAAATCTCCCAGTGACTTGTTAGCTAAACTTCAATCCATCGCTACTCATTTCAACCATTCTACGATGGCGCAGGATAAGTTAAAAAAATTTCAGAAACGCTTAGATCAACCTGAATTACAGTCATTCATGATGTCGCCACACGGTAGAACAGCACTTATCACATGATGCAGAGAACACTGAAGTTGAAGGAACCACTCAGTCTATATAGCGCTGCTAACTCCAAAATGCAACAACTCACTAACGTCAACCTCACTCTTTTGTCAAACTGTGTGGCTGTGCTGGAACCATTCGATGATATCACAAAAAGATTGAGTAGTTCCACCTCGTCCATATCTGAGTTATTCCCCTCGTCGTTTCCTTGAAAAATGTGACTTCGACCTCGAAGTGGTGATTCTGAAGCTGATCATGGAATCAAAACAATGAAGGGGAGATTTGATGGCCTAGAAGCAAATGACACGTATTCTTTGGCTACCTATTTGGATCCAAGGTACAAAGCTTCGATGTCACAAAAGGTGTTCAGGAAAAATTGGGATATCTTTGTGATGAAATGGACAAGACTCAAACATCATCGGACTCGGAGACAGCCAGTGAACCACCGGCAAAGAAACCACTGATTGGTTTAGGCCAGGCATCAGCATCTACGAGTAAATCAATAACAATAATAGACTCAATGAATGCTCTATTGGCTTCCAGTAGTGATGACGAGACCGAAACTGAGTCAAGCAGAGACTCGCAAAAAATGATCGAGAAATATCACAAAGAGAAAAGGATTGGACAAGAGTTGATGCTTTGGATTGGTGGAGGTCAAATCAAAAGAAATATAAAAATTTGAGCAAACTGGCTGCGACATACCTTGGGTGTCCTCCCTCAAGTGTTCTTAATGAACAGTTATTTAATGAAGCAGGGATCATCTACGATGAAAAAAGGAATAGGCTGAAGGGGGACAAAGCTGAAAAACTTTTATTTTTGAAATACAGTCTCCCAGCAATTCAATTTAAATATAAGCATTAAATAGTATAATATATATATATATATATATATATATATATATATATATATATATATAATTATATACCACACTTTCGAATGGGCGGTGGTTGGGGAAAGTGGTTGGTGGGATGGAAAACGCGTTGGGTTCTCGTCCCGCATCCTGGAAACACACTTTTTACAGTTTAGATTATAGTCATTATATTGTACAGTAGACTGTGAAAAGTGTGGCTACAACGCGATATTTTATTGTGTTGTATATTCTTAGATAATATTATGATGTTATAGGGTACATAACCGCAACCGCAACTGCGCGGAGCTCTATTTGTAAGCTCCGCAACCGCAGAGCTATGAAAAATGACAACTGCTACATCACTAATATATATATATATATATATATATATTATATATATATATATATATATTTAAAATGCCTGAAATTAAATTAAAAACCTAAAATTCCATACATGTGAACTCTCGCCGAGGGGGGAAAAAAACTGCCCTCGCAGCAGGACAAGCAAAACGCCAAATGGAAGCAAGAATGGAAAACTCTTTTGAGAACAGAGAACGTGAAACAATAAAAAAGTCCAATCTTTGACCAACAACGCGTGTGTTGCAGGATAAGAGAAATGAGACCAGTTCTCTACTTTATCAAGTCTTATCGTGTGTGTGTGTGTGTGTGTGTGTGTGAGGTACATGATTTAGGTAAAAAAGAATGAAGTTAAATTCAGCTAATTTCCATTCTTTTTTTATATTCGATTTAATTGCATTTCCGATTTATTTATGATATTTCATGAACGTTAATTTTAATTTTTTATTCCCATCTGCTAAGTAGATATTCAACATAATTCTCCAAGTATGAGTTTAATATTTTATAGTTTCACCCTATGTGACTACAAATTTTGAAATTAAATCTGGCCTAAATATTTCTCTGGCTATTTTTCCTAATTCCTATTCCATTTATTTAAACATATATTCACATCTCTCTCTCTCTCTCTCTCTCTCTTGTCGTAGCTTTGTTGTCTAGCACAGTGGTAGGCAACCTTCTCTGAAACTGGGTCAGTTTGATTTATTGGTAATTTGATAATGGGTCAGTGTTCAAAATTTAAATCGAAATACACTATTTTCGGGACATTTTCAAATAAAAAACACTCTTCATGTAATAATATTTATTATTTTATATATATACTACTAGGGGCACTCAATATATTTTGCCCCACCCTTTTTTCTTAGCTAAATAATAGGCCATAGGGCTTAAATGTCTTTTGGGCCATAAGTTTGAACTTTCTGCGCTTCACATAATCGGATTTTTCCAGTTTGAACCTCCCCTTCTTGTATAAAACCGCTTTTAAATGCCCTTGTATAAAACCGATGCTTAACGCAGTTTCGAAAAATGACGTCTGGCAGTGATGTGCGTCGTAAACAGAGAGCTGTTATCGAGTTCTTAACCACAGAGAAGGAAACAGTTGGAAATATTCACAAACGTGTACAAAACGTTTACGGAGATGCTGTTGTTGATCGAAGCACAGTTGGACGCTGGTCTAAACGTGTGAGATCATCAGAGAGAGGGAGAGCCAGCCTCGATGATGAGACACGCAACGGTCGCTCGGCATCGGCTGTGACATCTCACACTGTGCAACGTGCTAACAGCATCATTCGATCAAATCGGCGCGTCACATACGAGGAGCTATCACTGGAGCTAGGAATTAGTGAAGGAAGTGTGAATATGATAATTCAGCAACTGGGATACTCAAAAGTGTGTTCACGGTTTGTTCCTCGCCAACTGACTGAAGATCACAAAGCCCAAAGAAAAGAAATTGCTTCTGAGTCGTTGGTTCGATACGAGACAGAAGGGGATGACTTCCTTTCACGAATTGTGACTGGGGATGAGACTTGGGTACACCACTTTGAACCTGAAACAAAACGCCAATCCATGGAGTGGCATAACGCAGACTCCCCACGCAAGAAAAAGTTCAAAATGGCTCCATCTGCACGAAACGTTATGGCCACCATCTTCTGCATGAAAGGGGTGATTCTGGTGGACATTATGAAGAAAGGACAAACAATCAACTCGGAGGCATATATTGCTACCCTACAGAAACTCCAGAGACGTATAAAGCGAGTTCGACCGGAGAGAAAACTGGAAGACGTCCTTCTTTTGCACGATAACGCAAGACCACGCAACAGTTTGCAAACAAGAGAGGCCATCGCAAAAATGCGCTTGACTATGTTACCTCACCCTCCATACAGCCTGGATGTGGCACCTTCAGACTTCCATTTGTTTGGGCCAATGAAGGATGCTATCTGTGGGCGAAAGTTTAAAAGTGATGATGAGGTTGTTGAGGTGGTTAAGAGGTGGCTCCAGCGGAACCCAGTGGACTTTTACCAGCAAGGAATAAAGGCCTTGTTTCGAGGTGAAGGAAAGCCGTAGAAAAGGATGGAGACTATGTGGAAAAATAAAAACTTGTAAAAAAGGTATGTAACTACTTGTGTACAAAATTTCTGGAATTTACAAGGAAACTTGGAAAGAAAAAAAAAGGGTGGGGCAAAATATTTTGAGTATATACTACAACTGTCCCGCGGGTCAGAGGTTGCCGACCACTGGTCTAGACGTTTGATGAATCTCTTGACTGATTTTCTGTTTGAAATAGAAAATTATATTTGGCGATTTTTATTCAAATTTCGTGTGATTATATATGTAATACTTTCTTCTGCAGTGGGTTTTAGTATCTTGAAGTAGATTTATATTTTGGCCGATAGACTAATTTTTTATTTTATACTTGTCTTAAAAATGCTGTATACGAAGTATCCGTGCAGTTGCTGCGCATTCATATTTACGCGAGATATTTACGTGGATAATTATGTACGTGGAAATAGTGCTTGTAAATTTTGTTAGGTGCTAAAATTGAGTGTATTGAGTAGGAAGTACAGAATTTAAAAGCAGAAAAGAAGAATCCGCTTTTAATTTCTTTCGTTGGAGGCAATGATTTGTATAATTTTAATAGCAGAACCACAGGTCGCTACGTAATCTGGGCGCAGAGGACGGACTACTACCCAGGCCCAATGTTGCTTAACTTCGCTAATTTCAGGGAAACGCTGTGTGTCTAGGAGAGTTAAAAGAGGCAATCTGAATGGAAATTCAGATTGCCTCTTTGAACTCTCCTAGACACACAGCGTTTCCCAGAGATCAGCGAAATTAAGCGACATTGGGTCTGGAGATATAGGAAAAGCAGTCGGAGATAGAGAAATGTAGCCTGCAAGAGCTACAAAAGGGGTATTCGCAATAACACTTTGATAATTACATAGATTTAAGAAGAAAGATTAACCGTTAAATTAAAAGTGCTAAATTAGAAGAATTTGAAATTAAGTAACTTGAAATTAAGTAGGCAATAAATGTAAAGAAAATC
Source organism: Bathynomus jamesi (assembly GCA_023014485.1). NCBI lineage: Eukaryota > Metazoa > Arthropoda > Malacostraca > Isopoda > Cirolanidae > Bathynomus > Bathynomus jamesi. The sequence goes on along the minus strand of JAJOZX010004228.1, from coordinate 22,860 downwards.
CTAAAAAGTTTTACAATTGCATAAGTAATGGAAATCCTTTGAGGGACAATATTGGGTCACTGGTAGTTCACCAATCTTACTACGAACTTTTCTTCCTTTATCCCTTTAGGTTTCAAACGAAACTTAATTTCGACTCTGACCAATAGAGCTTTCAATATCTGTTCAGATTACTTTAAACTACACGATGAACTAGATTTCATCCGAAAACTCCTTGCCAAGAATAATTTCCCTTCTAGACTGGTGGAGACTACAATAGGCAGAACCCTAAATAGACTAATAAGCCCTACAACTAGAGACTTAATTACAGTCCCCAAAGATATCCTGTATTTTACTTTACCCTATATGGGAACCTCAAGTTTTAACATTAGAAACAAACTTTTAAAATTGCTCAAGGAATTCTACCCACAACTATGTATAAAAATTATATTCACCCCGTCTAAATCGATTTACCATTTATTTAAATACAAGGATGTTATTCCTACACTTCTTAAGTCATCCATAGTTTATCAATACAAGTGTGACCACTGTATGGGGTCATATATAGGAAAAACTAAAAGACATTTAAAATCTCGTATTTACGAACATCTCGGTAAATCGGTCCGTACAAATTTACCCCTTGGCAAACCACCTAATTCTCTCATACGTAATCACTCGCACAACAATAACCACCCAATTTCACAGTCTAATTTCGCCGTACTTGCTGCCGGAAGCTCTGACCTTAAGCTTAAAATTATGGAGTCTTTGTTTATTTATAAACTAAACCAGACCTAAATTCTGACGAATCATCGATAGATCTGCTATGTTTTGGTTAAGGTACTAGTTTATTTCATTTACGTTTCAGTTTTAATGCTTTTACTTTTTTATAATTTTAACTTTTTAACTTTACATTTATTTACCTTTTAGTTTTAATGTTTTACATTCATTTTCTTAGCCACATTTTATAATTTTTTAAGTTTATTTTAAATTGTTATTAAGCAATTTGTATTTTGTATGTGATTTGGAATTTTATTGTTTTAGCCCTGAAGATGGAATTAGTGCATTCCGAAACGTTGGTACTATTAAACCTTGAAGGATGTTTGTATTTTCTCTGGTGTTCCTGTTTATTATATATATTATATATATATATATTATATATATATATATCTAAAGTGTATATATATCCATCTCATAACTGTAAGGTTAGTGAAAGTCAACTTTTGGGGCTCTTGTGACATTAAATTTCGATGCCGGCAGCGTCCTTTTAACTCTTTCTTTGAATGTGGTACTGATAGGATGTGGTCTTTTAGGGAACTCTTTTGCAATTCAGTTTAGTAATCTAGATACAGGACTGTTACAGCGTGCATTGGTGCAGGTTGTGTTGTTGTTGCAAAGGTTTAGAAAGACGACCACAAATAGTACCCTCTTTTTTTATTTATGCTAACTGAGGGCTAAACTAGGCCCGCATCGAGTCAACAACGCTGAGGTAGGACCAAATAGGACCTCCAAATTCAAAAAGTCTGTTTTAGTCTAGCTTAACATAGGCTATAAGTTAAGATAGTCCTTCAAAGCTTGGCCGATCAAGGCTCAGCTGGGAAAGCTGCACAGCTCTCCATATTAGGAACTAAAAAGGATGCTCTAGAGGAAATAAATGTTAACGCTGAGATTCTTATAGAAGAAGATGAAATGGAAGATGTAATCATTTACTTTGAAGAGATTATTGATTACATAATTAAAGCATGCCACAGCGCAAAAGAGTTTAGCAGCTAAGTACAGGTAGAGACCAGGTCTAATAATGAAACATAGCCCTCAACAAGCAGTGTTAATGAAGTTAAGGTTGACAGATATGCAATTCAATTACCGAGGCTTGTATTCAAAGCATTTTTTGGGAGTATTCAAGAATGGCAAGGATGGACAGACAGTTTTCAGTCAGCAGTTCATTCTAGTCTGGTATTAAGTGCTGTGGAAAAGTTTAGTTACTTGCGATCCCTCTTGGAAGGGGAGGCAGCAAAGGATTAGCTTTAACAGAAGCTAATTATAATGTAGGTTGGAATATATTAAAGAAATGGTTTGGTAATCAGAGATCTTAATTAAAAGTCACCTCCACAACCTTTTAACTATATCTCCTATTAATAATCCCAATAATGGCAAAGAGCTATGGTAGCTATAGGAGCTATAGGATGAATTTGAAATTATAACTAGGTCTCTGGACAATTTGGATGTAGGAATGGAAAAGGTATGTTGTAATGTTGGTCACATGCTGGAGTCTAAATTCCCTAACTCAATTTTGCTTGAATTAAGTAGGGGGACACTCTACAGAACGTGTGTACATCCTCCTCGAACAGATGTTGTCTTTTTATGCACAAATCAACAAGGCGAGAGAATTGCCTTCGCACAGTTGGATATTCAACAAGGGGACAAAGGCAGGCAAAACACCAAAGTTCTTACCAAAAGGAATAGCCCATGTACAGTGTCAGCTCTACATGCATCCTCTGAGAGTAAGTTAAAGGGAATCAAAGACTGCATATTTTGGAAGGCAACCACATAGTGTGAAGTGGCTGAGGCTTTACTTGTTGAAGAGAGAAAGGACAGGGTAACTTAGTCCGTAGCATGTTGTAAAGTTTTTGAAAGCCACAGAGCAAGGTTTAGTAAGTTTAAAATTTCTTGTAAAAGACGCAATGGTCGGCATCAGCCATTATTATGTGGAAACACTCCCAGTAGGCCTACCCCAGAAGTAGAGACATCAGTAGCACATGCCACTGCTATGAAAGGGAGCAAAAGTAAAAGGAGGTTATTGCAAACGGCTGGGGCGTTATTAGTTGGTAAGGGTGGAGAAGCTACGGTAGCAGTGTCGTTTAATTAGTTGGTAAAGGTGGAGAAGCTACAGTATGAATGTTGTTTAATAGTGCCAGTTTAACTGGCACTATTAAACCAGTTTAACTTTATTAAGCCAGTTTAACTTTATTAAGTTAATAAAGCTAATAAAGCCAGTTTAATTTTATTAAGTTAATAGAACTTAAGAGGGAAAATTTGAAAATTTCTGGATTTGGGGGTTCAGTTCAAAACAGAACCAAAGTTGAGAAGGTTGAAAGTCTGGTTGAGGGGTTGTTACACAGAATCCCATTATCATGGTTCAAGCTGTAGTGTTTGAGGAACTTTGTGCTCCAGTCACTACTTGTTTAGATATGGCATGTACCCAAGAATTATAAGTTAAAGATATTGATTTGGGCAATAATAAAGTTTGAAAGAACTGAAAACATTAGTCTTTTAATTGGAGTTGACTATTATTGGGACTTCATCACTGGTAACAATGCCCGCACATCGCAAGGTCCTGTAGCTATTGAAAGCAAATTAGGCTGGATGCTACATTGTAGCTCTTACAGTGAAATGGAGGCTAAAACCATTTTTGTTAAGAGTGAGAACAGTCATGGCTTGGAAAGGCATTTGAAGGTTTTTTGGGAGCATGAATCCATTGCCATAAGAGACAAATAGGAGAAGGAAGCAAATCTAATGAATAGGGAGATTCTAGAGCAATTTGAAAATAGTGGTGGTTATTATGAAGTTGGTCTCCCTTCGAAGGATTCTCGCAAACTAAGCTTTAACCTTTAGCTATTTAATAGATGAGAGACTTTATTGCGCAGGCTAAGGCAAAATGAAGAGTTGTTAATTGAATACAATGAGGTCATCCTATGCTATGTAAAGGAAAGCTAATCTGAAAAAGCGTAAGAAGCTGAGCCACATAAGGCAAAATGTTTATGTTGATGATTTGCTGTGTTCAGTGGATAATACAGAAGTAGCTAAACAGATAGTCACGGAGGCTAGAGGTATAATGAATGAGGCTGGTGTCGAGCTTAGAAAATGGCAGACCAATCATTCTCAGTTACAACAGTTTATGAGTCAATATTGTGTAGGACTTAATGAGGCAGAAAGTATTGAAGATTCTGGTAACAAGGAACTGTGGGCAATAGACACAAAGATGCTAGGGATTATTTGGCAGCAAGGAGAGGATTTGTTTACCTTCAGTGCAGGGCAGGCTCAAAACCGTGGCTAACTGGGCATTAATAAAGTAAAAGAAATCGAAAATATAAAAATGGTCTAACATGCAGTCAAATTATTCAGGAGTGTCTATTTTATTTTTTATTGTTGTGGCGAGAGACCTATATTGCTATATTTGGAGGAGTTTTTCATCATTATGAAAATATTATTAAAATGGTAAAAAGTCATAAGGGAGCTGAAATTCAATTTGCCCGGGGCGCTGACTAACCTTGAGCCGGTACTGCTTCAGTGGGAAGTGTTTGGTAGATCTGGCTGAGAATGAGACAAGATGGACAAAAAACTTAATTCTTAGTTTTTCTTCAACGGTGTTTCATCCCCTTGGATTTCTGGCTCCATTTGTGATAAAGTAAAAAACATGTTTTCAGAGTCTGGGAAGTTGAACTAGGATGTAGGATGGCTTCAAGAATTATTGGATCATATGGTGGTAAAGATTGATTCAAAGAATTGGCACATCTCAAAGACATTGAAGTCCCAAGGTGGTACTTTGGACAGTTGAACACTAGTCCAGATAATTTAGAGCTGCATGTCTTTTGTGCTGCATGCGAGGAAGCCTATGCAACTTGTATTTATGCTAGATGATGCCTAAAGTAGGCCCGCGTCGAGTCGACAACCCTGATATAGGACCGAATAAGACCTCCAAACCCATAAAGTCTGTTTTAGTCTAGTTTAATTTAGGCTATTAGTTAAGGTAGCCCTTCAGATCTTGGCTGTTCAAGGGGCAGCTGTAATTCCGAACCCAATCTAAGACAAAAATAACAGTAACCTTGTAAATAACTATTTTACATAGGTTTTTACAGTTAAAGATACAGCTTTTATTCCAGAAGCTAGTAACATGTTCAGTAACGTAAATGGGGTTCCACTGCTTACTGACATAACAGTTAACGTTGAAGAGATTGGATAGTATATAGATAAGTTAAAAATTAATAAATCGCCAGATCCTAACCATATTTACCGAAAGCATTTAAAAAATGTAAAAAAATGTGATATTAGATCCTTCAGTTCAATATTTGGACCTAGTACGTTTCATGGACTGCTCTCGATTTTCCTACGAAATTGCAAACAAGAGCAGTCGATGACCCTGATTTTGTTTCTGCAATCGGTTTTCTTGAGAAACCTAACCTAACCTAACCTGACCTAACTTAACCTAACCTGACCTAACCTAACCTAACCTGACCTAACCTAACCTAACCTAACCTGATCGAGTTTCTTATACTATTGTTTTTTTGCAAGATATCGCACTAATTTTGTCATTTTTTTTGCAGAACAATGAGTGATGTTTGTATTAATTTGAAGTGGCTATGGCAAAATGTGCCTGACGATGAATCCGCAGTAAAGTTCAGTAAATAAATTTATCCAATATCCAATAACTTTTTTCTTTATCATTTCTCAAGAAAACCGATTGCAGAAACAAAATCAGGGTCATCGACTGCCCTTGTTTGCAATTTCATAGGAAAATCGAGAGCAGTCCATGAACATACTAGTCCCCAATTTTTTAGTAATTCTTTATCACGGTGTGGAGGGGGGGGGGGGTGCTCCTTTGGATTAAATTAGCTAATGTAATTTCAACCTTTAAAAAATGGGATAAGTAACAAACAGGAAATTATAGGCCAATTAGCTTAACTTTTATTCCTGGCAATTTTTAGAATCAATTATAATGTTATAATGTAATAATGTTTCAGACCAACAAAGACCCTAGGATCCATTCATGGCTGGTCTACCTAACTGTGTTCGTAATTGTGTATTGTGTATGTCCTCCGTGGTGGCGGAGGGGAACTACAATTTTACGTGGGTTCCGAACCACAAGAACATAAGAAATTTATGTAACAACTGCCTGTACATTGGCAACGACCAATTTTTGCAAAACTAAATAATTATCAATTTAAAACTAATTAATTATCGATTTAAAACTAAAGATAGAATCTGGATCCAGAGGATCAAGTCATAATAGACTACTATCCACAAATACGTTACACTCTATATCTATTTATAACCGACATGCAAATATATCAGATCCAAAGAATCCAGTCAATTTCATTACGGTATTCATCAATACTAGTACCTTGCCAACGAAAAAAAGTCACAGTCCATATCGATTGCGGACCAAGTCAGAATTTACAACCATATACATTACAATATATATACTTAGGAGGAAAAGTGTAGGTGTGGCTGTAAAGACTGTACAGTAATGTAGAAATGTGTGTGCACCCATTTTGCTTCTCCCATTTAAAGGTGTTTGTGGGGCAAGTGAAGATCATGAGTTTTTCAATACCTCACAGTACTATGGGGGGCACCGCTCGGCAGAGGAATCTCTTTAAATGGGGAGACAGTATTGTTAAACATTTTGAAAGCAATAATATCATTAAATAAAGTTAGCATGGGTTTTGTAGAAATAAATCTTGTTTAACAAATTTATTATAATTTTTTCCGTGATGTCATCGGTATTTATGATTGTAATAAAGCGGTAGATCTAATAAATTTAGGTTTTTAAAAGCGTTTGGCAAAGTCCTGCATAAATGAATGTTAGAAAAACTTAAAGTTCACGGAATAAGGGGTCTAGTTCTTAACTGGAGTTATAATTGGTTAACTGGTAGAAAACAAAGGGTAGGGGAAGGTAGGGCAACTCGGGACCCGTAAGGAAAAAAAACAGTTTTGTAGGCAAATAGACGAGTATTTAAAGGACCCATTAAATACAAAAACATTTATCTTCACTTTCTGTCTTCCATTCTGTATTACTTTTTATAGCGTTCTCGCTTTACATTAGATATAACTGGAATTTGAGAAAGCCGTTGCAATTTTTTGGTTACAAAATTCGTGGGATAACTCGGAACCCAGGGTTCCTTTTGGCCCCTTTTCCCAAATTTCAGTACCACGCGGTCACTGATGAAATTTCAGACACAATACATGAAAATCAAACATTGATCCATAATTATTCTACACACAAAAAGCAACAAAATAAGTTTTAACAGCTTTGGAATTATGAATCAAATGGAGAAAAAATGAGACTTTCTACCCGGCCGGTACCACTGTCTCAAGGCCACTGATCAGTGTCGGCACCGACGGAGATAGATTAAAGCTAGATGGCAGCACTAGTTTGGGCTGTAGAGAGGGTGTTTCGAGATGCCCCACCTTCCCCTAGTAGTAATTATCAGGGAAGAGTCAGGGTGGGCTAATGTAACTAGCGATGTTCCGCAAGTGTCATTTACGGGAGCAGTATTTTTCATAATATACGTTAACAATCCTGAAATTACTGATAAAGCAAATGCGTGAAAGCTTTACACGTCAGTTTACACGTCAGTTTCCTTTATTTTTATTTGCTTTTCTCAACTTCTTTCATGGGCTAACCTACAGTCGACCTTAGGATCATTGTTAGCCTGTAACTCTACCTTTATATATACACACACACCTCGTTAACCTCGTTGGTGTTCCGTGCGTTGGTCTCTCTTCACACGAAGGTCAAGCTGGTGGCCCCGCCTCTAGGTCTGGCTTGGTGGAGGAGCGAGTTGCTTTCTTGTGCTCTCTACCGTACATAGCCAGGTACAACCGGCTCATCTGGTACCGTCCTGAGCCAGACATCTAGTCTTCTCTTGAATACTTCAACTTTGACCCCTGTAACGTTTCTGAGGTCCTTTGGGAGCTGGTTAAAAAGTCTTGCCCTCTGACAACCAAGCTATTTTCCTTCAGTGTTGAGGAGATCCCTTGTCGGGCCTTTAATTTGGGAACACTACACATTCTGCCTTTCCTATTTTCCAGTGTTGTTTGAATGGTAATTGAGTTTAGTTTTAGGTTTGGTACCAGTTTTTCGATCATTTTTCATATGTAGATTATGGTGTACCTCTCCCTTCTTCTTCCCAGGGAGTGCAGATTTAGTTTATGCAGTCTTTCCCAGTAGTTGAGTTTTTTGCAGCCGTCAGTCTTGGCTGTAAATGTCTCTGCGTTTCTTCTAGTTTATTATTTTCTTCCTTTTCATATGGGGACTTCAAAACTGAGCAGTATTCAAGTTTTGGTACAATCAATGTTTTTAGCAGGGGAATCATTACTGTCCTGTCCCTTCTTTTGAACGTTCTTAGTACCTGTCCCGCGAGTCTTTTTGCTTTATTTATCGCTATCTGATTTTGTGTTTCGAATTTCGCGTCATCTGTCATTATTAACCCCAGATCGATCGCTTTCATGCTTTTCTGAATTTCCTGCCTATCTGGAGCATAATATGCAGTCTGTTTAAGTTCCTCTTTTCTACCATATCTCAAGAGCTAGCTGAAATTTCTCGGTGTTAAATGTCATGTTGTCTTCTGACCATTTGTATATTTTGTTCGTGTCCCTCCCCAAGGCCTCCACTTCATTTACATCGTTAATTTTTCTGCTGATCTTTGTTATCTGCAAAGGATGTTACTATACTGTTGCTGTTTACTCCGCTGTCTATATCCGTTAGCATGATAATGAACAGGAGTGGGGCCAGTACTTCCCTTGTGGTACTGAGCTGCGTACTTCCGATTCTGATGATGATATACCTTGAATTTTGACGACCTGTAGACGTTCTCTGAGGAAGTTGGAGATCCATTTTCCCACTTTGCCTGTTATTCCCATGTATTTCATTTTATGTGCTATTATACCGTGATCACATTTGTCCAAAGCTTTAGCAAAATCTGTGTATATGACACCGTAGTTGTCATTGCCTGCCAGTGCATCTACGATATTGGTGTAGCGTTCTATTAGTTGTGATAAGCATGATCTACCTGATCAGAATCCGTGGTGATTTTCGTTGAATCTTTCCAGTGTCTCCAAGAAATCATAAATTTTCTCTCTAACTATTCTTTCAAATACTTTGGTGAAGTGGGACGTCAATGACACTGGTCTATAGTTCTTTGCTTGAGATCTGTCCCCTCCTTTATATATAGGAACAATGTTTGCTCTTTTCAAGATGCTCGGTATTCCCCCAGTGTCTAGGAATCTTCTCCATATCCAATAAAGGTGTAGCTATTTCATTTTTACAGTTTTTAATCAATAATGCGTTCCACTTGTCCAGACCTGCAGCTGAATGTAGTTTCATTTGTCCTATAGCTCTCGCTACATCTTCTTGGATAAAATCAGTCTGTTATACACTCTTCTTGCAATTTCTCTTCAAAGAATGCATCTATGTCAGGTATCGTTTTGTCAATTTTTCGGGTACTAAAAATTGATTCGTACTGGGCTCTCAATGTTTCAGATTTTTTTTTTTATCGTCGGTTAGTTCATTATTTCTCTTCCTTAAAGGCCCAATAGCGGCGTGCGTTTTTGTTTTCCTTTTCGCATATAGAAGTATTTTGGATTTTCCTGTATTGCTTTTACCGCCTTTTCCTCTTCCCTCTCTGTATGGTCCTTAATCAGGGCTTGCATTGCCCTATCGATACCCTCCAGTTTTTCTTATATTACTTTCCTGGCATTATCTCCGCAATTGGCTAACTTCGCCTCCACTCTCTTTTGCGGAATATTCTTCTCTTTTACCTCTCTAACCAGCTCTCTTTCCTTTTGGCTGTGATTTCGGAACATATTTTTCTAAAATTCTCAGCGTTTTTTCTTCCGACGTTGTTAGCATTTCTTCAGTTGTTTTATTCTCTAAAACTATTCTCCACTCTATTTGAGCCATGTGCGATCTGATTGCTTCCCAATTTATAGTCTTGGAGTATAAGTTAAAGACCCCAAATTTGCTTCTTTCCTCAATATGTGTATTCTCTTTTAATGTTGTCGTCATATTTGTTGATATCTCGATTAAGTTGTGGTCTGAGATAATGGTTGGGGTTATTTTTATATCAGCAATCAAGTTCGTGTTATTCGTGAATACCAGATGTAGGCAGTCATTTTTTCTGGTATTTTCTGTTATCTCCTGTGTCAGCATAAACTCATTTGTGAGAACCATCAACATATTTGCTTGCGCCTGGTCTTCTCTTGTGGTTCCCTTGTCCTGGTGTATATATATATATATATCTTATTCACCTTTTTGTATTTTATAAATGTGAAGTTAAAGTCTCCGCATTTATATATATAATATATAAATGTGCCTTGGTGGTGTAGTGGTTAGGGTCGCTGACTACGAATCCATCGGCCTATGGATCGAGACGCGGTGAAGGCAGCCGGCGCGCAGCAAAACCCAGCTGTTCATCCTTCCTCACAATAAAGAAAGTGGTTGGAAGATAAATAGGCACCCTGGGTGGCCTAATGGTTAAGACGCTGGGATGCGGTTCGGATTCAACGTTAAACTATAGATCTAAGGTGGGGTGAAAAGCTTGATCTTCGTCAGAATGAACAATTCGGGCGGAAGCAAACCAAAGGTTATATATATATGTTACAGTTTTTTTGCGAAATCGGTCTTTTTGCAAATTCTCCGGTCAGTTTGCAAAGAAACCAAAACAATAGTAATTTTACAAAATGACCTTAAATGTTTGATTATTTTGCAAAAACACAAAAAATCGGTCATTTTACAAAATCACCAATAATCTTGTCGGTGTAGTAGTATAGCCGCAAAAGGGTAGAGTGCAAGAATGTTGCAAGTGATTACGTACTGTTGCAAAGGTGGGTGGGGTGTTGCAAAGGGGGGGGGGTGTTGCAAAAAAAGAAAAAAAGGAAAAAAAAAAAGAAAAAAAAAAAAAAAAAAAAAAAAAATACCCCAAAGGGACCTTTGTTGCCAACCGGGGTTGCAAGGGGCATGCAACTTGGAGGTGGAGTTCTCCCCCAAGCTATTCCCCCCAAAGGGCCAGAAAGGAGAGAAAGGAGGAGAGAAAGGAGGAGAGGTGTTCACCTGGCAGGAGCCAAGTGCATATTAAGACTTCAGCCGAGTAGGCGTTGTTTTTAGGCTCCTAATCAGCCAGTTGCTGAGGCTGAGCCAAGGGGGAGGGGTACACCTGCAGGAGAGAGAGAGAGAGAGAGAAAGTAGTTGCCTTTGATTGCAAGGCATGCAACTTGGAGGCGGAGTTCTTCCCCAAGCTATTTTCGTTTACCTAACCTAAGAGGCCTCTAAGGGGTTTTCCCAAAGGGCCAGAAAGAGAAGGACCAGAGGTCCTTGCTCGGCTGGGAGCCGAGCTTGAATGATTCCGTCAGTCGTCTCTCGGTCTTTTATAAACCTCTATTCTGCTGAGTTGCCAGATAGCACCATGTATTCCAGATCGCCATGTATTCCAGATAGCAAAACCATATATTAATCATCCATTTAAATAGTGTACCACAATATATGACGGTAGATGAATCCAATTAAATTCTGTTTATTAAATAAATAATTTTTACACACTTAATTTTTATTATAAATATTTAAGTCACGAAACGAAATGAAAATTTATGAAACACACGAGTCTCATCCCCTGCGAAGAAAATTGAAAAAAAACGAAATTTAAAGAAATTAATCAAATGAAATTAGCCAAAACACAATCCGCTATAACGGGGTCGGTTTCGAAGAACACCTGCTGGTTGAGAGACCTTTCCCCCAATCCCTTGAACCACTCGTGTGCACAAAGCATATAAAACACCACAATATATTTATATAGTTAATCAATCGAACCCCATCTATGTTTATATATATATAAATTGAATTTCGCCGAATTAAAACCAAAAAGCACGCTTGTACAATGTACATTCCCCCACAATCCCCTGCGAAGAAAATTGAAAAAAAAACGAATTCTAAAGAAACGAAGAAAGTTGAAATTAACCAAAAAGCACGCTTGTACATTCCCCCACAATCCCCTGCGAAGAAAATTGAAAAAAAAAACGAATTCTAAAGAAACGAAGAAAGTTGAAATTAACCAAAACACACGCTCGACTCCGTCTGTGTTTATATATATATATATATATATATATATAATATATAGGGAAAGAATCATAATAATCGTGTATATTTGTCAACCCTTATTTATATATATATATATATATATATATATATATATATATATAATATAAATTGAATTTCGCCGAATTAAAACCAAAAAGCATGCTCGTACATTACCCAGCTGTGTTTGTATATGAACAACACACACACACACACACACACCACACACACACCACACACACGTACACGAGGAAAGGCAGAAAGTTATTTTCGAATCGTTTCCTAGAGACCTTTTTCTGGCCGAGAGTCAACCTTTCTTCGTCTACTTGAACAAAAACCACCGTTCACTTCAAAATATTAATATTATCATTATTATTATTTCTACAATGAAAATATTACGCGTAATTTGTATGGTGTCATACTAGACCTCGATGCGACACTTCAAAGTACTTGATAATATTTTGGTAAAAAATGGAAATATTATTATTTTCTCGAAAACTATGGGCGATAGAAAATTCTGAAACCGGAATCAGCATCAAAAGTTCTATAAGAAACACCAAATAGTTTTCGTTGTACCCTAGCGTAATTTCTCGCCGAATGGAAAGGTTTTCACTCCGCCTTAGACCCACAGTTTAACGTGGATTCAGAAATACATCTCGTCGATTGCTCACTATTTCATCGAGATAATTTAAGCTCATATACAGGACCTGCATTGTCTATAAGGGGAAACTCTGAGTAAATGGAAATATTATTATTTTCTCGAAAACTATGGGCGATAGAAAATTCTGAAACCGGAATCAGCATCAAAAGTTCTATAAGAAACACCAAATAGTTTTCGTTGTTCCCTAGTGTAATTTCTCGCCGAATTGGAAAGGTTTTCACTCCACCTCAGACCCACAGTTTAATGTGGAAACCGAATGCTCTTTTAAAAATATAATTAGGATATATTTCTTTATTATAAAATGTGGAACATGTAGCCTTCAGTGAACAGCTGTTCTGTGGATCGAAATACATCTCGTCAGGGAGTCGTTGCTTACTCTTCCACATTTCAACATAACAGGATTATTGAACCGGATTTAATAACAGGATCATTTGAACCGAGTCAGTAGTATGGCCGAAAAGCATGTTAATGCATCATTTGAACCGAGTCAGTAGTATGGCCGAAAAGCATGTTAATGCATCATTTGACCCGAGTCAGTAGTATGGCCGAAAAGCATGTTAATGCATCATTTGAACCGAGTCAGTAGTATGATCGAAAAGCATGCATGATTTTCTCTTTAGTAATAATAACAACTAGCTCGAAGAGTGACAACGGATAAAGTTTCCACGCCACCTTAGACCCACAGTTTAATGTGGAAACCGAATGCTCTTTTAAAAATATAATTAGGATATATTTCTTTATTATAAAATAAGTTAACAATTGAAATTATGTTAACACAAGAATTTGTGAAAACATTACTAATAACTTGTAAGTAAAAATAAAAATATAATATAAGGGACTACCATAGAAATGTAAGTGTCTATAATTTATTCACAAGAAACACGATTTTATATATATGTTACTCGTCCGGACCCGTTATAACGGATTGGTACACATCATAGCTCCACCCAGCTACATCGGCAGCCAATCACTACGAACATCTGGTCTTTTGGGGCGGAGCTTGGCGATTGTGCATACAAAAGGGGATATTTTTCAGTTGGGAGTAACAGTAGCTATTTTCGCGTCAGTGAATAATCATTCCCTCCACCATGGACCTGTACGTCTCCCAAGATTTGTATGAAGAAAGTGATACTGCAGCATTAACGGCAATTAGTCTTTTCAATGCGATTGACCGTGATGAATTATTTCCAACGCAAACCGTTGAAGATATTTGCAGTGACGCTCCTTACAATCCGACGCAAGGGACTACCATAGAAATGTAAGTGTCTATAATTCGATATTATATATATATGGAGAGTTGTAGTATCTCGTCAAATAGATACTCGCCAAATTTTTTTTATGGCAATCAATGTTATTTGGTTTTACTTCTTACCCCCATTATGCTAAAATCGAAATTTTTTATGGCAATCAATGTTATTCCTCTTAAATGAACCAAAGATATCTTCACATAATGGGGCTCTGTCTGTATACTCTGTATATGTTTTAAAAGAATGAACATTATTCCTTTAAGGTCCGATGAGGATTTGACACGTGTTATACAATCTTTTGAAGAATCTCGTGTCATGAACACGGAGGATATACTGATCAGTCAGCAATGTCACACATCCTCCACCATGGACCTGTACGTCTCCCCGGAATTGTATGAAGAAAGTGACACTGCAGCATTAATCGCAATTAGTCTTTTTAACGCGATTGACCGTGATGAATTATTTCCAACGCAAACCGTTGAAGATATTTGCAGTGACGCTCCTTACAATCTGACGCAAGGGACTACCATAGAAATGTAAGTGCCTATAATTCGATTTTATATATATATATATATATATATATATATATATATATGATATATGAGTTGTAGTATCTCGTCAAATAGATACTCGCCAAAAATTTTTTATGGCAATCAATGTTATTTGGTTTTACTTCTTACCCCCATTATGCTAAAATCGAAATTTTTTATGGCAGTCAATGTTATTCCTCTTAAATGAAACAAAGATATCTTCAGATAATGGGGATCTGTCTGTATACTCTGTATATGTTTTAAAAGAATGAACATTATTCCTTTAAGGTCCGATGAGGATTTGACACGTGTTATACAATCTTTTGAAGAATCTCGGGTCATGAACACGGTGGATATACTGATCAGTCAGCAATGTCACACCGAAATAGTGTAAGTGTTTTTCGATCTTTTTAGGGTAAGAAGAGTTATACAATCTTTTGAAGAATCTCGGGTCATGAATACGGAGGATATACTGATCAGTCAGCAATGTCACACCGAAATAGTGTAAGTGTTTTTCGATCTTTTTAGGGTAAGAAGACACAATATATTTTCATAAATTTATTAAATGAAAGAAATCAGTACAATAACCAACTACAGAATATATCGTTACAAATATACGAACAAAAACATTATACTATACAACGAGTACGTACAATTGGAAAACGGGTTTTTATCTGTCTGCATACCATTTCATCGTTTCGGCGAGTGTGACACGGGTCAAATAAATTTAAAAAATTTATAAATTCTTTATCACATGACATATGCGTGAGAAATGAGACGCAGTACATTCCGCAAACATTACTAAAATATCCTTGTACACGAAATTGGTTCCATACAACTTCGGGAATATGTAACTGAGCGAGAAATTTTACAATAATAGGGTCACTCCAGGGTTGAGTACCGAGTGAATCAAAATAGTACAGGCGCTGTCTATTTTTAAAATAGACAGCGATCCAGTGAATCCCTTCATTACCGATGACATTTGTGTTCACAATAAGACTACCGCATTCTCGCGTACTTGGCAAACTCAATGTTTCATTCTTCGCAAACACTCCGATAAATTTGGAACGTGTGACTCGTTCCATTACTTTCTGAAGTGTATTAGCATCCATTTTAAAAGTCAGTGATAACGCTCCTAAATCTATCTACTTCTATTAGGGCTTGCGATTCGAGATATACTAGTACACTAATAGGAGCGTCTATAGGCTTGGCGAATTCCAGCCGCACTGAGATGTTTCCGCTCTGCTGTGGGGTTAAATGGTATTTACGCTAGCAGATAAGTCAGGTGTAATGTCAAACGGATAAAGGTTAAATTGATCAATGAATTCTTCCTGCGTTACCCCATTACCAAGCTCATCACAATCACCTGCAATATGGGTCAGATTACTATAGGCACTGGCACAAAGAGGTAACACAGCGTCTGATGAATAGTCCGTACCCATTGTTCCACCAAAGCAGTGCCATTAACGTATAGAGTTATATTTTTAAGTCCGAAATTCTCGAATTTAAAGGCACTCTTTTTATATTTTCCATTCACCGAAGCGTGGTCCTGCATGCCGATTAATATCCTTTTAGGAAGATTTCCCAGGGCAATGTTTTCTATCTGCTTCGATGCCAACCCTGCAGGAACCGTATATAGTTTGATTTGCACTCTGTTAATAGGATATTTCACTGTACGTTTAGTAAATTTTTCTCAATTTCTAGTTGTTTTGGTGAACTTAATTTCACTCGCCGTACGCGGAGGTATGTGTCCATAATGTGAACCACAACGGGCTTTGCACCCTCCTCTTGATCAGCAGCCAGATTTAAGCAGATCTCAGGACTCGTGCGGGTGAGCTTTATTTTCATATCCACCCCGTTACAAGCAACTTCTCCTGGAAAGTGAAATCTGTGTGCAACCGTCCAAAACACTCGTATATTTTCTTTTTAGAATTTTTAAATTTGTCCTTTATACTATTTTCATCTTTAGTTTGATAATATCCCTCGGCACTTAAAAAGGTAGCCTTCGCTTCTTTGGAAAAGTTGAGGACATTTTCCAGATAGGCTCGTAGATGATAGTACCCCGTGCCTGCCGATATGTTGGTCTGATTTAAATATACGTCACACTGGTTGAATATGGAGTGCAGAAAGTTTGTTTCAGGTATACAGCATATTTGTCATCGCAGACCGTTCCATCAGAATGGGCTACACGTAGCTTAGCGTACATGTGCACACAGCTTGGATAAAAAAAGTAAGGACCTGAGCTGGGTATCACGAATTCTATAGGAGCACTCGGGGAACTAATTGTGTTTAAAGGGTTAATTGTAATAAAGTCATGTGCTCAATAGAAACTTGGGTTGGAGGTAGCTCAAAAAGGGACAGCTCCGATTTACAGCATTGTGAACTACATGGGTGGATGAAGCGTGCCATGGCGAAATAGTGACTCCTCTCTCGACAAGTGGTAAACAAACTATGATTCATGAGATCAATGTCCTTAGCTTATATCAGTCAAAAAAGTGGTCAACCATAGGTTTCATTCGCTTACAGCACTTCTTTTTTGATAGCCTTTTACGTTTAATACCACGTGACCCCTTCTTCCGGGCAGCCCGCTTCTTCTTCTTCCCGCCACCACGCATTTTTCTCTTTGCATATTTGATGATTTCGTCCCGTGTACGCTTTAAATGTTTTTTTAGAGCCTTCTTTAGGTTTAGCCCCGCCAATATGTCTTCTGCAGTGTTAATACCTGATTGCAGCGCTTTCCTTCCAAGGTATCTGGCACCCCTCTTCAGCAAAGGAACAGCCGTACGTAGTATGGATGAAAAAATGGACCCAAGTCCACTACCGCGCTGGTATCGCACCCCTCGATAGACGGTGAAAGGCTTTCTATCCATTATAACTCAGTGCGTCGAAAGTGTAGCTTCACTGTTAAGCTCCCGTTACCGAATGGAAAGTTTTCACCCTCAATCGTTCTTATATATATTGAGATATTGGTTATTAAATTAGTTGCGACATTCACATAATGGGGTCTGTCATATGTAATACTCAAACTCCTTCCTCTATGGTTGGGGATATGAGCAATGCGCAGCAGGTGTGCCTGGGTATCCCCAACAAACTGGTGCTCCACTATATTACTGTAAATATAGCACATGTCTGGGACCTTTCAGCCAATTTCTCCATCTTCAATTGATACATTAATCTGGACAAGTCATGCTGTGTCTCGTGAAATGTGTCTCTTTGGAAGGCTGCGCTATATCGGCCATTGGCTAGAATTTGGAACTTTCTATGGTCTTTAATACGTCTGTTAGTCTTTGATTTTAGGATTAGTGTATGTGCAGGGTTGTTTACGATTTCGTATACTAAATCATTCGTAAGGTTTGAGTTTCTTAAACTTACGTTTAAGCCTCTCACAACATCCTCGGCCGAACCATATTGACCCGGTCCTAGTCTTACTTCTGTACTGTAATACCGTGCAATCTTAGTCCGAGCGATACGCATAGTTTCATCCATAGCTACCCAAGCTTTTTCACACTCGTCAATGTCTCTAAGAATCGTAAAAACGGTTTCTTTATGTTCAATATTTAAAAAGATGGTGTCCAGCTGAATTTCGCATATCCCCACCTCATACGAATCACGACCCAATTCAATGTGTTGTGGAGTTCTGTTACAAAGTTGGCTAGTGTGTTGTTAGGGTGTACAGACAGGGACGAGGAGGACGGGAGTGTGACGTAGAAATGGTTAGGAGCCATGTTGCATACTATTTAAGCTTCATTATTGCATCAGCTTTTATATCGGTGTTGAAGCTTTCTGGGTACCCTAGCCATTTCACCAGGTACATTTTTCTCTTTCCTGAACCTTTGCTTCCTAAAATTTTCTCAATTTTAAACACATTTTTTCCTAAATTAAACGCAACTTTCTGCAATTCCTCGCGGTAAAAGCCTCCTGAGATTTCTTCCCCATTCAAATCTTCAATGTAATACATCATTATCTCACCTTTAGGTCTCATAGCCCTAACTTTAAAAATCTCGCGTGTCCATCCTTGCTCAAAACCCTTGCGAATTTGTTCCCCGAACGCGACAGCCTTACATAATCATTGATTTTGAAGCGCGCAGAGTGTGTGGTGGTGGTGGTCCATCTCTCCTCGGAGCGTACCTCTTTCTAAAACTTCGTTAGGTGTTGTCCCAATCGTGCGATGGTGTGAGCGGTTGTAGGATGACGCCAATGATTCCAGAATGTCTAGAATCTGTATGTGTTTTTATGTGTAAAATAACGGTGCATGCGTTCCTTTATGGTGCGCTGAACTCTTTCAGCTAAAGAAGCCTTATGTATAGAATTGGTTGTGTAATAGCTGATATTAAACTCTGTCAACATGTTCTGAAAAGCACGGCCTATAAATTCCTTCCCCATATCCGTACCAAAAATAGCCAGGAACCCTGTTTTCTTTTAACATTAGCGTTTTGGTGGATTTAGCAACTGTTTCAGGTGATTTATTTTTCAGAGGAAATAGCCACAGATATCTAGAGAATATGTCTATTATGAATAGAATGTAGCGGTAACTATCGTTATAAACAGAATATCTTTGCATGTTTGTTAAATCTGCTTGCCAAATAGAATCAATCGAGGAAGCCGTTGTCTTGGCTGTTTTAAATCCTTTTTCTCACAGGCTTATGAAGCGTATAAGCGTCCTGCTCCCTCAAAAATCTTCAACATCTTTTTTTCCTACTCCGTAAACACTTCTGTACAGTCTATCTACGCCGCCGTAAGAGGATGGGGTAGAAAATGTCATAATACCGTTTAGTTAATACGTTAGCCATTTGCGTATTTTAGATGCACGTGAGTAGGGTTGGCTTAACCTCTTCTTGCTCCTCTTCAAAGGTGTTACCGCCGGGGGTGACGGCGCCTTCAATTGTGTCATAGGCGTTGCATGTTCCAAGTCTTTTAACCTGTTCAGATTTCCTATCAACGTTTTAGGGACATTTATTTGTTGTAGTCTTGCTTTAATATGCTTCCATCCTGATGGTGATGGCCTATCCCACTTTCTCACCAGATCATGGACAATGTCTACGATATTCGATCCCTGTACCTTTGATCCTTCCACAATGATCTCCCCTGTATCGGTCCATTGTATGGCGGGATCCTCATTCAATATATTATAAAGACTTAAGCCTTTACTCCTCAATGTATGTGGGAGGGTACTTTTTAATACATGTTCGATATGTTGTGTGGCTAATCTTTTTGGTTGGTCAGCTGCATCGTCGGGCTCAGATCCTATGTCGCCATGTCCATCGTCCCCGTGCTGTGCCTAATAACCACAGGAATCTCTGTAGGGCTCTTATAATTTTCGTACTCGTGAAGAAATTTCTGCAGAGCTTCTTGGTATAAGATTCTTTTCTCATCAGGTGTTTTTTCACTGTTTAATAGGGCTAGCAATTCGCTTTCCATTCTTTTAAGTCTGCTTTTACGGGGATCTAGATACGTGTCTGGATTCCTTTGCAGTGAAGCGTACACCTCGTGGGGAATCACTACCACTTTCTTCATTATATTAATCTAGTCAGTAAAGGACCCAAAACTGAAAATAAGATGGGGAGAAATGACCCTCCTGTTTGTACAATAATTCGTTTTTTCTTCGCTACAGTTTGACTTTTACGAGCGAGTGCACGTATTATGTTCTTGTAGCGGCGTAGGCGAGCCTTCTGAGGGGTTTTCATTACATTGCAATTTATAACGTTAAGACAGATTTCACAGATGCATTTTAAAAAGTCGGCGTCGATATTTTTAATAACATCTGCTGCAATGCCCGGGCAGTCGATGATAGATTTTTATTAATTCACGGTATTTCTTTAGTCTCTTTGTCATTCTGGAATATACACCGTTTCAGGCTCGTTTGGAAATATATTCGTTCGCAGAAGCACTCTAAACGTGTTTCGCGGATGAAGGTCGCAAAGCAAATATCCGTAACGCGTGCTTGTAGCTTCTTTATAAATTTCCAAAACTCCTTATGCTGATTCGGGAACATTTGATTGGCTAATACCCAATTTGTGATACATCTCTACGTTGCGCGAATAAGACTAGATATTGCGTATTTAACGACACATCGCGCATGTATCTATTTTTGAAAAATAGATTCTGATTGATGAAAAACACGCTTATGTTAAGATGGTGGGAGAATACTGTAAATGTCTCGGCAAACGTTTTATCCATCTCCAACATGAATCGTCAATTACAATGATTGTATGTTCATTTCCCTTTAACGAATTAACGTCATATACGCCTTTGTGGAACAAATATCATCTTGGTACTCGTTGAACACTGATTGATACGTCGAATAGCACATATAACTTTATGCACAAATTTCGAGAACATCTCCCCCTTTTCTTTAATGATTTTAAGCATAAACACAGTTTTACCACATCCTGTAGGTCCAGATATAATACATGTGGATGGGCTCGTGAATCTGAATTTTTCTACAGAGTCCATTTCTAACACGTCACACTCCTAAGTGAGTCATTTACAAAATATTACAAATTTTGAGTGCTGATCCTTATATTTCTTCTCCCACAGAACCGTGAATGACGATGAGGTAGAGCAGCCCATCATTACGGATGACCTCGACGACAGTGTAGTTGTGATCTCCTCCCCTGCCAACGAACCCTCACCAGCGATACCGGTAACACGTCCAAAGCGAGGTATGAGATACCCACGTCAGGTATAAAGCGACCGAAATACGCGCCTGTTGCACCAGTAATAGATCCCCAACCCTCAACCTCTTACGCAACAACCCCCCCAGCAGCACCTCCCGCTAATATATCCCCTTATTCATCCGCCGCCCCCCGTTCTGTTAAGTCTACAATAATAGAGCCCCAACCATCAACCTCCTACGCAACAGGCCCCCCATCAGCAGCACCTTCCGCTAATATACCCCTAATTCATCCGCCGCCCCCCCGTTCTGTTGAGGAAGATATAACGCTCGAATTGGTGCGCTCCGCAGCCCCCACCCCAGCCTTGACTAGAAATCGGTATAGAGTCAGGGTCGACCCTAGAGTCATGTATAGCAATGGTATTGAGCGCGGACTACGCCGGGTTGTAGAGCGTATTATAGAGTTTGCTCTTCAGAATCGCGACGAGCGTGAAGTCAGGACGAGTCTGTCCTTTGGATTCGGGTCAGATGACGGTGATGTAGACGATTATTGGGTGATAGTGCCATTTAGACGTTTGGCGGCTGAAGATGTAGAATATATATTAGGACGTATAATGCAAGCCGCCAAAGTAGTATAGCCTTCAATATGGACAACTTCACGGTAAATATTGACCGTGTATTCCGTGTTGCGGGTCATAGTGCCATACCGTACACTCTTAACCTCAATTCTCAAGCTATTTATAGACGGCATATAAACGTCGATCGTGGTTGCGGCTTTATAGCAGTAGTCTTGGCTAACATGTTTACTGTACAAATACACGGGCTCAAAAAATTTCGCTGCCTACGGTCGTGGAACGTGCTCGTAAACTAGCTGTAGCTGTGAACTTGAATTTGACTGTAATATGGGGCCTGAAGAGCTGAGAAGGGTAGACAGGAAATGAATGTCCGCATAGTTGTATTTGGGTTGGATGATCGTCGTAGGACTGTGTATGTTTTTAAAAGCTGTGTGACAGATCGTACAAGACCCCTACTTATTTTAGGATTGTCAGGGACAACGTATCTCCCCATCCGTAATATAAGGGGGCTTTAAGCGAGTTATGACAAAAGTCGAAAATATGGGAGACATCATGATTTGTGTAAGGGGTGCCTCGAGTTTGCGGATGATATTGTGCGACATTGTAAAGAATGTTACATGGTATGTGAGCAGTGTAAAGCACCAAATGTGAAAGCCGTGTAGTTGAAGCTGAGAAGAGAGACTGTGATGTGTGTAGACGCACATTTTTCAATAATAGCTGTTTTGATTTCCATAAATCAATTGGCACGTGCAGGAAAATGAGAATCTGTGAATGTGGTATGGTTTCACACAATGGATAATTGGGGGAAATTTAAGCACAAGTGCGACGTAATTCACTGTCCTACATGCCAGGAGAATATAAGGCGGATGGAGTAAGGCATGTATGTTATATGAAAGATGCTAAGCCTAAAATAACCTTGTATAACTGTGTACTACGATATAGAAACATATACGAACGCTGAAACCAAAGAGGTAATTCCACATTTACTTGTGAGCCAGACCATCTGTGATGAGTGTATGGGTATCGAATGTGACGAGTGCCCCAAATGTGGTAAACGGACAAACGTTTTTAAAACGAATGTCCGCGATAGTCCTGTGAAACTATTTGTGTCCTATATTGTCAAGTTAGCCGACAAGTTCAAAAAAATGACTGTGTATATTCTCGCCCATAACGGGGCAAAGTTTGACACACAGTTCCTTTATAAGGAGTTGCTTGAACACGAACCTCTGAGATATTTACAGGTGATCCATTGAAAAGAGGCAACAAATTAATACAGATGCAGATAGAGGCAATGTACAATTTAAAGATACTTTATTATTCACACCTTGTAAATTAGCAAAGCTACCCAAGGTGATGGGAGTAGCAGCTGAAGTTTCCAAAGGATACTTCCCTTACACTTTCCTCACCAGCGAGACT